>JAMPIV010021759.1:0-101946 GCA_024509875.1 Oreohelix idahoensis | reverse complement strand
ATAAGAGAAATGTTCGACTATGTAAGATTGAAGAATGAACTTGTTGTACTTTATTGTTCGGATGAGTTCTGCAACAAGTCAGTTCATGAGTTACTGCAGTTCTTAGTTGAAAATGATCTCAGTTCAGGCTTTAAAGAAGTGTTCAAACTGGCAGAATTGATAATGACAATTCCAGCAACTACTGCTTCTGTAGAAAGATCGTTTTCAGCTTTAAAGCGAATCCACAGTTACCACAGATCTACACAAGGTCAAGATCGACTCTCCAGTCTCAGCCTATTGTCCATTGAAAAGGAACTTTTGAGCAAGGTTAGAATGAAGAATACATTTTACGATGCTTAACAGAGAAATTTCTGCAAAAGGAAAGAAGAATAGATATGATCTTCAAGTGAAACCTGTAAGTGAAAATATGTATTATTTAGTTAATGTTTTTCTTCCAGCCGAGTAACTATCGTTGTGTAATTGAATATAGTTGGTTTTTAAATTAAGAGGGAAGGGGTTAAATAGTAGGCGTAGGCTACATATTCATTTTAAGTAGCAGCACGCCTAGCTCGCATTACCAGGATACGCCACTTATCTGTATGCGTGTGTCTATATTCGTGTCTATATGCGTGTGCATCAGTGGCGTATTCTCTATGTGTGCTGTGCGTGCTGCGCACATCTATGCGCGAAGGAAATTAAAAATTTAATTTATTATTCTATAAAATATTTCTCCTCTAAGTTCTGCTTTCGGACCGCACGCATCAGGATAACGGATTTTCCCGCATAGAATCTACGAGTACATCTAGTTTCAGTTTCACAGAAGCGTTTTATAGTGCAGTTTTTATTGGTTGTAGCAATCGCCCGAAGTTTCTCGGGTAATTCTGTCACAATGCGTGCTGGTGTTACGGTGTTTTATCGGCGTCGTCTGCTATATTTGGCAGCACGCATATTTGATGATAAGAGAATTAATGTAGAATCATTGTTATACTTCATGGTCTAATGAACGCAATCCGCACAGTCGGATTGTGACGCGTGAGCGTTGGTATGGTCACGCGTAGTGACCAATTTAGGGGACCCCTTTTGTTTTTGACCGTCACGCCATGAAGTCGCATTGTTGAATTCTTCCAGAGTTAGGCTACGTATTGCCGAATTATTATTATTGATGGACGCGCAGGGTCGGTCCATAGTTCCTTAATGGATAATGAAATATAATGTTAGTAGATCAGCGGATGATCTATATATTACATATTCGTCAAATACACAAGCGTATCATTACCGTCTGACTGGATGACAGCAGAGCGTGTACATCGCCCTTGATGTTCTGACATGAACTTATTTGACTGGAAGAGTGACGGTATCATGGATTCCCATTGATTAATGCAGATGTACATTTCTTATATTGATGAATCACAGTATGATGTTCTTCACATGTCTTGTCAAATAAATGTATATATTGGACTCAGTATGAAGGACTTACCGCATTCGTCATTTGACTTGAAGGTTGGTCTGCATGCCATGTTTTATTGATTGTATTCGCATTATACATGCCATGAGGTTTCTATATTTATGAGGAATTGATATTCGCACTGCATTGTCGATACGATACACTATCTCTTCTAATGTCTGAGGAAGACGTTAAATCAAGTGATCCATGTAATTTATGAGGAATCAAAAAGAATATTCGCACTGAACAAACAATGAAGTGTCGACGACTACGATACAGACAGACAATATCCCAATTAAAATACTTAATAATTGTCTGAGTACGAACCCACGTACGGACACATATAATCAAGTGATCTGTGATCAGACAAATGTAAATTTAAAGATAGAAAATCATACACAGGGTGTTAAGATTCAAGAGCTTAAAGCTGAAATTTCACTTTTGAAATCAACTGTAGATATGCAAGTGCATAACCGGAGTCGAGAATGTATAGACCAGGCCATCCAATGTGAATTGATTCTCACTGATGATGTACAGTTAGGATCCCTTTACTATGATACGGAACAATATAAACAGTTCTGTCTAAATAGGGGCATTAAGACAAAAACTGAAAAAAAAGGGAAAATGGTAGTGTATCATTTGATGACAATAAGATAATGGATGTATGTCATACAGATAATGATAAATTTTATGAATTTTGTCTTAGACAGGAAAAAAAGTTGGACGATGAGGCAAATTCATTGAAACAGATGCTGAACGACCAGATAAGTAAAGTGAAATCTTCCACGCTTGACTTGGCATTGTTGCGTGAAGATAATAAGACACTTTTGGTTAATTCCCATAGGGGTAACGAAACAAATACGAAAGTATCTGATGAAGTGCAATCAGAAAATGATGAGAATACAGAATCTGGTATTGATGTTACTATATCTTCCTCGAGTGATGATTGTCTCATTAATGACAGGGTGACTGCATTAGAAGCGTCCCTCCTGAATGAGAAACATAGCTATGCTGAACTTAAAAAGGAAACGCAACAACAACTTTATGAACTTTCAACAGCATTGATCACACTTGATTCTTTAATGGATAAGGATAAGAATATTAACCCAACCTGGATAAAATAAATAAGAAACAGAAGCAGAAGATTACTTTCCTGACTTCTGAAAGGGATAATTTAAGAAAGAGGGTCGATTGTCTACTCGACGTAATGGCAGGTAAAAATATATTGAGGAACAACAGAGGAGAGAAACGTACTTTGCAACATGATTTAAGTACGAGGACTGATACTAAACTATCAATACACCCATTGGTAGTTAGGAGGTCATTCCGGGGGAAATATACCTTCCCTCGACAGGATGCTACTGCCAATTCTGATAATAAAAGTTGGCGACAAGCTCAGATTACAACTGATCCTAAGAAAACTATTAACACTGTCAGTAGGGTAAAGGATTTTACTAAGAAAAATAATGTTGGAATCAAGATTAATGAGAAAATACCAAATAAAATTACTACCAGCATACTGAAACAAAAGAACGTATGTAGTTCTTCTCAATCTTCTACTACTACACGTTCTACAAATGTATCATTACAGGATAAGGGTCATTTTACTCAGGCTCAAGATAATCATACAATCAATACGAAGAATAATAATTACATGAGGGACATACATTGCAATGTACCTCAAGCAACTAAGGTTGCACATCAACCGTTTTCCCATATCAGTAACAATGGTCCTACATATATTGGGAAATATGCGTATTCTCGCACGGTGTTAGTGCGTAATCTGCCACATGTAACTACATGGCAGACACTTAGACATTTCTTTAGTTACACGGCAAACGTTAAGTTTGTTCGTCTTCTGCCATCATTTAATGGTCAGAATAGTGAGGCGTTGGTTACATTCTGTAACAACAGAGACGCTCGTTTTGTTGTCGATCGTGATAATGGTGTTTACTTTCATCACCATTCACTCAGGCTACAGATGGTACCTGATTCTGCGTCACGCAGATAACATGTTGTAATAAGACTGTTGTCACATTCTTTGATGACTTAGCATATGCAGTCATCGTATCTTTTCTTTACTAATCATCTATTCTCATCTATATAGATTGGTTGGTAATATTTCTAGTAGAAAACATTATTTGTGACATTTATATTTTGTACACATGTTTTCTGTCTTATTTGTTTTTACCATGCCTACAATATACAGTAACATGGTTATTGGTTTTAACTATGCTCAGCCCAATGCAGCATTAGTTTCGTATATCGTCTATTTGTCTATATCAAAGACATGCTATTGAAAGTGGCATGGTATCATCAACGCTTTCAAAATTTATAGGGAACATTTTTATTAAATACCTCCTAAATTTGAGGTAAACAGATGCTACTAAATTATATATAAATATATCCCCGTCAGATGCCGACAACTATCACCGTCAGCAACGTTTACATTTAAAGACTTGCAATCGTTTCATGAACTTCAAATTCAACTAACGTGACTGTTCTACTACTTCAAACGTGGAACGATATTTCAAATTTCGTTAACGATAATATTAAATATGTCACGAGTCTACGGGATGTCAAGTTCTCCTAGGACATACAACGCTTTATGATACCGAAATTCGTACCTCAAGTAACGTTGGTACAATCGATGATGTTGAATATCACGGTTTCGGCAAACAAGCGAAATTTATGTTTACAATCCGCAAGGAGTCTGGACATTCAACTTACGTTACATCTCTTCGTTTATGATGATATTTTCAAGTGAACAGACATTAGAATTCAAGATTTCAAAGAGATGCTGAACAATAAGTCCTTCGTAACGATTACGTACTTCGTCAATGACTGTTTACATTGCATACTTATGATTTATACTACGAATGAAACAATTCATGGATACGTTCTTCAAACGAAATTGATTATAACAAGAGACAGAATTCGATTTTTCATTACGAATGTTTGGACTTTGGTTAGTGTCCATTCGTGATGCAGCTCATTTCGAAATAATCAGGAAGAATATCTGAATTCCGTCTGGACAAATACCGCTATACTTCAGCAACTGAAATAACTAATTGAACACTGTGATCAATACGGATAAACTTTTTTCCGCTCAAATTGAACTAATCGTATATTCAAATGGAACTCATCGTAGACTCAATGGAACTAATGGTAGATCCACCTATGGACATTACTACGTTTGGATCTTCTTATACAATATTAGTTAGTTCTACTTATTGATTTCATTAATAAATAAAGTTGAATTGTGAGGGAAAAAAAATGAAATATAAAAGAAAGAAAATATATATGAACAGAAAAGAATCTCACACCACTGAATAATATACTTAGATTAATGATTATTCTTATATATATTTAGCAAATATGTTGATAGAATATATTACATATTATTGTTTAGTTAATTAAGTTAATTAGTTATTAGTTACTTAATACACATGATTAATTTTCATCACACATCAATAATTAAATTTATACTTTACTTTTTCTCTACTTTACTTGTCTTTACTTCTCATTTCCTTTACTATAACAATATCATTTAGTTTAGTTACTTACAATTTAATGACACCTTACATACATACTATAATTAATTAGTTTCATTTTAATTGATTGGAATAATTTTCTTCACTTATTATTTAGTCACTACAAACTTTAAGTTAAATTATTTAGCGACAGTTGACACTCCTTTAGTTATTATAATGTCCATGGATAACATGGTTGTTCGTCCATCACGGGTGATGAAGACCACTCTGTTCATCCAATTATTTAAGAATATGTTAGGTTAGTCTATGGGTACGAAGGTGACTGAAGAGCCCGATTCTGGCCTGGAAAGATCTTGGACAGTGTGGGCAGGGAATGTTTGCTTCATGTGAAGGTTTTATTTCACGGTCCTTTCTAGCTTGTCTCCGCTGTTCTGCTGCTGCTCTTCTGGATGATTCGCATGCTGCTGCACCTTTACGAAGAGATGTGCGCCAAGCAGTTCGGTCTTGCGCAGCAGCTTCCCATGTGTCTGGGTTTATGTCAAAGGTTTTCAATGACGTCTTTAACGTGTCTTTGAAGCGCTTCTTTTGGCCACCATGGGAGCGTTTACCCTTCTGCATCTCACCATAAAAGAGTATCTTTGGCAGTCGATGGTCTGGCATGCGGACTACATGACCTGCCCAGCGAATTTGTGACTGCATCAGAATAGTATCAATACTAGGGATACCAGCTCTGTCAAGAACGGCGGTATCCGGGATCTTGTCTTGCCATTTGATGTTCATTATCTTCATGAGACAGACTGTATGGAAGTGGTTTAGCTTCTTTACGTGGCGCCTGTATACAGTCCATGTTTCACATGCATATAGCAGCACTGGAAGCACCGCAGCTCTGTATACCTTCAGCTTTGTCTGTAGACTAATGCCACTTCGATGCCAAACGTTGGTGTATAGTCTGCCAAATGTGCTGCTGGCTTTGGAGATCCTGGTGTTCACCTCATCATCAATGACAATGTTCTGGGATAGTGTGCTACCAAGGTATGTGAATCTGTTCACAACATTCAGTTTCTCACCATTAACCTTGATGACTGGCTCAGTATAAACTGTGCCAGGAGCTGGTTGGTACATGATTTCTGTTTTCTTCGTGTTGATGGTAAGCCCAAAGTTGGCGCAGGCTTCGGAGAATCTATCCACACTATGCTGCAGATCAGCCTCTGAGAAGGAATTGAGGGCACAATCATCAGCAAACAGAAGATCTCTGATGGTGTGTGATTTGACCTTGGTTTTTGCTTGAAGCCTCCTAAGGTTAAACAATTTTCCATCAATACGATAACTAATGTCGATTCCTGTGTCCCCGTCTCTAAAAGCATCAGTCAGCATAGCAGAAAACATGATACTGAACAGAGTCGGTGCAAGTACGCACCCTTGTTTAACTCCATTTGAGACGGGGAAAGGCTCTGATAGCTCACCGTTTTCCTGAACTCTAGCCTGCATTCCATCATGCAGTTGCTGCACTATTGTGATAAATTTCTTTGGGCAGCCGTATTTTGCCATGATCTTCCATAGACCCTCTCTACAGACCGTGTCGAACGCCTTTGTCAAGTCGATGAAAGCTGTGTACAGGTCACAGTGCTGTTCTTGGCATTTTTCTTGTAGCTGTCTTGCAGCGAACACCATATCTGTGGTTCCACGTTCTTTCCGGAATCCACACTGACTTTCAGGTAAAAGACCTTTGTCAAGATGAGCCGTAAGGCGATTCAAAAGGATTCTGGCGAATATCTTCCCAGCGATTGATAAAAGAGAGATGCCTCGATGATTGTTGCAGTCTTGGCGATTACCTTTACGTTTATATAGATGTATAATTGAGGCATCTTTGAGATCGTGTGGGATGGTTTCACTCTGCCACATTTGCTGGAAGATCATATGAAGTTTCTCTATCAGAACTGCACCGCCATCTTTATAAACCTCAACAGGAATTGAATCGGAGCCAGGGGCCTTTCCACTAGACAGTTGACGAATCGCTTTTTTAGTTTCCTCCAGAGTTGGTACATCATCTAATGCTTCATTTATAGGAATTTGGGGCAGGCGGATGATGGCTTCGTCGTTAATAGATGATGGCTGGTTCAAGATATTATTAAAATGTTCAGCCCAGCGTTGGAGAATTTTTTCCTTGTCTGTAATTAGTGTTTTTCCATCTGCATTAAGGAGGGGAAATGATCCTGATGATGTTGGACCATAGACCGCTTTGAGTGCAAGGTAAAAGTTTTTCAAGTCATGGCTGTCAGCAAAGCCTTGGATCTCATCTGCTTTATTACTCAGCCATGAATCCCGCATCTGGCGTAGTTTATGTTGGACGATTCTACGCATGTTGTTGAAAGCGTCTTTCTTGAATGTAGATTATGGATCATTTAAATATGCTTTATGGAGATGGTGTTTCTCAGCCAACATCTGCTTTATATCATCTGAGTTCTCATCAAACCAGTCATTTTGTTTCTTGATGGAAGGACCCAGGACCTCTGTAGCAGTGTTGTAGATCTGCTCACTTAGGGCTGCCCAATTTGTTTCCACACTTTGGCCGTCTAGCGAGATAGATTTGAGACGGTCTTCTAAGGTGTCAGTAAATGACTGTTTGATTGTTGTCTTCTTTAGTTTGGTGACATCCAGCCTCTTTTGAGTTTTCTTCCCCTGAGGGCGCCTGGCTGGTTGGATACGAACTTTAAGTTTAGATACAATGAGGCGATGATCAGTCCAGCATTCGGCACCACACATGGACTTGGTCACCCGGACATCTTGCCTGTCCTTCTTCCTAACAATTACATAGTCAATTAGGTGCCAATGCTTTGAGCGAGGGTGCATCCAGGAGGTCCTGTTGCGGGTAGGAAGTCGAAAAATGGTGTTGGTGACAAGGAGGTCATGTTCTGCGCAAGTCTGGAGGAGACGAAGTCCATTACTGTTACAGCGACCCACGCCGTACCTACCAATAGTGCCATTCCAGGAGATGTTATCTGAGCCTACTCTTGCATTAAAGTCACCAAGAATGATGAGCTTATCTGCTTTAGAAACTGATGCAATGACTGCATGTAGTTCTTCGTAAAACTTATCCTTGACATCATCCTGGTTTGTCATAGTTGGTGCATACGCGCTAATGATGGTGGCATGTTTTTCTTCCATAGAACAGAGGGATCTTGACCGTCATGAGTCGGTCATTTATTCCCTTTGGGGGCCCCGCTAACTTGCTGACAATTGCTGTTTTGATTGCAAATCCAACCCCTGCTTCTCGTCTTTCTTCAGTTCCTCTTCCGCTCCAAAAGAATGTATAACCTGCACCCTTTTCGCAAAGTTGGCCCTCGCCTGCAAGTCGAGTTTCACTCAGTGCTGCTATGTCAATGTTGTACCTGGCCAGTTCTCTCCCAATCAGGGCAGTTCGTCTCTCAGGTCTGTTTGCATTAAAGTCTTTGTCAAGTAAAGTGCGCACATTCCATGCGCCTAGAATGAGGGGGAAAAATCTGTCCTTTCTTTTTCTTATATGTCGACCGCCGAAGTAGGGTACCCACCAACCGCGGTAAGCTGGTTAGGTAATGGTGAAGCAGGCAATGTTTAGGGCACCTTTTCTAGCCCCTTCCTCATGCCATGGAGGTGAGCAGTGCTTTCCTAAAGAGGGCTGCTCAGACACTCAGGGGGCTGCCGAATCCCACTGCTGCTCCGATCAGTGGAAGACGACCATATGGCCTGAGCCGCCTGTGTGTAGGTCTGCGACTACGACTGCCAGCGTACCCACGCCTGCCGCTTCGCCGCTCGCCCATCGCCACAGGACTTGTTGTGAGTGGATGGATGAATGGATGAATGGATGAAAGGGTGACTTGCGCGGTGATTTGGATTAAAGTGAGGAAGAGTTGCGCAATTCGTCTACCTCACTCTCTCGCCTGGGTCCATCTCAATCCAGTGGCAAGACAAGTCAAGATGACTGGAGATGAAGTCAGGTGCAGTGGATGACCAGGGCTTTCTACGTGCCTCGCCGTGCTCCTTACGCTCCACAGCGCGTTGCTGGTAATCGCCGTCATGCCCGTTGAACCAACAGGTGGTTTCTTCCGCGCAGTCTATCGAATCCAGTCTTCGCATGCATGGGTAGGCAGACCCTAACTCACCGAAGGTTTATAACCATTCGGCTACCTGTTACGGTATATGATATTAACGCCGTCTGCTAAAGGTTACCAGACGTGCAATTGTAAAGGTTAAGACATTTAATATATTGCGATAGATGTTTCAATTACTGAACGCTTCATACACGATCGATTATGACGTGTATAGCGTTGTTTAGGACACAGTCGGTAACTAAGAAACGCTACCCTTTGTTACTTGACCGCCAAGCTGAATAGCTGCGTTTTTCTAACCTTCCAATTTAATGGCAGGATATAGCCATTTTATGTGCATTTTTGATGGATCAGGGTCAGTCCTAAAACTCTATATAAGAGGGAAATTATTGGAGGTTAGTATTTAACTAGAATCCTCAGAAGGATGAGAATAATCGTCAAATTCTTATGAATTATTCAGACTCGCAGTCTCACTGTCGGCAGGTAGCCATGTCTATCTGCTCGTGCATATAGCTGTGATGTTCTGACGACAATACTGCATTGTATCCTCATAACGGACATTGACACATAACCAGCAGTCTACGTCGTTGATTAATTTATGGGTGTCAGCGAGTGTAGATGGACGGGGAAGGGCATAAAATATATTTCAGAAGAAAAAAAGCAAATTATATACTCTGGTAGTAATGATAATCGTCACACAGAGGGAGTAGCCATCCTAATGACACAGAAAGCAGCAGCATCGCTTATCAGCTGGGTACCTATCAATGAGAGGCTAATATTAGCTAGATTTCAGACACGATTTTTCAAGCTCTCAATTGTACAATGTTATGCACCAACTAACGACGCTCTTGATACCACAAAAGATGACTTCTATGAAGCACTTCTAAGTACCATCAACACAATACCCAAGCATGACATAATAGCAGTCATGGGTGATTTTAACGCCAAAGTAGGTGACAACAACGATGGAGTACAAAGATATCTCGGTACTCATGGCATAGGCTGTATGAATCAAAATGGCGAAAGACTTCTAGAACTTTGTGAAATATCAAACCTCGTTGTGGCAGACACCATCTTTCCACATAAGAATATCCACAAGATAACATGGAATTCACCTGATGGCAGAACTAAGAACCAGATAGATCACTTCTGCATAAGCGCTAAATTTCGCTCATCAGTTCAAGACGTCAGAGCGTACAGAGGTGCAGAGATCGGAAGCGATCATAACCTCTGCATAGCTAAAATGAGAATTAAACTGAAGAAGTTATACCAACCGAATAAAAATAGAAGAATAGATGTACACAGACTGCAATCAAATGATATAAAGAAGGAATATAATGTCAAAATGAACAACTATTTCGATGCTTTAGGCAAAATTGACAACGATATCACCACCAAGACAATCGATACTAAATGGGAACAACTGAGAACAGCAATGACAGAAGCAGCTGTAGCGACCACCGGATACCTAGTACATAAAAAGAAAAAATGGATGAGAGAAGATACTTGGATAAAAATACAAGAAAGGAAAACAGCAAAACTTAAACTACTAGCGGCAAGTACACATAATGCAGTTGAATCTTGCAAACTAACTTATAACTTGTTAAATAAAGAAGTGAAGACAAAAACTCGAAGAGATAAAAGACATTTCATCAATGAACTGGCCGTAGAAGCTGAAAATGCTGCAAGAACTGGTAATAGTAGGTGCCTTTATCAAATTACAAAACAACTATGTCACCAGCCTACTGCTATGGAAACACCTGTTAAAGGTAAATTAGGGAATTCAATACCAACAGAAAAAGAACAAATGAAGAGATGGGCTGAGCACTTCATGGAGGTGCTAAACAGACCACCACCAACAGTAACACCTGATTTTAATAATGAAACATCCACAACCACTTTGCCAATAACTTGCGATGAATTCACGCTGGACGAGATCAAACAAGCCGTTAAAAGATTAAAAAATTTTAAAGCTGCTGGAGTTGACGAAATTTCAGGGGAAATGATTAAAGCAGTTAATGACAACAACCTCTTGAGAATTTTAGATATTATAAATGAAGTATGGAGAGAAGAACAACCACCGCAACAATGGAAAGACAGTATTATTGTAAAGTTACCGAAGAAAGGTGATCTATCAGACTGTAATAACTGGCGTGGTATATCTCTATTATCAGTACCTGGAAAATTATTATGTTGCATGATGTTAGAAAGACTTAAATTGCATGCTGACGAAAAGATCAGAGAAGAACAAGCGGGTTTCAGGCCGAAACGATCATGTATTGATCAAATATTCACACTAAGAACAATTATAGAAGAATCAGTGGAAAGGCAATCGCCACTTATTATCACCTTCGTCGATTTTCAAAAAGCCTTTGATAGTCTACACCGCCCATCATTGTGGAAGATACTTACAATCTATGATTTTCCAACAAAATATGTGAATATAATCAAAGCGCTATATGACAATGCAAGATGTTGTGTTAGAACAAATAAAGGGAATACAGAATGGTTTACAGTAGAAACAGGGGTGAAACAAGGCTGTATTATGTCACCACTACTTTTTGGAATAGCTATTGATTGGGTTATGAGAAACTATACCCACAATGAACAATTGGGTATAAAATGGACAAATGGAAAATTCCTGGGGGACCTGGATTTCGCAGATGATGTAGCATTCTTAAGTTCAACACCAAGACAATCCCAAGAAGCAATAAATAATTTGTGTCATCTCTCGGTTAAAATTGGTCTCCAAATAATGCCTCTAAAACTAAAGCTATGAACTTTTCTAACGAGACCTTTGATATCATCTTGAACGGGGAAAAACTACAGAAAGTTGAAAGTTTCAATTATTTAGGCAGTAAAATGACTCAGGATGGTGACACAACAAGAGAAATCCATACTAGAATTGCTTTGGCAGCTAGCGCCTTCAATAGATTATCTAACATTTGGAAATTACGATCATTGAATATACATACCAAGCTTCGTCTGTTTAATTCAAATGTTATCTCAGTGTTAACATACGGCTGTGAGAGTTGGAAAATAACAAAATCATTGGAGAACAAGCTGAATACATTCGAGAACAAATGTCTTAGAAAACTCATGAACATCAGTTGGAAAGAATTCAAGACTAATCGACAAATAAGAGAAGACTCTAGGCAGAAATATGTCTCCGACTATATAAGGAAAAGACGATGGTCATATATCGGTCATGTCCTACGAATGCAAAACAACAGAATACCACTACAGGCGCGCTCACTTGGGTTCCTGAGGGTAAGCGGAAAAAAGGAAGACCAAAAGAAACACTCAGAAGAACAATAATAAGAGAAGGAAGAACGTTGGGCCTAAATAATGTGCAAGAGCTAAGAGGAGTGGCGTCACAACGAACAACCTGGAGAGCACTGGTTTCTGCCTTATGCGCCGTGTTTGGCGCTTAAAGAATTTATTATTATTATTATTATATGGACTTACGCTCTACCCCTATTGGAATTGATCATCATGTATGTATCACTGTGAATAAATGTATGGACTCAATGAACCGACTTATCACGTCAATGGAATTACAAGTTCAATATAATTGCAACTTTCAAATGTTTGCTCACACGTTTTTTCTACCCCACCCCGCATTCGCGTAAAGCAACACCAATTGACACGATGAAAATCTTGAATGAAACCATATAAGAACTCAACTAACATGGCCAGGATTTATAACCACTTTATTGACATTATATGGAACATTGTTGTCAAATTGAATGTTCCAGAACAACAGAGAAGATCGCCTTCAACAGATGGTGTCCATTGATTGGGGATCGAAAAAAAAATTCGGAAAATAACAATTGTTTACATTTGAAGGACGATCACATGATGTGCTGAATTATGACCTATGACGCAGTACTCAGTATAATCCCTAACAACGTGACGTCACCAAAGTTCGTGTACATGCCATACAAGTTGACAGCAGCAAGCCTAGTTTCTACGGAGGAAAAAAATAACAAAGTCAACGAATAAACCCTGTATATGCATCAAGAGCAAACAGTCAGACATACTTCTACACCGTTGGTGCATACCGTCATCGACAGGAGTCCGAACTGAGCACAAAAGATAAGTCATTTAAGTGTGACCTTTGTCGGTCGATAAATAACAGTGCTGAGTCCATTTTGCTTTGATCAGGCATGTCTATGTATTTTCATGTATATATGTTAAATTTGTTTTCCATCGTATGTATTTGTTGTTAATTCGTGGGAGGTAGGGAGGATGAACTGAAATTAAATTCTGCGGCTCTCACGATGCCTGAATTAATTTCGGTCGTTTCTTAGGGCAGTTAAACGATTGCACCTTTGGAAACCCCATTGAGGTTTGACATTGGACTTGTTGTCCAAATCTGCTATCGTTTGACGATTTGAGTTAGCTGTACTGTCCCGTAGATAATTGGTGTATTTTATTCGTACTCAGTTAATAATTTTATTCAGTTCTGTACCATGTTCGTTACTATTCGTCCAGTCTCCTCTGACTATCATTTATTTTATGATTGTTAAATTTTCGTCCGTTATGAGTCCTGTGACGTCATCATTTTTCGCAGTCATTTTTTTTGTGTGTACTTTGAATATTCAGTTGACCTCGGGTCAGACCTTGACCCTTCATTTGGTCTGTGACATTTCCGCTTGTTTTATTTAGTTCATAAATTCATTTTTAATTGTGAAAATGTCTTGTTTGCGTCTTAACATTGTTTGTACCCCTTAGTTGCATCATTGTTTTGTTTGTCCTCATAATATATATTAATACTACATTAATAATATGATATTATTTGCAATAATACACTTGTAATTTAATTTAATTAATTTTTTCTGATAATTAAGGTTAATATGGGACATTGCATAATTATGCAGTGATAGTCCAAGAAAGTAGCACTACAATTTATAATAGATGCCTAGGGCATAATAATATAATATATATATTGACAAAATAAAATAATCTTATAGCTACCTTTGAGGTAATAGACCCATTGGATATTATTTAATATACTTTTCTGGTACTAAGAGAGTGACTTAGTACATTGAACAATATAATTACTAGGAATTATACCCAACATTATTGGATATTGAGATTAATTGTGTGATATAATTACATTATATTTAACAGATATCATAACTATTTATGATATAGTATTATTTAGATACAATATTGTTACAAAATATTGTCTATTAGTTGAACTTAGACATTAAGTTCAGTACTATTGTGATTACTTATATTGAATATTTCTAAGTTGAGTAAGTATAATAATTACTCTGAAGCTACTATTGACTATTTTAATCAGTAATTATCAATAATTACTTACAGATAAAAGTCAAAATGCTTACTATAGACCATTTCGTTAAAATTGGTCGGGAATATGGTTATAAATCTCAAGAACTTCGTCAGTTTGCCGAATCAGAACTGGAAAAATATGAAAGAAAAGAAGAAGAGAAAAAAACTGCATTAAAGAAAGAGGAAGCAGAACGTGAGATGAAGCAAATTGACAAGGAAAATAGACTGAGAGAGATTGCTCAACGTGAAAGAGAAGAGCAAAGAACAATCTCCAGACAGGAAGAAGAGAATAAATTGAAACGAGAGGAAATTATTTTACAACAAGAAATGGAATTGGCGCGTATTAAATTGGAGACAGCAAGATTACAAGCACAAAGTGCTGATGCAAACCAGAATAATAACGCACAAAATGGATCATCATCCAGCCAACCTAAACATTTCTACAACTTTAAATTACCCATTTTCAACTTGAACGTCGACGACCTTTCATCGTTCCTGGCACGTTTTGAACAGATTTGCAAATCTAACCATTTGCCTGAAGAGTCATGGGTACTCAAATTAAATGAATTCTTGGTTGGAGAACCATTGACAGCTTCTCAAAATGCTGACCCCTCAATAGCAAATAACTACGGTGCTATTAAGTCCTTGCTTTTACGAAGGTTTCACCTGGACGAGGAACACTGTAGGTTGAAATTTAAGGGAATTTTACCTGAATCTCCAAAAGATTTTGCAGGATTCATTGCGAACATACGCAATACATTTAATAGATGGGTTGAACTGGCAGAAGTCAACAAATCATACGACAAATTAGTTGATTTACTACTGCGGGATAAGGTATTATCTTCGGTTAGCCAGCCATTTTTTGCATATTTGCAGGAGCGTAAACCAGGTACTATAGACGAGTTAGAAAAAATTTCTTTAAACTACTGTTCGGCACATCCGAATGCAACCATTTCTAACTCCTCATTAAGAGAACCTCTACCTGTGGCGTCTAATATGGCCTACAATCATAATAACAAACAAAGACATCACAGTGTAGACAGAAGCAGGTTCCAAAGAAATCACAATGTTAACTTTCAGAAGGGACATAATAATGATTTCAACAATAAAAATGAGTTCAAAAGAGGTAGATCACGAGATAGAAATTATTCACCTCAAACAAACTACCACAATGGTCAACATAACACTCATTATAATCGATCACATACTCCCAATAATAATAATAACTGGAATGGTAATAATCATGGCTCGAGACATCGAGATAATAGTTACTATAGAGGACGACGAGATAATTCTAACAATTATACTCGGAATCGATCTCATTCTCGGGGATCATCTCATTACAACCATAATACAGGGGCGGCAGTTACAAATAATACTACCCCTACAGCTCAGGTCCCACTTGAAAATAACACAACACAGTCTTCTGCTGCATGTTTTGCTATTAATTATAATGTGGCAAATAGTTGCCAACAATGCAATCTTATTTTTCAGAAGGCGAAAGAAACAGTGCTTAACTGCGGACATATTATACCACAGGTAGGTCTTGCAGTCAACGATGGAACAGACCTATTAATTTTTAACAGAGGATTAGTTAATGGATCCGTCGTCTCAGTGCTGAGGGATTCGGGATCCACAACGATTGGTGTACGACAGTCGCTGGTACATCCTAGCTGTGCAACGGGGGAATATGTCCGTTGCATGACTTTTGGTGGAACAATAGAGTTTTACCCCACAGCTATTATTCATGTTAACACTCCTTTTTTCACAGGGAACGTAAAAGTATGCATGCTTCAGAATCCAATTGCAGATCTGATGTTGGGACGCATCCATGGTAGTAAAGATTGTTCCCCACAGGAAATTAATGATTGGGAAAAAAAAAAATTTGCATTCTTTTAGCAACGCTAACGCTGTTGTTGATATGGCTACACTTCGTGCCAACAACATAAATACATGTGGCACAGCAGTTTCCAACTTCACTCTCAGTACTATCCTGGAAATTGATGAAGATGATAGATCTATTGGACAACATACTAAGGATATAACTGATCCTAATAAAACTGTTGACGTTGTCAACATTGATAAAAGCATTATGAGGAAGAATAAGAGGTTAAATAATAATGCTGGACTTAAAAGGAAACATAAAGTTAACACAAATAATCATAATGAAAAAGTTTTTACTTTGCCCAGCAAGGACATGTCTACGACATGTAGGAAACTTAATACCTTTGGTGATGATAGGTATCATCCTCAGTCCAGTCAGGATGATACGACATCCAACAGAAAGACAATGTCGGTGTTGAAAGGGAAGGTTAATTCTTTGACAAAGAATACATATCATCATTGTCCACTATTTCGTGACAATGATACTACATATATTGGGAAAAGTGCGTATTCTCGCACAGTGTTAGTGCGAAATCTGCCGCAGGATACTACCTGGCAAGCACTTAGAATTTTTTTTGATTATACAGCAAACGTTAAGTTTGTTCGTCTTCTGCCATCATGCAATGGGCAGAATAGACAGGCGATGGTTACATTTAGTAACAATCGAGACGCTCGTTGGGTAATCGAGCGTGATAATGGTGTTTATTTTCATCACCGTTATCTAAAGTTACAATTAGTACATGATTCTGCGCCACGCAGATAATGGTGTACGCTCACCCTTTTGTCTTATTTCTTGATGACTCAGCTCTAGTCAGTCATCATTTCTTTTCCTTATTGGTCATTTATTCTTATACGTCTTAGATATCAAGGGACACAAAAAGATATTTCATATTAACATGCTCAAGCAATTTCATACACGTCCTGAACACTTACAGTCAATTTTTCATGAACTAGATGACAACACAGTATCCACTTGTCATTATTCTAACTTATCTGTCATCCAGGAAGAAGAATCTTCTTTTCCTGAGGTACAGTTACCGTTACCTGTACCAGTAGTTCAACCTACTGAATCTTGGCGGGATGTAACCATCTCTTCAACGGTTACACCGCAACAGCGTCTACAGATTGCTAATCTATTACAATCTTATCCAGATGTGTTGACCGACGTTCCGGGTCGCACATCGGCTATCAGTCATGACATTACTCTCAATGATGATACACCTATTCGTGTACATCCCTATTCTGTTCCTTTACATTTCCTTGCTAAAACTACTAAGGAACTTGAACAGATGTTGTCTCTGGGAATCATTGAGACTAGTAATTCGCCATTCTCTTCTCCATTAGTGATTGTCCGGAAGAAGGACAATAACATCAGACTATGTGTTGATTATAGAAAATTAAATGCTAAGACTATAGTTGACAGCGAACCACATCCACTTATTGACGACTTACTACCACGTCTATCCAACGCAACTATATTTAGTAAGATAGACTTAACTAAAGGTTATTGGCAGATACCACTGACCGAAAAGGCTAAGTACTACACCGCATTTTCCACTCCACAAGGTCTATACCAGTGGAATGTGATGCCTTTTGGGCTTGTTAATGCGCCAGCTACCTTCATTCGCCTGATGCGACAAATTTTATCAGGTAGACCAGACGTTATTACATATATTGACGACATATGCTTGTTTAGTTCGTCGTTTGAGGAACATGTTTCGGGACTTAGATATGTTTTTGATACTCTAAGGAATTATCATCTAACTGCTAAACCTACAAAGGTGCAAATCGCGTGTAATGAGATAACCTTTTTGGGACATATCATTGGATCGGGATATATCCGAACGTTACCTAGTACAGTCTCCAAAATTCTAAACATAGCAGTTCCTCAGACGAAGAAACAGGTCAGGAGTTTGTTAGGACTTGTTCAATATTACAGTAGATTCATACCAAACTTGTCATCCATCACGGCTGTATTGTCTTCATTGTTAAAAAAAGATATGCCGGTGAAGGTGACATGGACTGGTACATGCAATGAAACTTTCAACAAAATTATAAATTTGTTCTCGCATGAACCAATTTTAAGACTTCCCGATGCTTCCAAAAGATTTTTCTTACGAACAGATGCTAGTAACTACGGCATTGGTGCATGCCTGCTCCAGAACCATGATGGCATTCTACATCCTACCTTATACATATCAAGAAAGCTGAAGCCGGCAGAAACGAAGTATTCAACAGTCGACAAGGAACTTTTATCTGTGATCTGGGCAATAACCAAACTTGAAAAATTCTTGCTCGGTGCTCCCTTCACCATACAGACGGACCAACGTGCTGTAGCATCCTTGCGTCGATCGAATCATAAAAGCCAGAAACTCGCCAGATATTCAATCATCCTACAGCCATTTGAATTCTCCATTGAACATATTCCTGGCACTGAAAATTGTGTGGCAGATGCATTGTCACGTAATCCTATTGACGACGAATAATCAACATTGACACTCTTAAACTATTTCAATCAGCACTACATTGGATTGAACGAAGTATCAACTATAAAGGAAACTAACCTTGCCTTCAATTTAAACTTTATATACACTATATGCATCACAGAATTGAACTACAAGACAATCAAGGTATATATACTGACATTCGAACTTCGTCTAATGTCCATACACGATATACGAATATCATTGATCAATCATGGAACAATATCTGACGACAAGTCGAACTTATTATCCTAGGTGCACTTAATTCTTGGATGCTGGGATAAATGACATTTCTTTCCAACGTAAACGTTTGAACATTTTTGCCTAAAAGAATTCATCAGGATCAAGACTACGGATGGATCATCATATCCTATACTAATTAATTAGTTAACTTAACTTCTTAATTGAATTATTATCAATAAAATGAAATGTGAGAAAAAAAATGAAATGAAAGAACAAAAAAGAGAACGAAATATAAAAAGAAGAAATTATGAAAAGAGAAAATAAATCTCACACAAGTATTAGATTAATATTTTTTTTTTAATGTACCTATACATTATTTAGTTAGTTAAATTAGATAGTTATTATTCACTAACACTTAACACACACAATTAAGTTAAAACTTATATTCGAATTTCTTTCTATTTCTTCTCACTTATTTTGTCTTTTTCTTCTCTCATAACATCGCGTTACATTAGAACCTTAATAATTTAACTCTTAATTTAATTAATTAATTTAATTTTAATTAGTCAAATTAATTCCTATATGACATACTAATACGACAGACCTTACTTTAATTTAATTTTATCATTCACTATTAACATTGGACATTTATTTAGTTGATATAATAATATGTATAATATTGATATATAATGTGATTTATGTTAGATGACTATGACAAATAGTTAGTTGACACGACCGCAACACGGTTCTACTCAGAACATCGTCGGCCATATGTCACAATTGTGTTAAATTTTTTTTGAAAAATTGTTAAGTCGGATAGATATTGAAAAAAAATCTATCGATTTTTTTTTCCCCGGTGTACAGGGAATTGTTACGGTATATGATATTAACGCCGTCTGCTAAAGGTTACCAGACGTGCAATTGTAAAGGTTAAGACATTTAATATATTGCGATAGATGTTTCAATTACTGAACGCTTCATACACGATCGATTATGACGTGTATAGCGTTGTTTAGGACACAGTCGGTAACTAAGAAACGCTACCCTTTGTTACTTGACCGCCAAGCTGAATAGCTGCGTTTTTCTAACCTTCCAATTTAATGGCAGGATATAGCCATTTTATGTGCATTTTTGATGGATCAGGGTCAGTCCTAAAACTCTATATAAGAGGGAAATTATTGGAGGTTAGTATTTAACTAGAATCCTCAGAAGGATGAGAATAATCGTCAAATTCTTATGAATTATTCAGACTCGCAGTCTCACTGTCGGCAGGTAGCCATGTCTATCTGCTCGTGCATATAGCTGTGATGTTCTGACGACAATACTGCATTGTATCCTCATAACGGACATTGACACATAACCAGCAGTCTACGTCGTTGATTAATTTATGCATGACTTATATGGACTTACGCTCTACCCCTATTGGAATTGATCATCATGTATGTATCACTGTGAATAAATGTATGGACTCAATGAACCGACTTATCACGTCAATGGAATTACAAGTTCAATATAATTGCAACTTTCAAATGTTTGCTCACACGTTTTTTCTACCCCACCCCGCATTCGCGTAAAGCAACACCAATTGACACGATGAAAATCTTGAATGAAACCATATAAGAACTCAACTAACATGGCCAGGATTTATAACCACTTTATTGACATTATATGGAACATTGTTGTCAAATTGAATGTTCCAGAACAACAGAGAAGATCGCCTTCAACACTACCCTCACCTAGTTTAGCCGGCCTGTCAAAGCCGTTGTCCGGGGGTGGCCGCTGTCGCATGCTGACAGCTACGAGGAGCCACAGGTGAGAGCTGGATGCCAGGTTTGGACCAAAGGTGGCTGAGCTGCCCTAAAAAGGGCATGACAGCTCCTTCACCAGAGGTACTACCAATACCTGACTTCCCAACACCCCCATGGATAACATAACTATTAATATATTACATGATTAGTATGACTGATACATTATCGACATGACCACGACGATTTTCAGAACATCGTAGGCCATATGTCGGGTTTTGGTTAAATTTTTGGGATCTCTGAATAAGATAGTTCAAAAAAATCTATGTAATAGATTTTTTCTCCTCGGCGTGAAGGGAACTGTTACGGTGTTTTATCGGCGTCGTCTGCTATATTTGGCAGCACGCATATTTGATGATAAGAGAATTAATGTAGAATCATTGTTATACTTCATGGTCTAATGAACGCATTCCGCACAGTCGGATTGTGACGCGTGAGCGTTGGTATGGTCACGCGTAGTGACCAATTTAGGGGACCCCTTTTGTTTTTGACCGTCACGCCATGAAGTCGCATTGTTGAATTCTTCCAGAGTTAGGCTACGTATTGCCGAATTATTATTATTGATGGACGCGCAGGGTCGGTCCATAGTTCCTTAATGGATAATGAAATATAATGTTAGTAGATCAGCGGATGATCTATATATTACATATTCGTCAAATACACAGGCGTATCATTACCGTCTGACTGGATGACAGCAGAGCGTGTACATCGCCGTTGATGTTCTGACATGAACTTATTTGACTGGAAGAGTGACGGTATCATGGATTCCCATTGATTAATGCAGATGTACATTTCTTATATTGATGAATCACAGTATGATGTTCTTCACATGTCTTGTCAAATAAATGTATATATTGGACTCAGTATGAAGGACTTACCGCATTCGTCATTTGACTTGAAGGTTGGTCTGCATGCCATGTTTTATTGATTGTATTCGCATTATACTAACTACTCTTCTATGAGGAAGAGTTCTCCATGTATTTATGAGGAATGATATTCGCACTGAACAAACAATGAAGTGTCGACGACTACGATACAGACAGACAATATCCCAATTAAAATACTTAATAATTGTCTGAGTACGAACCCACGTACGGACACATATAATCAAGTGATCTGTGATCAAACTGATAGTCCGCATAAACGCAACTGCGATATCAACTAACGCTTAGCTGTATCAACTGGACCGTTCGGATTCACGTCTAAAGACTGGTTTGTGTGAACCGGGGTCATGGGCAGATACGTCAATACAATGCGAACATGCGTGCGGTGGCCTAGCAGCTCTCGAGTTGTAAAAATCGGCTGTGTCCGTCCAGTGTTTTTTGTGATTAATTTTTGTTAGTTGCCGGGAATGCAGATTATTACAGTGACAGTGAGTTTCAAGTTGTAAGTTAATTAGTATTTCGGAGATAATTGACATATACCCCTAATAACTATCGTTGCGTAATTGAATATAGATGGTTTTTAAATTAAGAGGGGAAGAAGCTAAATAGTAGGCGTACATATTCATTTTAAGTAGCAGCACGCCTAGCTCGCATTACCAGGATACGCCACTGGTGTGCATATATGCGTGTGTCTGTATGCACATCCGTGTGTCTTTTTTTTTTTTTTTTTTTGGGGGGGGGTGTCTCCGTCTATTTTTGTCCTATAGATTTCATAACAATGACGGCCTTGCGATGCTATTTAGACGAAATTTACAGTCAAACGATGCCAGCCTTCCTTTTACCCTGAAACATCACAGTTTCCAGTGACGTTATCATTTCCATGACAGCCAACAAAGCGCAAGGACAATCATTTGATCAGCCAGGCGTGTCCCTACCTGAACCAGTCTTTGCTCATGGTCATCTCTTACGTATCGGTCACAAGAGGACGGAAAGAAAGGAAACTGGCGTTGAATATGAAACCTGTTGATAGCATGACAAGGCAGTCATTATAATGGAATCCCCAAGACAAGAGACACGGAGGGAGACCTAAAGATACACGGAGAAGGGAATTGAATATAGACATGAACAGAGTTTAAAAGAAGACATGAAAATACCTTGAACGGTTGGCACAAAAACATTGCCTCGTTTTGGCGAGGCGCGCTCCGTTCAATACGGACACGTGGTCCGTCGGTTATATCAGGGTGCTTGTCCAAATATGAAAGACCCTGTGGGCTGGTTAATATGGCTGCCGAATACAGCAGGCAACTAAACAGAACAATTTCAGTACAGAAAAAAAGACTGCGATCTGATTTTGAGAGTTGGCTGTAGTTCATTAATTTGTTGTCCATGTTTGACGTTTTCTCATTTGTCTAGCTCTGAAACAGGAATAACGTCAAACATTTGATGACAAAACGAACAGATGGACACCGCTGAAAAATCAAAATGAACCATTTCTACGGAGAAACAAAGACTAAGCCATTGTTGACACTTTTGTGACAGAATGGAGCGGCCCCTATCGATCTTTCGTTCACTCCGGCAGTATCGGGACATTTGTGGTACTGATTTTATTGTGTGCTTTCATTTGTCGCACTTTCTTTCTTTCTTTTTCTGCTATGTGTAGCAGATGTTATGTATTTTCCTTCTTATACTCTTCTCAGGGATAAGTAGTGTGGCAGATAGGGGAACGAATAATGAGAATCGGATATAGGAAAGTCTAGATAGAGTAGAAAAAGGGGATGCGCAAATAAGAATGTGCAAGAGACGGAGAAGGAAAAAAGAGGTGAACAGAAATCCGGGTAGGCACGCTTTTCAGCGACAGTCAGAGGCGTGAGTTAGGCAGTTGTCGTGAGACATTCTAAATCCACATATATAAATTAAATAGTAAATGTAAAGCCTAACGAATTAATTCACTAAAAGGAAAGAAGAATGGTAAAAGAACAGTGCGGTCACAATAGCGTACGCCTGTATTATAGACCGTCATACTAGCTAAACAAGAAATCCCCTTTTTTTCTACTTCGTCTGCATAATTGTAGCGCTTTCACGTTTGCTAGTAAAGCCGACTGCATCAAATACACGCGTTTCTAAAAATAAAACTGGTACTGTGTTTCTTAGAAAACCTTGAGATAGACAAACTGCGTAATGACCTAGATTAATATTCCATTAATGCCATTTTATGCACTACGTCCAACGGGCTGATCACCCGTTTGCCAGTCCCTTCGATTACGGAAACAACAGCAAATGGATTGATTTGCCGTTGCCCTAAAGACGCCAATAGGCGTGATGGGAAACAATGGCAAAGAAAACCTATCTGCTGTTGCCCTAAGACGCCACTAGGCGTAATGGCCACTGACTGCTTTGACGGTTGGTGGCTAAGGACGGAAGAAGAAGAAGAATGCACTACGTAAACTAAAAGACAAACGGGCTTAGAAGAGAGAGAGAGAGATTACGGAGGAACGCATGCAATGCTACCACGTCGCTTCGCGATTTAAAATTAATGCCACCCCACGCGAAAGGCATGCAGGCTTGCTTTTTTTCAAATAAACAGTGACAAAAAACACTACCAATACGAGGTTAGGTTTTAAAAAACATGGTTAATGCTTATTAGGAAACATGACACAATACTGTTTTACGTCTGAAATCCTGACAGCACAGAAGACACCCCATCGTATAGAAGTGAACGGGTGGTAGAAGAAAATACATATTTTGAACGCAGCCACTTGGCTCCATTAAACTTATATATTTGGGTGCCTTAGGACTTGCTGACAAAGAATATGTTAGGTGTTAAGCAAATAGTCTAATAATTAACAAATTATAGCCAAAATACTATAGTGGTGTTGTCTGACAACACAGGATCATATTTGCTCATAATGGCGTGTTTGGACACTGCTTTAGAGGAAATGAGGCCACCACGTTAAATCCGATTTGATTGGCTAGAATAATATGTAAGGCGAAACATGATTAGTCGATGGCAAATACTATTTTTGGTTGTTAATGGAAACGATAGGAAGGGTACTTTTTTTCAAAAGCTTTTGTAAACATGGTCTCATTGGCTAGACCATTTAATATAGTCAATTAGGAGCGTCGGTTCAGTGCCACTTTTTGAAATTAAACTGTGTAGAAGCAAGTGCGTTGAGAACCAGCTCATATTTTTCTAATAAAAGCCTGGGACAGAGGCAGATCGGAATTGTGCCATAACTCATCGCCAGTCAACGTACTTGTTTAATATTTCCTTGAATTGAGGTAAGCTAGACATATTTGATATCTTTTAGATGAAAATTGAATGTGAATTGATAATTTATGTCTGTATGTGTGTGGTTCAGTAACAAACAATAGGCAAAGCCTAGATATTGCTCCACATGAACAAAACATGTCGGAGAGGAGTATAACTGCATGGGATTGCCAATTAGTACTATGACACCTATCTTATTGAATAGAAAGGAATAATGCTGGAATTGCAGAGGCGTTGTAACCATTAGGGAGAGGAATACTGGTGTATATTGATTCATGAGAAGCTAGCAGTTGGCCTACCGCGCTGAACTCGGTGTTTGTTATGTATTGTGCTTCAGTGTGGAAATGGATTATAAATTAGTTCTGAAGTAGGAGGTATAACCTTCTTGTTTCAGGGACCGTGGTACTAACGTATTAAAGCAGCACCTGGTCTGAGTTTTGCTGAATCCAGAGGCTGGTAGCATACTCCTTGGTCAAGATATCGACCAGTGTTGTTTCTCAAGAACACGGTGAAGCAAGCGAGCAGTGGAGACTGTTTCCTGCCGCCCACACAGAAGTTAAGATTTCGTTGGCCAGAGCAGCTCAATCTTGTGTATACCCCCCTCAAAAATTGACTGTACATTAAATCAAGAGGGACAGTTATTTGGTTCAAATAAAAGAAACTGTGAACCTTTCCAATATTATTTCCACCAGAAACAAACACTTGAAGTCATGATGACAAACAACAACCTAGCTTGAAAAGCCAGTATTACCTCATAGTACTACATCATTACTTACACACATATTGTAATAATAATATATGTCAATACAAAGATCTTATCTATAAATTGTGTACATACAACTTGTGATTTCATTTGATTGTGATTCCTGGTTCACTTTGTAGTTGAATCAGGATATCTATTATTGAAAGGAATTAATACATATTTTAAAAGTTGACACTTGACTTATTAAGATAGTCTTATAGAGTGTTCTATGTATGTGAGTGTCACAGTGTTGTAAAGTATTGTGGATTAAATTAAATTGTTTATCTGTCTGTTGGTTGTTGTAAACATACACTTCATCACTATCATAACCCTAGACATTCAACGTAGTCATCACAATACTCCAGAATAAGTCTGACTGAGGTCTAAATGTGGTAGCACAGTAAGGTCATCTGTAACACACCACACTTATTAGATACAGATACCTTCACAGCTGATCTCAGTCAGTACACTAAGTCCCTATAAATATTTATATCATCCCACTTTACCACAGCAGTGCAGGTTACAGATACGCTAGAGAGACGAGGGTAGCCATGTTGAAGGCAATAGTCAAGTAGAATGTGTTGTGCAAATTCATAAACAAAAGACAAGATTGGGTGGTAATTAACCCAACATATTGGCAGTATAAATTCTTGACTAGGACGGAAGAATGATGGAGCGAGTTAGGTTCCATTCAGAAGAAAAAGGGTACGTAGAGTGAAATTATTTACATCTATACAGTAGTCCTATTCCTCGTCTAAGATAGTGGCCATCTATAAAACGGGAAAGGAACAACCCTGGAGGAGTCCGGTATCACATTGATAACCTGAACTCAGAGCGACATATATCAATAGACAAGGACTTGTTTAGAAAGAAAAAAGGAGGTAGATATTAATAACATCTGAACAACCATAGATGATTAGATATTATAATATTGAATGTAAATTTTCAATGCTGAGCGAGTGTTGACGAAAGAAGGTTGACGGACCAAGATTGTTGGAGGTCCAGGTAACAGCAGTGGTCCACACATTGTAAATAAACATTATTCCAGTTGACTGTGGCGTTCTCTAGCAAAATGGTGTGCGTGTGAGATAGCAGAAGTGAAAGAGTGACTTTCAGGAAATAAACTTGGTCGATTTTGAATGAAAGAAATGGAGAAATATAAATTGTTCTTCATTAGCAGCATGAAAGGGAAGGAGATGTGGACGAATGTACGAGTAGTTATTGTTAAAAGGACGGGACAAGAATTTTCCCAGTACAATAATAATTATGTTGTGTAAAAAGAAACTTAATTATGCAAAAACTATGCATATCATAACACAGTGGGTTTCCTAAGTTCAAGACACCCCCTAAACCGGCACAATAATTATTTTTAATATTAAAACAGTCAACCAAAAATGACAGTTTTGACAATTAATGAGGCAAACAATTATGTGACAAAACTTTATAAACAAATTAAAAAATTATAATCATAAATACATTGTTTATTAAAACTGATTATCTTACTGTTTTTGGTATGTCTCAAACTTTTGAAACAAAGTGTACTGTGGTAATATTCTGAAGGATAACTCTTAACTGCCACAATATTAATGTGAATGTTTGCGGTTCATTTAGCAGTGAATTTAGACTGCAACCAGTCGAACAGGCTGCGTACAATAACGACCCCAGTGTCAAAACTTTGTTGTTCTGGTTGCTTTGGTGCAACGTCTGCATCACCAACATCGTCGTCATCTGGCTCAGTTGTAGCTGTCTGATGCACAGATTTGTGCACTTTGACAGCTGCATGAGATTTGTATGTGAGTGAGAGCTGCCATGTGGTTTGTGAATTGGACGTCCATTTTCAACTTAAATACACTCCCCCCCCCCCATGTCCACAGTTGTCCACATTTTACATACCCCTCCCTCCCCCTTCTCTTGTGGACGTCTTTTATGGATAGCCCCTAACATGATAAGGTTGCCAGCCCCAATGTATCGATTCATAAGGCATCCATGATGGAGTAGTTGGCCTATTATTTCACAGCATTATCAGCCCCCCCCCCCCCCCCCCCCCCCCCCCCCCCCCCCCCCCCCCCCCCCCCCCCCCCCCCCCCCCCCCCCCCCCCCCCCCCCCCCCCCCCCCCCCCCCCCCCCCCCCCCCCCCCCCCCCCCCCCCCCCCCCCCCCCCCCCCCCCCCCCCCCCCCCCCCCCCCCCCCCCCCCCCCCCCCCCCCCCCCCCCCCCCCCCCCCCCCCCCCCCCCTCCCCCCCCCCCCCCCCCCCCCCCCCCCCCCCCCCCCCCCCCCCCCCCCCCCCCCCCCCCACCCCCCCCCCCCATCGTCTCAAGTAGTCGGGGTCATGAATACATGGCTTCACGACAACACAAATCGTGAAAATGTGGGATTGACAACAGTCACGAACAATCACGTGATGGTACGCCATGCCGCAATTAGTGGTCTGGATCTAAAATCAAACAGTAACCTTGCATGCTACACACCATATAGGCAGTCATTCATCATCATCATTTTTGTATGCGCTCCTTACGACGCATGGAGCCACCACTGCATCTGTTCCCATTACAGGAAGCCTGCACCAAGCATCACGTGCTCCTGCTGCAGCATCTTCTATGGCAATTAGTTTTACATAATGAAGTTGCCAGACACATACACAACCTCATATTAGTGGGGCTGTACGACATGCCTGAGGGTGCAATAGTCCTTTCTTTATCTCTGCAGAGACCCATGGAAACTATGCGTGGACATACGCAGTAGATAATTTAAAAAAAAAAAAAAAACAAGATCTGTACGTTGGTTGTTTTAACTGTCCCATTATGTGAAACTTAGTTTTTGTCTTTATGTGAGAGGTTTTGTCATTTATTCTTCCTGACGCCTGATAGCTGAGAAGAATGATAAAGTTGTCAGGCGTTGTCTCACTTTTTTTTTCTTTTTTCAATAAAGGTTTCTGGTCCGAGGATATTGTAACTTGACTCCAGCTAGTCGCTAGTGAACGTGGCAGTAGATCATTTACGGAACTTGATCACAAAACAGAACGATAAATTTTTCTATCTGGCACGCTCGTTCAGTTTGTTAACCGCCTCTTTCTCGCCCACCCTCTATCACATGACAGTTGATCCCTTTGTTTTCAGCCGCTGGTGTATCGGGAAGTTGCGTTTGATTTAGCTATATGGATTACATTTCAACAGTTATCTCGGAAGATTTCTTTCAGTGTGTCATTTTATATTGTCTGATCATCATCATCGCAGAGCGTCTAATTGGCAGAGGGGTTAGCGCCTGTTTCTCGCTGCAAAGTTACCAGGTTGCAATCTGCCCAGCTGTAACTGGATACTTGACTCTGCTCTTGAGTTAGGGAAGGTAAAGGCAGTGAGAAAGTGAACTGGTGACACCCATTCCATTAAAAAAAAAAACTGGGCCTAGTAAAGTACGAGATCTCCGACGACTTCATCGTATGAAACCAGATGCTACAAACACCATCGTCGCTAGAACACATCAATGTTTTGTTGCATGTTTCCTGTCACAGGGGGCAGCGGCAGAGGTTGCTGCATGTCCTCTAAGGCATAAACAGGGAATTGGTGATGATGCTGATTATGATGATAACGAAGGTGATGTCCCAAAAGACACACAATTTATATGCCACTCACAAGCTCTTCTATCCTGACTTGTTCATTTTTATAACTTGGGAAACAAGAACTGTCAACAATGAGAAGGTCATTGAAAAATGCGAAAATTTGGAAACCAGTTTCTTTTTTATTTCATGCAATCTTGACAGCATGATGCATTTGCTACCATCTTTACTGATATTTCACCCAATGTTTTTCACTAGATCGTTCCGTATTATGTTGACTGCTGTTCTCAAGACATACGTCGGCATTTGTCTCTCTTGCCTTGTCTTGCCACAAGTGAACCCGAAATATCACCTTCCTGGTACTTTTGTGGTCGACTTCTTGCCGTGAGGTCGCGTGGGGAGATGCAATTTTTTAAATTTTATTTGGGTCAAGTCCAGGTCTGACTTTGATAGCAGAATTATTGCATTATTACAACAAATGCTTCCTAGCTCAGTGGTCTATGGTTCGATCCCCATATGAGGTGGGATTTTTTTAGGCCACAAACGGCTCCTGGGTCGACCCAGCCCCAACTGGATACCAGAGCAACTTCTGGGAAGGTTAAGGCGGCCGGCGTGATGCTGACCACATCACCCCAAGTGTGCCGATGGTCGAGAAAATATGGGCCTAACATCATATTCCCAATATGCCTCAATGGGCGTGTAACGGGATCCTTTACCTTTCCTTTACCTTACAACAAATGTCAGTTGTGTGTGTTTTTTCCCCTTAGTAATCTGGACATTAAAGGTAAAGGGTTTCCTTACCAAAAACTGCCGCAGGTGAGTGAAGCATAAGAAACTTCACCATATTAGGTCCAGCTATAGGAAGTGGGGCGACAAGTTCCCTTACTCACTGTCTTTACCCTCCCTAAATCTTGAGAGCAGAGTCGTGTGTTCATTTGATGCTTGAGATCAATTTCAGCCGACCTTCAAAATGGAGATGGCAGCTGATGATGATGAGACTGCAGAGTGACGCTTCTAGGTTTCGATCCCGTAATCTGGTGACTGTGCCGCGAGTGAACAGCGCTTTAATCGCTGAGCCAATGGGTATACTATGTTGAGATGAACAGATGTGTTACTTTTTTGACCATGTGACGGTATTGCCTACCCTGCTTTGCAGTAGTGATCCAACAGTGGCCAAAACTCAAAAGTATCTATTATAGGCTTCAATGGAGTCTATATTTATACAAGATTACTCTTGGCGGAAATGTAGATAGAAGAGTAGTAAAGCTTCTATCACATGGGAGTCTTTAAAAGATATTCAGATAAGCGAAAACAATGCTGGCTGTTGCTGTGCACGTAAATTCTGTAATCTGCTGACAACTTTTGTGAAGGATTTAAGCACTTATTAATTTCAGCTCGTTTAAGCCCCCACCCCTGATTTACTCAGTGGAATTTTATTATTCTAGTATAGCTCTGTTTAGAGTGTGTGTAGTAATTTGACTGAGACGAACATGCAGTAAATTTAAAATGATTAAATCGAAGTTAAATTTGTAACATTACAAATAACAAAATTTAATAATCACTTTAGGTTTTAACAGTTGGAAATAATTTGAATAGTTATAGATCAAGAAAAGTTATCCTCACAGTCTTTAGGGAATGTGAGATATTACAAGAAGTTCAAGTGGCAGCATAGATTTGAACTTAGCTGCCAATGTCGGTTCTGCTCCTTCTTATAAGTTGTTATTTTTCACTCTGCTCCCGCTCGTCTCTGATCAAGGTTGTCGGGGGTAGCTCGTTTCCCAGAAACGTCAAGGAGAGCCTACCACGTGGGTCCTGCGTCTTAAAGCTTAGGCCATGGTTCCATTCTTGTTCCAGAGATGGTACTTTCTGCTGGTACCACCAATAACTATGGTAAAAGAATAGACCGAAACGCTCTTCTGTGCATGGCGTTTTCCACCACATACTGTAGTTATGGGCTCCTATCTTCCCATACTACCATCCCAATTACTCAGACTTTACCCTCGATGAGTGTAACGAGATTTGGTACCACTTGCTTCGTTTGTGAAAAAATGTGTAACGCGACACACACACACGCGACACACACACACACACACACACACACACACACACACACACACACACACACACACACACAGCGCAGGGATAACACGCGACGGATCTTGCTTTGAAGTTTGAAGAAGGCGGAAAAATGTGAATTACGTTTAGCCGGACGGTATTGAAGAAGGTAGGAAATATCGAATATAGGAATGGCCGACTTTAAAAGTTTGCATTTACTGGAAAGAAAATTTAAAGCTACAAGAGAACGCCTAGTTGGAATACATTTAAATAATAGTAATTCACCAAAGGAGATAGACTATAAATGATATCCAAAAGGATATTATTCAAATATAAATAGTTTTAAAAATAATTAACATTTTTCATCGTTATCACATCTGCTAAAAGTTAGCTAATAATCTTTAAAAATTTATTATACATACATTATTAAACGAATTTCGATAAAACTTGAAAAGAATGAAAGCCTCATATGGGGAAAATGAAAGGATACCTAGGAAAGAAGGAAGGATATAAGTGTGTAGTGAAAAGAAGAGAAAACAAGTACAGAAAAAGCACAGATTGCCTCAAACCGAGAGATTAAACGAAAATCTTTTGGGACTTCAAGAGGTGCTTTCTCGTACGGGAGAAATGCCCAAATACAAGGACAGAGCGGCGCGTTGAAAATCACACACACCAAATCCAGAAGCCAGAAGCCAGAGTGAGAAACTGGAAGACAGTATCTGCAAGAAAAGTTCTTTTTTCACGTTGCATGCAGGGCAGATTAACTTCAACCAATACAGCCTCACCGTGAGCTTATTAATCCTAAGAGGGTATGCAAGTTTATTAAGGATATATGTATGACTAATATCATTCTATTTCAGATTTTATTTACGATTTGATTGTATCAGATATAATAAAAAGGGAATGACCTCCACCGGCATTGTCAGGAAGCATAACCATTAATTGGTTAGCCAAATATATCATGGCTAGTTCTTGCCTGGAAGCTTCCGACATACCAGCAAGTACATAAGTGACTTGGCATCCATAAGTGGAAGGCAAAGGTTATATCTTACACATGTAACATAACATGTGATTTATTCATGTATTTTGTTATTTTCTGCACAGTGGACAATATCTTATCATGCTACCTCTGTAACACACTACCATGAATCATTCATTTATATATAAACACTGAAGACATGGTCTCCTCATGAACAGCAGTGGGTGGTGAGATTGTTGGAACACCATGGCCACCTATTACCTTTTGTTCCAGGCTTTTATGATCGAGTTTTATGATCATTCCTTATCAAGCTCATGTTCGAGTTTAACTAAAGACTTGAGGACCGTTGATCCTGCTAACTGTAGTCTAGAGGTCAACCAATCTTCAACACCTTAGTCCCCCGTAGTTATAGGGCGGGCTGAAGGAAATTCTTCCTGATCATCAGTGTGTCTCAGGAACCTCGAACAAATACCAGATGAGTTTATGTGTTATTCAATCTAACAAATTATGTGAGCAGTTTCTAAAACGACTGTCGATGATGATAACAGCTAAAGACTAGATAGCCAGATATATCAAAATATACTGTGACAGACTGTTCTAAATTCATTGGAAGATTCATCCAAGATTTTTTTACTATTATTTATTTTAATTTGTAACTATAAATAATCATATATTTTACAATTTTCCAACACCCATTTCTCATTACAAGAATATATAGATGTACATAATAAATTATGAAATTGTACTCATTTGACTTGGTAAATTTTTAACTGTTAAATTTTGAGTTACTTTTTCTAATTTAATTATATTATCACAAAGGGTTACTATAGCGAAAGTGGCACCGTATACTTCTGAAGCCTAAATCTATTGTCCAGCTCAGAGTATTCACAGCCGTAGCTCAATTTTGATACCAGTGTGCTTCTCGGGCACTGGAACTTCATACTTTCTGGAGAGAGATTCTACTTCTTCTCTACCACTATCATCACACTAGGAAAACCTTTCGCTACGATGATAATTAAATATAATCCCTCGCGATAAAACTTTCTTTGCATTTAAATAGAATAGCTTTCATAGTTACTTTATATTCAAATGAAAAGGTTAATAATACAGATAGAGTCTGTTTACATATACATCTCCACTGATTGAAAAGTGCTCACAATATAAATTGAATATGTTTTCATTTATGTTTTACACTGATTGAAAAGTTTGAAAATTCCATTACTTTAAAATGAATATTTTCACATAGACATTTACACTGGTTTAAAGCTTGAAAACTTACATTAATTTTAAAGTGACTATGTTTATTGGGACATTTACACTGCTTTGAATATGTAAGTATTATATTTAGAATGTACCTCATTTCTTTCATCTTTCCCTCTCTGCTCCATAGGGAACCTGGAACTACTTTATGCTTTTAGTTCTCTTTGCGAAACTATCAATAAAGCAAACACCAGCCCGTGCAGTGGTGGTTCATGAATCGTCATTCTATACGCTGAGGTTGCCGGCCTCAAATGACTTTGACATCCAACAGCGAGTTTCACCCATTAAACTTCACATGGTAATTAATATATATATATATATATATATATATATATATATATATATATATATATATATATATATATATATATATATATATATATATATATATATATTAATTTTAACTTCAATTCCCTCTGACTCCGTGCCTTTCTTCAGTTTCCTAGTCCCTGTGTTCTTTGTTAAAATGTAGAGATTTCCTGTGCTTTTGTAAGTCTTATTCGGTTCTCTAATAAAAGGTCCGGTTAAAAAAAGGAATTATGAGTATAATCTTCACTCTGGCGAGGTCTGATGTTGTCTTGCCGAGCGTGAAATTCACAGTGAAATAAAACTGCGAAATGGTCAGACTATATTCCTATTTTCTCACGCATTGTTGTTATGAATCTAATCAGAAAGATCCAATCATTTCAAATCATGCAGATAGGATGTGATGATTTCAAAAATATTCCACGGGAAATAAGGTCCGTGAAGCAAATGTTCACGTGTTACCATATATGGACATCTGGGGCCTTGCATACACTCTCACAGGCAGATCGGTAGACACACATGACAACATGAGTAAGCTGTAATACTTATTACTTTATTAGAAAGTTATGTTGTCATAACAAGTCCGCCCGGAAGCGATTATGTCACACTTGTCTGCCCACATGTGTCACACAGACAGTAATCTTGTTATCTGTCGTAAGAGTACCCAAAATCTCCGTGTCTGCCCATCTGGGTTACCAAACGAGTCGTCGTCTTATCAGCGGTTCAATCTAAACACGCCGGCGACTATCTTATCTCAGTTTCTCACCGCAAGCTAGGATGACCGGGTAACAAACAGGTGACATCACAGAGAGGAGTGTCGTATGATTTGATAAAATTAATATCTGCTACTTAGCAAAAAAATAACGACGAAAGAAAGAAAAGTGCGCTATTTGACAGCGCCCATTAAAAATCAGTACCACAAATTTACCGATACTGCCGGAGTGAAACAAAGATCACGAAGAGGTCGTCCATTTCGTCACAGACCAGTTGATCTTTCATTTTAATCTCTCTGTGTAATATTCCTTCTACCTCTACTTCTACTGTTTTAGTTTGGCACTATCAAGGTTCATCTTTCTCTCTCGCTCTCTCTCTCGCTCTCTCTCTCTCTCTCTCTCTCTCTCTCTCTCTCTCTCTCTTGAAGCATTCATTGTTTTTATCTCTGTTGTGTCTTTGTTGATTTTTTTATTACGCTCCACGCAGGTTAATAGTAAAAGGAATAGTACCTGTTCTCCCCAAATACCTACCTCAAAACTCCACTTACACCTCCCTAAACTATATCCAACTCTCTTTCCCCAACTCCCCTACCAAAACAAAGTCATAAAACTATTCGCAAACATCCACAGACATTTCCCAAGCATCCACAGACCTTTAACAAACATTTTGCTGTTATATAAAACTCACAGCTCAGTAAAGTACACGTCTATGATATCAGGACTCTGGAAATATTAATGATCTCGCACGTGGCATACGTCAACGCTTAAATGGCACACTAGCACGCGCCACAATTTATGACATGTAACCTGTGTCGATTATTTAACACAACGGTTCTCAAACTTCTCAAAACAAGCGTTTATGTGCAGCACCATCACTTCAATACTGCCTTGCTGAAACGTCTGTAACCATCAATGAAAAAATCCCACCAGCTTTTCAGTAAAATATTGAACAGGCGTGCATTGCACCGTGAAAGTTAAACTGAACACCCTTTAAATGAATGCGCTTGCCTTGCAATCTTTTCCTGGTGCATTTTTTTAGGAAAATACAGAAACTGAGCGCATTGTACCGTGAAAGCTAAACTGAAGATCTATTAAAAGAGCAAGCACACTTGTCAATTTTCTCATTGTGCAGTAACCACTGACCATTAGTCATGATAAGTTTGACTAAAAAGATCCAATGAAGTTGATATAAAATAGAAAGGAATGAAAAAACCAGTGGAGAATTAATGCCGTCATCAGGACATATAGCAAAAAGAGCACAACATAATTATTTCCCCAGTCTTGTTTTGGCGGGTTACTCGCTCGTTTCTTGATAATATCTACGCTCAAAATTTATATAACTTCTTTTCGTTCTGTGTTCTAAGATGAGATACATATAAGACAAGATGTTCATAACATTTTTGTTCCATTGTTTGAACTACTGAATTTCGTAAGTGACCAATTATCATCAACAGGGCCGACCTTTCTGTTAGTCACCAATTATCATCAACAGGGCCGACCTTTCTGTTTGTATGTTTACATAATAGCTCTCACTTCACTCTCTTTAGATTTTACAAATAATAAATAAAGCGTACGTAAAAATGTACACTTTACCATCAACTCTAACCGGCCCATGTGGTTTTCTCATGTTTGATATAAGGAATTATCTGTTGATTTGAGTTTGAGTTTTTACTAAGCTGACAGTTGAGGAATTAGTTCTTCTCAAGTTTTTTTTTTTTTTTTAAGTATGGTAATGCCATACACTGTAAAGGAAACTGAAAGATAAATTAATATAATATAAAACTGGAACAAAACAAAACAAAGACATGGTTCAAATACACAGGCCCTGAAAACTAGCTTCCTATCATGAGCGACTAGGAAAATCGGCCCTGAATTCTGGCCTTTCGTTCTTTAATGAGTTTTTCTTTTCTTTTCTTTTTCTTAACCAGCGGCACTTGGGCTTTCAGCCCTTCGGCCCAATGACATGTCATTGCGAAGCTGAGGAGCCTGTGGACTTTCCTTTCAACCCGGTCAGGAGCTTCGCTCCTTCCCATCCACATAGGGTTTATCTCAGGAGCCGTTCAGGTTATTCAGTCAAAATCCCGGTCGCTGACACTCCTTCAAATGGGCACGCCCGGGCTTGAACCTTGAAAACCTGATCGCCAGCGCAGTGCAGTAACCATTACACCAGCGCGGTTCCCCTTTAATGAGTTAAATACTCCCATACGTTACCGCGGTCCAAAGGAAAAAAAAAGAGCAAACAGTAATATCACTGTACTCCAACATGAAAATCCTAAAGGACGACCAATAAATGCTGACCATGAAGTCGACCATCTGCCCCGAAAAAATTATGCCATAAAAAACCTTCCGTCACAAACATGAACAAGTCACCCAAAGTATGTAGTGAACTCAGCCGTCCAGGCTGGAAGAAAGCCCACCATCAGGTAAGAATAAGACGCAGTGCGGCGATAATAGTAAATTAATATTAGACAAACATAAAGGTATGTTTTCAGGCACTCGTAAGAAATAAAGAAGTAGAACACTTGGACAACAGAAAAACAACAGACGTGAGTGGCTTACCCAGGGTTCGAACCCTGTACCTTCCGTACGACAACTCCGCCTAGCTATCAAGCGAATCACACTGACCCCACGGCCAGCTAGGCATCCCCAAAAAAAGATGCTTTGCTGGCTATTTATCAGTACGAAACACACAAGATAACACCGGAAGTATACAGTGGGTAACTCAGCCCTTAAATGACGCAATCACTTCTGTTGTTCTCCTATTAACAGTATGTGTCAGTCCAAACAAGACAAAGACCTTGATACTGGGTCCAGTAAATAGTAGAAGACTTAAGGACATTAGTATAGAACAGAGGGTAGGTTTCTGGTATTGTATAAACATAAATAACACATAAGGAAGGGAAACCCGAGGCCTGTAAACAGTAAATTAATATTAGACAAACATAAAGGTATGTTTTCAGGCACTCGTAAGAAATAAAGAAGTAGAACACTTGGACAACAGAAAAACAACAGACGTGAGTGGCTTACCCAGGGTTCGAACCCCGTACCTTCCGTACGACAACTCCGCCTAGCTATCAAGCGAATCACACTGACCCCACGGCCAGCTAGGCGGCTAACTCACCACCTTTGACGTAAGAAAACGTGCACATTGAGCACTTGGATTGTTTGAACACTAAAAGAACAAGGAAGAACCACGTAGTAATGTAACCGTTGGAGTGGTTTAGAAGAAAAAATCGGTTAGATTTATTTTTGTGTGATTGACTTTGTTGATGAGATTAGCTGATTTCTGATTTATAATCTAAGGGGAATAATCGATAGAACAAGAAGAAGGGGGTCAAGAGTAGTGTTGACATCCCCTTGGTTGAGAATCCTAAAGTTGTGTTTTTGTTTGGTTTTGGGTGGGCACGGCTACGTGATCGTACGCACGAGGAAGTTATGAACGGGTGAGTTGTTTGTGAGACAAAGTGTTCTGGAGTGTTCCAAAATAGTTGTAATTGTAAATCGATGTTTTAGATTAAGTCAATCAGATCCTAGACGCGATAGCGTTAACAGCAAGTTTTGCTTTGAGTTGTGAAAATGTTAGAAGTGGCAGCGAATGAGAGTTACATCGGCTCAATAAGCCAATAAATGTTTTGGTTGTTTTCTGTAGTGACAGAAAAGCGACTATCGCCCAGACGCCCAAGCGCATTCCTTGCCACAATTGTGTACGACAGTTTGTCTTTTATTTTTGAGTTTTACTGCTGTCAGCGTGAAATTAATCATCAACTGTTGATATGAGAAATGTTATCGTCTAAGAGAAATAAGTTTTCTTATCATCATATACCAAACTGCCTACTGCTAGGGTAGAGATACGAAACCTATACGATCAACACAATAGAAGCAATGTATAATGGACCGACCATCGTCAACGGCCACAATAACATAAATGTGGAACTATAAAACTCACTTTATTAGACTTTATGAAACAAAATGAAAGGCTATATAGAACAGGGAAACTTAAACTAAGACAAATAGGATTATCCCCAGAACACGAGGAAGAAAAAGCACTCATAGTGAAGGTGTAATACTAATAATGTCAAAGGAAGTGCAGAAGGCATTTGTAGAACTGGAAACAATGGGGCCAAGGTAATGCCAGAAACATTCAAAACTATCAAAGGAACAATGAATATGAAACCGAAACAAAAACAAAACAAGCAACCAAACATATTGTACTGATTGTGATCGGTGATCTAGATGCAAAGATGGAGACAGAAGCATCGGCTTTCAATAAATAATGAGAGTACGGGGTCTTGTGACAATGAATGAAGACGGGGAAATTTTAATTAGCTTCTGTGCTTCAAATTAACTTTTTCTGTGGATCACTATCTTCTGTACCTTATTAGCCAAAGTAAAACTAAAATCCAGAAGATACAGCAACAAATATCTACGGTTAACATTTTAATGTGGGTTGTCTACCAAACTAACAGTAACAATATCTAATAAGAGCTTCAACAATTAGAAGTTGAAGCAATAACAGAATACCAATGGCAAGAGATGATAATTACAGTTGATGCAATGTGGCATGTGGCTTGGAAAGGTTCTATGAAAAATGGAACACTAGCGCCAAGCTTGGATAGCAACATTATCCATCAACAAGATTGGAAAAAAATATTTACAGAAAAATTAGAATGCAGATTTAAACAGCAAGAAAAACAAAAGTTTCAGAGCCAAGGCTCGTGAAATATACATATAAGCAAAAAGAAAGACGTAAGAAGAAGTATCAGAAGAGAAAAATACGGATGATGAACTAACGGAAAAAGCAGAGGAATGTAGCGAAAGGAAATATAAAAGATTATTACAACAGTGTCAATAAGCTTACAGGGAAATATAAGCCACCCATTAATCTTTTTAAAGACAAAAGTGGATATTTTCATAGCAATATAAAAGAGCAAATGATGATATGGACGGGACATTTCGAGGAACTTTTAAATAGACCAACTTCACAAGATCCTTCAGGTATCCAGCAAGCAGATCCTTCAGGCATCCAGCAAACAGAAAAGGTGCTAACGTTTTAATTGTAAAAAACCAAATAAGGAAGAAAAGAATGCTATAAGCCTCTAAGAAATGAGAAAGCTGCAGGTCCGGATGACATTCCAGCAAAGGCTATCAGAGCAGACATAGACACTTCTGCATAGATATTATACGAACGGTTTGATGAAGTCTTGGAGAGAGAAAAATACCAGTAGACTGCAAAGAAGATAGCTTTTCTACATCGTTAAGAAAGGAGATTTACATGAATCTGTATTATTGCGGAGAAATTAGTAAGAAGAAGTATGAGAAGAGAAAAATAAATGACGAACTTGCCAAAGAAGTAAACGCTTATAAAGTATTATACAATTGTCATATTACTAATTGACGACTAAGGCTGTTCGCGTGGCTGGCAACCTCATCACGAGTTTGCCACAGAAACAACTACTATAAGAGCATGTGAATGCTTGGTGCAGGCTTCCTGTAACGGGACCAGATTCAGTAGAGACTCCATGCTCTGTAAGGAGCGCTAAGGAAGATGATTATGATAATATTACTAATTGTCCCGTATAGTTCCCGGGACGTCGCTGATGAGACAAAGAACTACTGCTGCCTCAGGCATGTCGTAGAAGGCCACTAATATTAGGTGCATGAGGCTGGCTACCTCGTGATGTCAAACATAATGCTACATAAACCACTGCTGCAAGAGCATCTGCATACTTTACGCAGGTTTCCGGCAAGGGAGGCTAGCCTTTTCCGAATGTCCCCCAAAAAGTGGTGGAAGTGTGCCATTGTTGATTACAGAGGATTCACTAAGACAATTAGTAATATCGTCTTCATGTTCTCTCTCTATGAAGTATAAAGCCACCACTACAGCTAGCACAAAATCAGCACAACTGTACTGAGCGGACCAACTATTCTTATTTTTATGCTGATTTCGTGTTGTGTGACTGCCCTTAGTCTACCTTGGCCACGGAAAATATCTCCGGAATAATTAACATTACGACACGTAACACACCGCGAAAGCGCATTGAACGCCCAATAAAAGAGCGCGCAGGTCTTTCACTTTTTTATTGATGCATTTGCCATGATAAGTCTGATTACACAGATTCAATCAACTTGAAACATAATAGAAACGAACAAAATGACCAAACGACAAAAATGGCTGCCACCAGGCCATGCAACGTAATTCATTCCCGCCATTTTTTAACAGGATGCGAGCTCGGGTAAATTATACATATAGTAAAGCTTTTGATCCAATAACACTATTGGAACTATTGGGAGAGTCAAAAACGAAGCACTTAAAAGACTTGTCGGAGCTTAGGGAAAGGCGTATCGGCTGTGGAACAACGTCAACGGGTGTGGCAGTAAGGGAAAGAAGAATGAGAAGTCTAACATGAGTTGGTATAGACGGGGTAGAAAAAAGGGATGTGCGGAAATGATGCGCATAGGAAGGGTCAAAACAGAAAGAGGTTAGGCACGCTTCTCAGTGAGCAGTCAGAGGCGTTAGCGAAGTCGGGACAGAACTACCAGAAAAGAAACAGAGCAGCCATGTTGAAGGCGATCATAAGTTAGAGGAGACTTTGTGTCGATTCTTAGATATCCAGGGTCCGGATTGTGTAGACATAAGTCTCAACATATAGATAGATTGATGAGTCCCGACAAGGCACAAGAAGGAAGGAGCGGTTAAGCCCTATTCTGAAAAAGGGGTACGTAGAGTGAATTAGTTATGACAATTCGGTGGCTTGGATATTTGTGCCAAGATAGCGGCCACCTAGAGTCAGGAAAAGTAACATTGCCCGGAGTTGTCCGGTAACTAGCTTAATAACCTGAACCTTAACCAGTAGTAATAACCATAACAAGAGAACCATAAGAAGGAAGAAAAGGACATAGGCAGTAGTAACACCCAAAGAGACAAGAGACATAAGACAGCGCAATTCTAAATACATGGTTGTACGGAAGCTAATATTGTTAAAGAGGGTAGATTCGGCCAGACCCAGATTGTTGGAGGTCCCGCCGACGGCATTGTTCTACATAGTGTAAATAAACATTTGTTCTAGTTGAAGGCGGCGTTCCCACTTTTTATGGAGTTGCTACGTAGTATTGTGTTGTCAATAAATATGTGTTGTGTAAACAGTCAACAACCGTAAAGTCAATCCGACGCTTGAGGCAAAAGATCTTGGATAAGCAAAAGCTGTGTGCAGCAGCCAACGGTTAACCAGCGCTGCCACACGGGCTATGGAATTCAGGACAGTAAATTTATATACAACAAAATTGTTATTTTTTACAAACACCCCAAGCAGGCAGAATTGGTCAAATCAGAACTAAATAGCCAATTTCAAAAGTAAAACCAAGCTGGAGTGGGTTCAGTTCCCAGCCAGATGTCATGACCTAATCGGGCCCTCCACATACCCCAGTGTGTAAAGGAGATAAAATAGCTTAAACGCTAGTCTGACTGGGTGACCACTTCTGATGATCAGATTAAGTCATGTTGTAATGTTCTGGACAGATTGTCCAAGGATTACTATCTATGTTCATATACCGATTGCATCTGAGTCAACAGACACAAAGATATATGGTTAGCATTGAGTGTCGTGGCAATGAAGGGGAGAATACGCGCTTTATATTTCAAGCTAGGAACACAGGTTAATGCCCCATAGGACAGGCCATTAAAAAAAAAAAAAAATGACATTTTTCAAAAGCTAAATTAGCATTATTAAAAAAAAAGGAACCCGCTGGACCCAAATCTTTTTATCCTTCTAGCATACGGCATTCAATAAAAACTAACGAATTTTAAACTGTGATATTCTGAGAACAGAGGAAAGGAACGTTGTGGGAGATTTTGCGAACGCAAAGAAATATAAAATGAGATAGTATAGAAATGAGAAAGTATTTTTTAAAAATATTTAACATATTCTTTAAGACACGTAACATCGTAACATCGTAACATCGTAATAAGTAAAGGAAAAAAACTACTTTTAGGGACCTACATTTATCCTGTACTATACTTACTGCTTACTTAGTTGTTCCTCTTCTACCCCAGGTTGTAGAGATTTGCCAGAGAGAGCGCCACACTATCCTATCGGCTGCTTTCCTCCTGGCCTGGTTCCAATCTAGTCATCGGTCTTTTAGAGACTGTCTAATGTTGTCCCCCTAGCGAACTTTGGTTTGTCCTGGAGGTCTGGATCACTGGAGGTCTGGATCACTGGAGATCTGGATCACTGGAGGTCTGGATCACTGGAGGTCTGGATCACTGGAGGTCTGGATCACTGGAGGTCTGGATCCCTGGCTCTTGGTTTACCATATTTGTCGTGGTAGCCGATCTTCTCCCATTTTGCAGACATGGCCAAATCGTTGTAATTGGGACTGTTCCACTCGGGTCAGCAGAGGCTGCGCTTTGAGGCCATGACGTAGTGTCTGGTTGCGGACCATGTTTCTTCTTGTTACTTCAACCACCTTCCTCAGATTTCTCATTTCACTTTGCTCTCGGCTCGTCCTCCGTCCGTGCGGACGTGTTTTTGTGGAGTCCTACATTTGGATTTTTAAACTGCATATCTAGCAATATTTCTGAAGGATTTTTATATCACTGTGTACATAATGTTAGCTGCTTTATCGTGAAATACATATTATTGTGTTCATATGATAGGAAATGTGATTTTTAAGAAAAATGAAGACAAGCATATCTTCCATTATAGGTATAGTAAGTCGCTTTTGTGTTGGAATTACTAAACGTTCCACATGGTCAGCACTGATAATTGGGGTAGCCGACAGAAATGGATGTTTTATTACACCCTACGGAATGTCAGAGAACCGTGGCTTTAGAAATTGGTCAACGGTAAATATGTGTGTCGACCGAGTCAAGCTGTCAACTAGAGCGGAGTGAACGACTATAATTGACCACTTTCCACGCCCATTAAATACGCCTGGTCATTTACCGTTCCCACTCACAATGCTACACGTAAATTCGGTCGGTACAACCCGACCGAACACAAAAGGTGCCAAACAGAAGGACTACGTTTTGAACGTTACTAAAGCGGTTAAAAAGAAAACTCGAAGTTTGAAGACCAGCACGTTATACACGCCATGCGTAACATTAACTTATAAGAACAATAACCAGTGTGCGATTCTGACGTTTTCTACCTTAATCGAATATGAAGCTTTACGTAGCCTGTCTAAGGCATACTATGAATCTAGTGCAACTGTTGAAGCAAGGACTGACGCTAATGGTTCATATGTAGAAGATGTTATTTCCACAGGAGAGGTTGTCCTACATTTCTATAACACAGCAAATAAAGTAATGATACAAGGCGCAGAGTGCGCTATTAAAGATTGGGTTAGTACGGACCTGAACAATTTATGGAAATCAGCAAATACTGCTGGAGTCAGTCGAGAGGCCATCATATCAAATGTGCCAGTTCAAAGTATTCCTGCAAAAACTTCTAAATCTAAGAAGTTAGCAATCACACATTCCACTGTTTCCGCAGATATCACAACAAACATAACTCCCAATAAAGAGTGCAAAAAGATGTCACAGACAAAACCAAAGTCACCAGCGTTAGCTGATACAAGTGACATCACAGAGACAGAACACCTATCAAGCACCTTTGACAGTAGTCCAACAACATCCCCTCTTACATTACCTATGCACTCGTCACAAGATCAATTTTTAATAATATTGTCTGAGATGGAGATACTAAAAGCAGAGCTGAGCAGCCTCAAAAAAGCTTACGAGCAGCTCCATGCTGACCACATGTCCCTCAAACATAGCTGTGAGAGAAACGAGTCTGAACAACAGAAAGAAAGCACACAGCAGAAGAATAAACACAGACAGTGTAACACAAACACAAGCTCAGAGGGAAATTCCGACGGTAGTGTAGTACAGCATACGACACAAGCTGAACCGAGCCATAAAGAAGACCATGACCTGTGCATTCTGGAATTCCCTGCAGACATGAGCAGAATCCCTGTCCAGATTTCTACTCGGCAGTCCCCACTGTCGACAGCCAGTTCACATCACAGCAAGAAACCTACACACAATCCCAGCATAGTTCAAACACAAGAAACAGCACGCACTGCCACCGGCACACACACACATCTTTCTAATAGAAGGAAACACTTCATCTTTGGTGACCAAAATGTGAAGGACCTTCAAAAATGTCAATTAGTAACAGCAGATATAGACAGGGTCACTGTTCGCTACAAAAACTGGGCATCTGCGCAGGACCTACTGAGTCTCCTTAAAAGATATGAAACTGATCTTGATGTAGCCAAGGTCACTGTGCACATTGGTCTGTCGGACGCGCTAAAGCATAACGAAATTGCACAAACAGAGCTGAATCAAATCACAAGTAACTTCCAGTTCCTGTTCCCAAATGCAAAGGTATATTTTTCAGCTATTATACCTCCAGTTCGTTCACATTATAGGAAATCTGTTGAGATGAACAACACAAAATTGAAAAAGCATTGCGTCAGACACCACCACACATTTATAGAACACTCCTCGTTCCTTGCCACATCCGGAGCTCCTAGGAAGCATCTTTATAGCGGCGACATTTCCTTATCCGATCAAGGAACCAGTACGTTGGCGAGAAACATCAAATTTCCAGAAAACACCCTCAGAGGCACAGCCAGCACATCAGCATCCAAGTATCCTTCAAAACGACACACGAATGTAACCAGCTACTCCTCTAATGCAATTTACGACCTTGAGTTTCCGTCAATACCCACAACTTCAAGCACCAGCCAGACAACAATGTCACACAATCAGGAGTATCAAGACAGACCCCTTATTAGAACTACAGATGTGCAAGAAACAGCCAATAATATCGGCCTTCAGCAACATTCTACGACCGACGACCCACCTCAACAACAACCTGAGACACTCCATTCTCAAAGATCTGTAAAAGATTCAATTCAACCAACTTAGGGTCCACCTACTGAAATCTCACCACGTCCGCTGTCGCACCAGACACCAATGAGAGATCACCCATCATCGTTGTCATCACAGGTTTTCCCATATCAACCCGCACACCCAACCTTTCATAACTTTCTACATCAGCAAAGCCTCTTGAACTACGCACCTTACACTTGGAGGTCCTACTGGCCGGAATATCCCATTCATCCAACAACAGTACCTCAACATCCCGCGAACACCTACTACCAAATGAATCATCTTCTACGGCCAAATCCATCTCGCTTTTATTGTCCACAACCCTCTCCTCAACATTATCAGTGACTGTTCACTTCACAAGTCGACGTCTCTGTAGGACCAGCAACTGTCGGATAATGCTTTATTTATTTATTCTCAGTATCTATTTGGGACCCAAAGACGCAGCAATAGAGAACGCAGTCAGCGACTCATAGCTTGACTGCCTGCGTCAGGACCAGCGAATCAGAGCTGGTCAAGACCGCACTCCACCTCCACGTGGTGGTCCTGGAAACAGTCTGCAGCAGTGCAGACTGGCTGAGCGAGTGTGGATCGCAATGGGAAGGCAAACCCGGTCCTAAAAAATGCCGTGCAGAAGTCGGATGTGTCGACCGAAAGGTGCAGATATCACAGCTTAGGCGTAAACAGACACAACGCAACCACCGTCCTTTTCAGGGCGAACGAGGAAGAAGAAGAAGAAGTATCTATTTGTTTGTCTGCCCGTCTATTCTCTTGGTGCAGCTTAACTTTGTTGTTAACCTTCACAGTGTGGATGGGTGTGCTTGTTGTGTGACAGTTTCTTACAATTTTTAAACTAGTACAGTTATCTGAATTGTTTGTAATTTGTTGTATTAAGGTGTGCATTTATGTACTATTACTTTTAATCTCACATATATAGCAACCTCGTGATGTTTATTTAGTTATTTATTTTCTATTTGAGCGTAAAACTTCTTTCACATAAAAAATGTCAGGTAATTATGAACAATTACTAAATACAATTGGCTTACGGCTTGGCCACTTGAACGTAAACCATCTTTTAGGTAAAATTCCAGAACTCACACAAATTCTTAACCAAAATTTCCAGGTTTTTGGTTTTTCCGAAAGTCGTCTGAATGAGAAAATAACCGACGATGACATTGCGCTCAGAGGTTTTAAAACTATTCGGCGAGATTCTAGTAGACAATTAGAGACGGGTCTAGCAGTTTATATTTCTACTTTGGGAGCCGCGCTGGTGTAATGGCTTCGGCGTTGTACTGGCGACCAGGTGTTCATGGTTCAAACCCGGGCGTCGGCGTTTGAAGAAATGTTTACGGCCGGAAATTTGACTGAATAACCTGAACGGCTCCTGTGATAAACCCTCTGTGGATGGGAAGGAGCGAAGCTCCTGACCGGGTTGGAAGGAAAGTCCTCAGGTTCCCCAGCCTCGCAATGACATGTCATTGGGCCGAAGGGCTGAAAGCCCAAGTGCCGCTGGTTAAGGAAAAAAAAAAAAAAAAAAAAAAAATTTCTACTTCTCTCAGTTATCGCCGCAGAAACGATCTTGAGACTATAGATATAGAATGCATATGGTTAGAGATAAAGCCCCAAAAGCAAAGATCTATTTTAATCGGATATCTTTATCGTAATCCCAGTGTAGGAACAACATGGTTTGAAGATTTTACCAACATGATGGATAAAGTTATTACTACAGTTAACGAAATTATTCTTCTTGGTGATTTTAATATCGACATGCACAAGCCAAACAATATATGGACCAACATCATAGCATCATATAACATGAAACAAATAGTCAACAAACCTACCAGAGTAACAACAACGTCATCCACATTGATCGATCATATCTATGTAACCTGTCCAGAAAATATTATAGAATGCTCCAACACAAGAAGGCTCCACTCGCTTCAAAAACGCGCAATGCGCCTTGTTGCAATCACATTGTATAGATTTATATAATTATCTTCAAATATTACCCCTCAGGAAGCGCTTCCTCTTTAACAAAGGGAAATTTATTCACAAAATCCTGTCACAGAATGCTCCAAAGTATCTTTGGCCGCTTTTAAAATACAATGACAGACGTAGTCAGCGCTTAAATAAATTACAGGTACCCAAGCCCAGGCTTGACCTATTTAAAACTAGTTTGGCTTACTCAGCTGCTCATCTTTGGAACAATCTTCCCAATGACCTGAAAAACACGCACAGTCCTTACTCATACAATCGTATACTATTCAAATACTTTATGAGTGCTGATTATATGCCACCCTAACTGATTGTGTTGTACTTTTATCTAATATACTGTATGGAGGCTCTGATGATCTAGTTTTCATTACAATATACTTATTCTTAATATTATATTCTTAATTTTATGATCAGGTACTGTTAATGTATGCTGTTATACTTCCTTGTAATGTTGCACTGCCCTTAAATTAATACTTTCAGTACGCTGGAGAATGTTGAGTAACAGTAATAAAAGATGAGCAAGAGGATGGAAGAATGCAAGAGGGGACTGTGTCCGATTTTCAACCCTTGGCAAATTAATTGCTTTCGTATATGTCTATCTAACTATCTACCTAGTCTGATTCTGGTCTTGAGTTTGGGACGCAAAGGAAATGGAAAGGAAAATGGAAAGTAACTGTCTACCCACCTCATCTTGATGAACCTAAAAAAAAAAGTCCCTGAGTCATTCAGTTGAACACCGTATGAACATTTTACATGTTCTCATAACATACCTCTGAATATGTCTCAAATCACTAATTTACAGTACGAAGAATTCGATTTTTTTTTTTTTAAATTTTTTTTTAAAAAACACTTTAATTATGATGATTATTGCAAATGTAATATTACTTTTATAATGATAAATGCCTTAATAATGCTTAAAGTAAATGTGAGGATGAAAGGATATTAGTATACATGATGAGAGAGTGAGGAAGGGCAGAATGTCAGACGGGCCTGCGTGCCCAATTCTTAACCCTTTGAAAATAAAGTTCGTTCGTTCGTTCGTTCATATCTGAGGTCTGGAGCTAGCCGTTATGGGTTGTAGTTATTGCCCATGGCCTACATCCCTATTTGCGAAGCGGTATACAGCCATCTGTGTCTTCTGGCCAATTTCTCTTTTGCTGAGGAATCCTCGATTTATGGCCTGAAAAATGCTCTATATACTTGACTGTACCCACTGAAATTTTTAAGAAGAGGAAAAAGTCACAATCAGGTGTCATACACAACATGGTAGATAAAAATGTGCCACTATGTTTAAAACAAACGACTCGCTAGTTACTCGACCTCGCGGATGACATAATTGTCTTAAGAAAGGCATAGACTGAAACACATCACATCACCGTTCACTGTCTGACATATGCCCCTTTCGTTTCTCAGTTAATTGTTTTCTTTTACTTTGATGAAGTTATTTTTAACTTTATTTAATATTATATATAGTTTTTGAATACCATTTGTTATGTCAGTTTTTGTAAAAACACGACAGTTTCAAATGTATTATGAGAGGGAGCGTCACGCACAGTTTCAGCTCCCTACGATGAGTGAACTTCGACATTTTGAGCGTCAACGATTTGAAATATCACAAACATATAAAACCTCACGTCTGGTTAAATAAAAGTGGGTTATTTTAAAAATAATTACTCTGGTGGCCAAGTTTTAGGTTGCGAGAGAGAGAGAGAGAGAGAGAGAGAGAGAGAGAGAGAGAGAGAGAGAAAGAGAGAGAGAGATATGTAGAAAGGTCAAAATTAATACAAAAAGAAAGGAGAAAGAAGACAGGTTGCATCGACAAGCCTTTAGGCTCAAATCTCCTAAAGCTGAAGAAGCAGCCGAAAAAAAGATATAAATGTCTCCAGGGGCTGACTGCGTGATATTCCTTGCATGTGCAGCATGTTCTTGTATTCCGGTCTGTGTCTGTGCCCAGAGGGAACTAGCTCTGAAATTCCAGATCTGCCCTTGAGATCGGCATAATAATTAAACAAAAACAAAAAAAAACCCCTCGTGCTGATAATGCTAAAGCCTCACCATTATTTTTCCCTTATCTCTGACATCGATTTCTCTAATCCAAAATCTAAGCCTCCTCTTTTTTCTTTGTTTCCTCAGTTTTTTTTTTTTTTTTGCTACCATCCTCATGACTCGACATCTGTCTTTACCTCTTCGTCTACTTTCTTGAATTTCAGTGCAATCTGAAATTATTGTTTCTTTATTCCAAACTGTGTCTTTCTTCAATTTATTTAAACATGTATGCAATGAATAGCGTGTTCTAAGTATTACATTACATTATTTGGGAGTCTAGAACGAGTTTTTCTCTGTGTGGTTTCCAAGACTTCTGGTGAGACAAACAAGAAAATAAGGTATCTGCTCCCTGTCTGCCCCAGACATGTCGTAAGATGCGATTAAGGTGAGGTTGGGCACGGTGTTGACAACCCGATCAAGTAAAACACATTCCTACAGGAACTGACACTGCAAGCGCATAAAAGTGCTTAGGTGCAGACTACCTGCAAGGGAACTACTGCAGTTGTGGCCCTTTGCTTCACCAGGAGTGAAAGAGAGAAGAAAAGAAGGAGGAAAGGATGAAAGGAAGAAGGATAGGAGAATAGGAAGGAAAAGAGGAAAGCAGCACGGAAGGAAGGAAGAGATTTTTGTGACAGAAAGCTTGGTTAGCTCAGAAATTTAAAATGCACAACTAGGACAAATAAACTTCCAGTAAAATGCCGTCCTCAGCAAAATAAATAAAAAATGTAAATAAAAAATAAAAACTCTGTTAAATATAAGGTTTTCTAATACATTATTCACAATATTGATATGTCTGTAACCATATTCCGCTAACGATACAAAAAAAGGTAGCTGTTTGAAGACAGTGTGCATGCTAATCAAGAGATGCCTTGTTTTCGTGAAAAAACTAAATTGGGGGTTCAAACCCCCCACTTTTAGGGTTTGGTGAAAAACATTTGTGGGGAAATTATTCTGTACCAAACATGTTTTGTGCCGACATTTTTTTATAACTGATAAAGATCTTTTTTTATTATTAATGATGTCCACCAAATGATAAATATAAGTGGATGGAAGTAGACATCATCATCATCAGTTGATAAACTCTTAATACAAGACCCTTGCCCTGAGCAAGAGACATGCTGAGAAATCTGAAGCTCGCTCGAACATCACCAGAGTTAAATACTGTGTTGTTGTGTTGCTCGTGGTTCGAGTATGGAATGTCAACTTGACCTACGCAGTGGTGTGTAGACCTAGATGGAGTGTATAATGTGCGAATGATAGGAAGAGTTCGTGGTGTTGACAAATGTTCTTTTCTCACACTCATGTATGGCTGGAAGTCATCGACACCAACGACTGTGTACCTTTACTAAAGTTTAATTGGACGTACACACTCGACAGCACAGATAGTGACAAATCACAGGTTGGCATAATACATCATGGTACAGTGGATAAATGGTCTTGCAATGTTATGTTACATGGGCACTCATGTAGAATAATAGTATAATGGACTGTCAGTAGCCAAGCACTCAGTATTGCCCATATATATATATATCAACTGAGTTTACTGACAAAGCACGTCAGATTATAAACAATATCCAAGATGGCTTCTAGACCTAATCTCGTCTAGCGAAGATTCTTAACATAATGTCCAGCACAGATTTTTCCATATAATTATATTGAACCGCTAGCAATGGGTTCTCATGTGTAGCAGTGATCTCTGGACTAATCAAGCGATAATACGGGCATCCCTTTTCTCTTCTTGAAAGTCACTACATGTTTGGTTCCAAAATGGCTTCACTCGTGAGCTGTCACTCACGTTTGGATACAGATAATGAATCTGTCCTAAAGTTAGTCATTCATTAAACATTTCATTGCTCTGTAGATTTGATCATGAACAATTGACTGCATTCTACAGGATATAGTGCTGCTAGGAATCAGAATCGTTTTTTTCATCTAGTTAGATGTATCCTCTCAGACGTACAAATCATCCCTATCGAAAAACGGTGGCTTCGTACGAGAGTTCAAAAGAGTATCTTTATTACCTTGGTTTTCAGAAATATGATTTTGCCATTCCTTGGCAATAAGAATGAACACTGGGGTAAAGCATACACGATAGGTCTATACGACTATCACTTTCCCCAAAAACCACTGAGATCACTTTTTCCCGGCATCAAGCCGACATAGAAAAACACAGCCCATCAGGGCGAAGCCAAAACACACCTCTCTCGCGACACATCCGCCGAACAGCCTTTGACCTCTCTAGAGACAACAGAACATATAGTTCGACTTAGATATGTAAAGATATACAGATATAAGACAGATTCGTCCTACACAGACAAACAATACACATAAATTCAGGCCATAGATATTCTGAAGCAAGAACAATCTATTACTACCCAAACAAAGAATAAATCGCAGTAAAACTGGATTCATCCGCGGAGTTCGATCGAAAGAAACGGCACAACTTTCAAGGGAAGTAACTCAATAATGACTTTTCCTTAAGCACTAAAACGAATCTATTTTGTTTACAAAATATTTGCGAACATAACAAGTATACCAATGTATAATATTGTAAAATATCAAAGACTGCACGTAACAGTCTTACCACACCTCCCGGAAAAAAAAAAATGGAACTTTTTTTTTTTTGAAATACATCTAGGAGCAACGTACAATAGGCTCACAACGCATGAATAATGCGCAGATGAAAATATCAGGAATAAATATAACGCCTAATATGAGGCTAAGTCGACTTATGGAGCGACTGGTGAGAATGTGTCTCATAAACTGAGAGAAATTTTTTCTCTATAAATATATTTATCAAGGAAGGTGTAATCAAAATATAAAACAATTCTGACAATTACACGATGCATAAAAAATTCATACCATAGTTTCGTATTAGATATCTTACATTTATGATTTATGAAGAAAAATCATCAAAGCACAGCGGTGAATAAACATCAATGAACCGCTATGTAGTGGTACAATCATTGTATTATTAAATTACAAATGTGTATCTATCATGATATAGAAAAGGAACTACTATAGAACTAGACATATCAAGAAGTCTAAGCCCTAATAGTTATGTGGAATCATGTGGGCATCTTGACAGATTGTCTGCCATCACATTATCTGATCCACGAATAGCTCGCACAGAGAAATGAAAAGGTTGAAGAGCAATTGCATATCGAGTAGACCTCGAGCTCTTCAAATTCTTACTCTGTATAGCAGTAAGAGCTTTTTGGTCGGTTTCTACTATGAAATGTGCGCCCGAAGGAATCTCTGTAGTTTGAGGATCGACCAAACCATAGCTAATAGCTCACGGTCTAAAACCGAATAATTCCTTTCTGCCGCATTAAGTTTTCTGGAAATATACATTACAGGATGCAGAGTTCCAGAGTACTCTTGCATTAGTGCCGCTCCAATCCCAGTGGATGAAGCGTCACTACGAAGAACGAATGTCTTATCTTTAGTGGGTAGCACTAAAATAGGTGGTGTTGAAAACAATGTTTTAATCTTATCCAGAGAGCATTGGCATTCCTGAGACCAGTGGACCACATTAGGCGAACCTTTCTTTAGAAGTGTTGAAAGAGGTGCCATGATAGAGGATAGATTCTGAATGAATCTGCCATAAAATTGAATAAGACCTAACAGACTTCTCACCTGTTTTTTAGTCTTAGGGATTGAGATGTTAAGTATCTTACTAGTATTATGGTCCTCTGTCTTTAGGAAACCATGACCAACTCGGTGGCCTAGGAAAGAAATTTCGCTAAAACCAATATAGGCTTTAGAGGGTGTTAAACTCTGTTTAGTTGTTTACTCATACTGGCTACTAGTTGCTGAATCACGCTTTATTTGTTAAATACCGTGAATGTCCACCAGTTGATAAATGTAGATGTTGGGACTGGTGTAGTAAAGTGTAACGATTGTCAACTCATTAAACCCAGCACAGTTTTGGTCATACAGGTCATCTTGTCCTGGAACGTGATGAGGCTCCGACAAGAATGTGAGTGTAAACAATGAGTGTGTATCTGAATGTCAGTACGCGAATGGTAGAATGATTCGATAGAGTTGACAGGTTGGTAGTACATCACTCATACTCACACTGTTCGAATTCAAGAAGTACTGGAACTACGGTGGTCTTTTTATAACATTTAATGGGACGCACACTTGGACAGTACGTGTATGGTTACAGGAACAAATGTCGACATAGACAGCATAATGTTGATCACAGGAATATCATCTTAAGTTAGCATTCATGCTTGGCAAATATCATAATGGAGCATTCGTAAATAAGCATTCAGAGTTCCATCATGTAAATCATCTGGCTTTACTGACTGGGCACGTCAGACCATAACCAATATATAGGAAGGCTCCTAGACCTAACCTTGTCTAGTGAATATCCCTTCACGTATAGTTCAATATATATATTTTCCATAAAGATATAGGAATCCCAGACATGGGTTCTCACATGTAGCAGTGATCTCTTGGTTCATCGAGCGATAGTACAGGCATCCTTTTTTCTCACTCGATAAATACAAAGTATATGAATTTCAACATGGCTGTTCTTCTCTCGTGAGTTTCACTCACTATAGGACCCAGACCAAAATTGGTCATTCGTTAAATGTCCTCATTTCTTCATGACTTCTATCATAGAAGTAATTGAATAATATCATATAATCTAGTGCTGATACATAGGAATGTCGTCTTCCTTTGAATAAATATTCTTTTCAAAAGTACCACTGTGCATCTGCTTATCGACAACGATGGCGAAGCCCAAGTTCATAATAAATTGTGGTTTTACCTTTCTATGCGAAATATAACTTTGCCATTCCTTGGCAAAAGAGAATAAACACTGGGGTAAAGTACATACAACATGTCTAAATGACTATCACTTTTCCCCATCTACTTATAGATCACTTTTTCGGCGATAGGCCGGCTACCACAAAAATTCTACATCCAGACAGGATGACAGCCATGAATCACACCCCTTGCTAGCGATACTTCCGCTGCATAGCCTTTGACCTTTTCTAGCGACAACCAACATAGTTCGACTTAGAAATGTAAAGATATCCATATATAAGACAGACTCGTCCTACTCATACAAACACTACGTATAAATTCAGGCCATAGATATACTGAAGCAAGAACAATCTATTCCTACCCAGCCAAAGAATAAATCGCAGTAGGCCTAGACTCGTCCGCGGAGTCCGAGCGAAGATGACGGAACTACTGTCAAGGGAAGTAACTCAAAAATGACTTCTCCTTAAGCACTTAAAAAGGAAATACTTTGCTGACAAAATATTTGCGAACATAATAAGAATATAAATGTATTATATTGCAAGATAGGAAAAATTGCCCATTACGGTCTTACCACCCTTCCCGGGAAAACAAAAAAATAAAATATTTTTTTTTAAATACAGCTAGTAGCTCCCTAGAATAGGCTCACAACGCAAGAATACTGCGCAGATGAAAATATCAGGAATAACTATAATTCCTAATATGACCGGTGAGAATATATCTCAAAATCTGAGAGAAATTGTTTCTCTACGAATAAATGTTTCCAGGAAGGTGTGATGTACGTATAATACAATTCTGGTAATTATACAATGCATACCAAAAATTCACACTACAATCTTAAATTTATGATTTATGAAGAAACAATCATCAAAGAACAGCGGTGAATTAACATCAATAAACCGCTAAGTAGCGATACCATCATTCTATTATTAAATTACAAATGTGTATCTTAGTAAAGAAACAAAAAAATAACTGTTGTAAAGTTATACATATTAAAAAGATCCAATATTTAACAGTTAAGTGGCATCATGTGGGCATCTGGACAGAATGTCCGCCATCACATTTTCTGAACCACGGATAGCTCGTACCGAGAAATGAAAAGGTTGAAGAGCGATTGCGTATCGAGTTGATCTCGAGCTCTTCAAGTTTTTACTTTGGATAGCCGTAAGAGCTTTTTGGTCAGTTTCCACTACGAAATGCGCGCCCAGAAGGAATCTTTGGAGTTTGAGAATTGACCAAACCATTGCCAATAATTCACGGTCTAAAACCGAGTAATTCCTTTCTGCAGCATTAAGTTTTCTGGATATATACATTACAGGATGCAGAGTTCCAGAGTACTCTTGCATTAGTGCCGCTCCAATCCAGTGGATGAAGCGTCACTACGAAGAACAAATGTCTTATCTGTTGTAGGTAACACTAAAATAGGTGGTGATGAAAACATAGTTTTGATCTTCTCTAGTGAAGATTGGCATTCATGAGACCAGTGAACCATGTTAGGCGACCCTTTCTTTAATAGTGTAGAGAGAGGTGCCATGATAGAGGACAGATTCGGAGAATGAAACGTCCATAAAATTGTATGAGACCTAAAAGACTTCGCACTTGCTTTTTAGTCCTAGGGATAGAGATGTTAAGTATCTTAGTGATATTATGGTCTTCTGTCTTCAAGAAACCGTGACCTACTCGATGGCCTAAGAAAGCAATTTCGCTAAAGCCAATACAAGCTTTAGATGGTTTTGCTGTCAGGTTATACTCACGCAGAGTTGATAATAATTCAACTAACCCTGAATAGTGATATTCCCAAGTATCGCTGAAAAGACAGATGTCGTCTAGATAAGCAATGACATCTGACCGATACGATAGGATTCGACGCATCATGCGTACAAATGTAGCTGGTGCGTTCATAAGGCCGAAAGGCATAAAATTCCATTGGAAAAGGCCTCTGGGAGTAGAGAAAGCGGTAAGAGGTTTGGCGCGTTCGGATAATGGAACTTGCCAATATCCTTTAGACAAATCAAGTTTAGTGAAAAAATGCGATTTAGAAAGACGAGTAAGTAACTCTTCTAGTAAAGGCATAGGTTCAGCATCGAACTTCGTAACTTGATTCAATTTGCGATAGTCAACGCAAAGACGTATGTTATTGTCTTTTTTTCGAACAATAACCATCGGCGAAGAATATGCAGAAGTGGATGGTTCGATTATTTGTAAATCTATCATTTCATCCAACTCCTTTTCAACCTGTGTTGGGAAATGTATAGGGATAGGATAAGGTCTAACCCTAATTGGAGTATGTTCAGTTAGAACAATGTCATGCTCAATGACATGAGTTTGTCCAGGGAGGTCAGTGAGGACATCCTGAAATGTTTGTAACATAGACGAAACTTGTCGCCGTTCTCCTAGAGACAAATCAGGAGAAACAGTAACGTCTTTCCATGATTCACTAGAATGAAGTGGGATCATTGGAAGCGGAAGATTAACATCCGAAAAACTTGTTTCCTCATCCTGTATTACAGACAGTGATGAGTAATGACCATGTTTGACATGAGAATCGTCCGTTGCCTGGAAAATAGGCTGTAGATAGTCAGGACGTTCATGGAACTCCGTAAGCATATTGATGTGGAAGGTTTTATGCTTCCCGTTGATATCGACGATGTAGTCAACATCTGAAATTTTCGATATTATATCGTACGGACCTTTCCAACTAATAAGGAGTCTATTTTCACGACAAGGTAGCAAAACAAATGCTTTGTCACCAGGACAAAGTTGTCGTAAAGTTCTCTTCTTATTAGCAAATTGTCTTGCCTTCTGCTTAGCAAATTCAGAAGAGAACGTTGCCAATTTGCATGCTTCGATAATCTTTTGTCTCAGCGCGATGACATACTCGTAAGAAGATTTTGTGTCATCGTCAATATTGTCAGCTGTTATAAGATCATGCAGCAAAGACATTGGGCCGCGCGGACGCGCGCCAAAGACAAGTTCAAAGGGAGAAAACCCTGTATGTTCATTGGGGACCTCTCTGTACGCGAAGAGGGCCGCGGGTAAAACCCTATCCCAATCTTGAGGATGATCCTCAGTTATCTTTCCTAATAAGTTCTTAAGTGTTCTATTTAGTCGCTCGACCATCCCATTGGACATAGGATGATAGATGCTACTCAAAGATCTCTCTATCTGTAGAGTAGACATTACTTGAGACATGGTATCCGATATCAGTTGGGTGCCATGATCTGATAATATTTCTCCGGGGAATCCCAGCCGAGAAAATATAAGCCAAAGAGCATCTGCAATGTCAGCGGTATTAATGCTCTTTAGAGGGATAGCCTCTGGCCAACGTGTGCACATGTCTACACACGTTAAGATAAACTGATGTCCTCTAGCAGATTTGATCTTGAATGGACCAATGATGTCTATCGCCATTTTCTGGAATGGACGAATAGGAATATCTGCAGCCTGAATAGGCGCAGCATGACGAGGACCTTTGGATTTGACTTCTTGACATACTTTACAGGATCGACATAGATCCGTATGTCCTTGTTCACAAAAGGCCAAAAGAAAGCCGCAAGAACTCTTGACTTTGTACGGGAAAAACCCATGTGACCAGCACACTGAGAGTCGTGTGCATGTTGTAAGATCTTAACTCTCAAATTCTTGGGTACAAAAATCTGAGAATGACTTGACTTAGTGGAGTCTTGCACCATACGGACAATGTACGCCATTCTTCATTGTAATCCAAGATTTACAATTTGAATCTTTATTCGGATCACCTTTCGTTACAAGAGTGAAGAATTTCTTAAGAGAGTTGGATCTTCTTCTTGTTGTTTTTATAAACGAGTCACGAGAAATTACCAAGGGATCATCTTGGTTATGCACTTCATTATCTTCAATAGATGAAGTTTCAGGCATATTGAGAGCTTGAGCTCTAGTGACTACTGCATTAGCAGATTGCATATTTTGATTTTCCCAAACGGAAATTTGCTCCGGAGTGCATTCTTTGAATCCGTGAATGCGACCGATGATAAGATCAGCGATGTGATTCGGCAAAAGACATGCTTGTACATCTCCTGTGAAGAAAGGAGTAGCAATCCTAATGATAGCGGTAGAGTATTTCTCTATGGTGCCGCCAAATGTTACGCATTTGACTACTTTGCCTGTAGAATGCGAAGGATCTATGAGTGACTGCCTACCCCCAAGCGCGGTGCACCCAGAAGCAAAGAGTACTGCGACTGGAGTGTCACTTAGTAAACCTCTGGGTACGACAAGTGACCCTCGCCCATCACGCGCGATTGACGCCGGGAGAGCGGGAAGAGGATGGCCACAGCTTAAAGTAGACACTGTGGTTGGCTCAAATAATGTTTTGCATTGGGGGGCACTGAGATGCTCTCCCAAAATCAAAAGCGGCACATGCCATATTATTAGAGTCATCATTATCTTTATTTTGTTTATAGGCTTCGTGGGACTCTTGCTGTGCAGAGTTCGCCTGGTAATGAGTTTTATGTTTTTTGAATTGTGCTCTACCTCTGTTATTATTGCCTCTGTACTTATCATTGTTTCCACTATTATAACCTCTACTCGGGTTTGAATCATAGCTCCTTTGGTTACTATCATCATATTCATTATAATGAGTATCTCGGTAATTATGATCCTGTTGTCTCCATGAAGGAAAACTGGATAGTTTCTAGAATGACTTCCTTTGCGAAAGTTCCTGTAATTATGACCACCCCTGAATCGAGGGCTGTCAGCTCTTCTCCAGGTATTCGAAGAAGAACCCTGAAATGATTGGTTACCTTGGTTCTGATAACTGTAATAGTTACCTTTTTTATTAAACTTATTTTGAGGTCCTTGGAATTTGTGAGAGTGATTAGGGTTGTATGGTGTTGCAGAAGCAACTGGCATACCTTCTTTAACCTTACTGTTGCTAATAGCTACGTCCGGATGTGCAGTGACGTATTGGGTACAATACTGTTCCATTTCTTTTAGAGACTTAGGTTTACGCTCATGTAAGAATTCGAGGAAAGGTTTATTTATACTTGACATAATCTTGTCTCTGAGTATCAAGTCCATAAGGGCTTCATAAGTCTTTTCTGTTTTGGATAGCTCAATCCAACGATCAAATGTAAGACTTGTCCTTGCAATGAATTCTGAGAATTCTACACCTGCCTCAGGCACCATTGTCTTAAACAACTTCCGATAACCCTCTTCAGACAACTGATACTTCTTTAATAAGGCTGCCCTAATAACATCATAGTTATCTTTGTCAGCCTCTTCAACCAAACTTAAACTAGTCAGAGAATCACCTTTCAGATTTTCTGATAACTGGTTAGCATATTGTGATTTGTCCACATTATGTGCTCGACACGAGCGTTCAAATCTATTTAGCCAGAATGTTATGTCATCACTGGAAGGGTTGAACGCTGGTACCTTGACCTTGTAAGTAAAGGGTTTACCATTACCACCAGATGCTTGATTACCATCACTTATGTTTGTTAACTTTAACTTTTCTAACTCAAATGCTAAAAGTTCTTTTTGGTGTTCATGTTCTCTTATTGCTTTTTCTCTTTTCTCTTGAGCTTCAGCTTTAATTTTCTCTCTCTCTGGCAGCAGCTTCATCTTTTCTTTTCTCTTTTTCCATTTCCATCTGGAATCTTTTTTCTGTTCATCAGTCTGTTATCTGCAGATTTCTTTTGTTCATGACTCTCTTTTTAATTTTTTTTTTCCTCAGCTTCTAACTTTTCTCTTCCTCAGCTGCTAATTTCTTTTCTTCAATCAATGCTTTTCTCTCTTCTGCACAGCTAAAGCTTTGTCATATTGAGCAACTGCCCATTCTTCTAATTGCTGACCAGTCTTATCAAGAATCTGCCTTAGTGTGATAAAATAATCTAAAGGAGACATCTTGTCTAATAAGATCAGTCATTTGCAAAAGCAAATAAATTCACTTTCTTAGTCTTAACCAAAGACCTTGTATGATAACTTTGTAACCTGTGGAAAATAGTACTTAACTATCCCAATCACTGTGGGAAACAAGCCTTACAAAGGTCTTGTATAAATCCTTATATAACAACAGCTATAAGTTGCTGGTTCACTCTATAATATAAGTGCAGTGCACCAGAAATAGTGTTTTATATCATCAACTGTGTACCTTTAGTAATAGCAATTAACTATCAGTTGATTCTTGTACATCAATTTATATGATCAACTATATTTTAAATAGTGTATGTCGATCAGGCACAAAACAAAACAGTTATACAGGAGAACATGAAAACATTTGCGGAAATGAAATAAATGAAATGGGCAAACAATAAAAGATAAACCGCAAGAGGATAACAAATACAAACAACGCCACAGTATATAAATATAAATTGAGAATAGAACTGAAAGATAGAATAGGGTAGACCAACAAATTACAAACAAATCAAAACAAACTAAAGAACAGAGGAATATTACAAAAACAACAAGGAGTACAGTCTTCACAGCTAACACTAATAGCAACAGCTGTCGCAGCAAATTTTCAATCAAGAAAATTGCACCTATAGAAACGCACACATCAGACCCTCTATTACGTGGGAGTAAACGCTGTTTTGTGGTTGATCTACCGCCCGAACGAAAAACAACAACTCGCGCTGGATACCAACAAATATCACATATAAATATTTAAACATAAATACATAATTGCATAAATAGTATGGCAATATGATGTAAATAGAGTGTTGCAGAAAGAATGTGTTGTAAAGAAGGCTCAGTTACACTGCCTAATAGTACAGTACTGTGGTACTTTATTAAACAAATACTTCTGGTCTAATTATTTTAAATTCAACACAGAAATAGAAGCTCCATCGTTGATGTGAATGATAACAATCGATGTAGTACTTCTGAGTTCAATAACATTTCCTTTCACAAACACTGTCAAATATTCTCCAGTCCTGATGTGTAATGTTCTATGTTTCAACCAAGCTTGCTGTGTAACACTGTCAGTTGTATGGCAAATGGTTCCCACCGAACCAAGAGTGTCCAACAAAACGCTTGACTCTAGTTACCAGCAATACTCCTCGACAGACATGTCCGCTCAGACAAACAACTGTAGATAAGTACAGCTGCTTTAATTGTTTGTCGTCACGCACTATACCCCCCCCCTCATAGGGGTCTCGCGATCCAGTATGGTGTCGTGCTCCCTCCGCCAGTAGGTTGTAATCGTTCAATCACAGTGCAGAGTACACAGTGTGTAAGTCTTGTACCCAGGGAAGCTGTGCACACTCTAGAAACGAGATCTGATGCGCTAGAATTGAAACAGGTTAGTAGTGATTGAAGATTCAACGGTATATAGTGTCACTACTTAGTAGCTTGTCGTTCACTTTGATTGATCATCCGCGAGATAGCACGTCTCGTTATTTGTTTAAATGACCGTGAATGTACCACCAGTTGTTAAATGTGCAGATGTTTGGGGACTGTGGTGCGTAGTAAAGTGTATACGGATTGCGCATCAACTCTCAGCTAAGTACCCTAGCAGCAGATTTTGAGCTATCTTATGTACAGTCGATCTTAGTCCAATGTGCTCAATAACGTGCCAGATGATGGATCCTCGACAAGATCACTGTAGAGTTAAACAGATGAGTGTTGTTTTGTTGGTGTCATGAAACGAGTAATGGTAGTATGCTGATTCGAATAGAAGTTGGACAGAGTTGGTATACATCAAATCTGATATTCGCAACACACGTGTGCTCGAATTCTCAATGAGAACGTACTGCAGATCAATAGACGGCTTCGGTCTTTTTATAACATTTATGGGACGATCCCAGACTTGGGACATTGGTACGTTGTATGGTTACAGGAACAACAATGTTCCGTACAATTTGACAGCATACATGTTGAATCACAGGTAATATCATCTTAACTGAGTAGTAGGCATATAGCATGCTTGGCATATGATCATAATGGTATACAGTCGTATCTGAATAAGCTTATCATGTTCTGGTCATGTAAATCCTCTCACTATTCATCTGTACTGGCAAGGCAGAACATTCACGCGATATTGAGGTAAGTGCAGATTTTATGAGCCTGGGCAGTCTCAGGTAATTAGACCTCCAAGTAAAATCAACTATATAATAAAAGTTTTTAAAAAAAACCAAATAGACATGAAACTTCTCCGGTCTATTAATTTTTTTTTGTTTATTTTTTTTTTTTTTTTATAAGTCAAAGTTTTTTTCTTTATTTTTTTTTTTTTTTTTTAATGTTTTTTTTATTTTATTTTCCATATTTTTTTATTATTTTTTATATTTTTTTTTATTAATTTGTTCCCCATAAAGATAAAAGTAATCCCAGACATTGTCTCACAGTAGCAGTGATTCTCTTTGGTTCATCGAGCGATCAGATGAGTATCAGGCATACCCCTTGTTTCGTACAGCCCCCTCTCGATTTAGACCATACTTAAACAGAAGAAGGATGGAAAATGTTCAAAACAAGTCTGTGGTCTTTCCTCCTCGTGATTTCACTCACTATAGACCCATACCAAAATTGGTCATTCGTTAAAGTTCGCTCATTTCTTCAGCACCTTCTATCAAAAGTAATTGAAATAAATATCATATAATCTATGCAGATGACATATGAATGCGTCTTCCATTGAATAAATAGATCTTTTCACAAGTACCCACAGTGCATCTGTATATCTAAACGATGGCGAAGCCCAAGTTTTCATAATAAATAGTGTTTTATAACCTTATCTATCCGAAATATAACTTTGCCATTCCATTGGTCAAAAGAGATAAAAACCCTGGGGTAAAATAGTACATAACAACAAGTCTAAATGACTAACGACTTATTCCCCAATTTTACTTATAGAATCACATTTCGGCGATAAGGCCTGCTACCACAGAAAATTCTAGCATCCAACAGTGTATGACAGCCATGAATCACCCCCCTGCTAGCGATACTTCCGCAGCAAGCCTTTGACCTTATTCTAGTTGACGCATCCAAGAATAGTTCGACATAAGAAATGAAACAAGATCTCCAAAATATAAGACAGAACATTTCGACCTACTCATACAAACACAACGTATAAATTCAGGCCATAGATATACTGAAGCAAGAACAATCTATTCCTACCCAGCCACAGACTAAATCGCAGTAGGCTCCTATTACTGCACCGGAGTCCGATCAGAAATTGACGTAACTACAATTCAAGGAGTGAACTCAAAAAATGACTTCTCCTTAACACTTAAAAATGGTAAAAACTAAATTATTTAACTGTTTATTTAATTCTTTTTTGTAATTGCAATTGTTTTATGTACAAAAAATTTGCGAACAAAATAATTATATTAAATAGTATTATATTGCAAGGATAATAAAGAAAAATATTGCAAATTTAAAGACCAGTTTCGCTGACAGGTATGGTAGCTCTGCGGCAAAGTAGACAGCAAATCAACTAACCACTGAATAGCTGATCTTAGCCCAAGTATCGCTGAAAAAGACAGATTTCGTCAAGATACTCATGCACTGACCGATAAGCATAGTATATCTGCGCAATCAGCGTAGAATGAATCTGGTGCGTTCCATAAACCGAGACATGCAAAAATTCCATAGTGAGACATAACCTCTATTGTAAGCCGTGAGAGGTTTGGCGCGTTCAGATAAAGGAACTTGCCAATATCCTTTAGACAAATCAAGTTTAGTGAAAAAATGAGATTTGGAGAGTCGAGTAAGTAGCTCTTCCAGTAAAGGCATAGGTTCGGCATCGAACTTCGTTACTTGATTCAATTTTCGATAGTCAACGCAAAGACGTATGTTATTGTCTTTTTTACGCACAATAACCATCGGCGTGAATTGCATAGTGGATGGTTCGATTATTTTCAAATCTATCATCATCAATCCAACTCTTTCTCGAACCTGTGCTTGAAAAATGTATAGTATAGGAAAAGGTCTAACCCTAATAGGAGTATGGTCAGTTAGAACAATGTCATGTTGAATGACATTAGTTTGTCCAGGGATGTCAGTGAGTACATCCTGAAATGTTTGCAACATAGTTGAAACTTGTCGCTGTTCTCCTAGAGACAAATCAGGAGAGACAGTAACGTTCTTCCATGATTCACTGGAATGAAGTGGGATCATTGGAAGAGGAAGATTTACATCTGAAAAACTTGTTTCCTCATCCTGTATCACGGACAGTGATGAGTAATGACCATGTTGTACTGGAGAATTGTCCGTTGCTTGGAAAATGGGTTGCAAATAATCCGGACGTTCATGGAATTCAGTAAGCATATTGATGTGGAAGGTTTTATGCTTCCCATCAATATCGACAATATAGTCGACATCGGAAATTTTCGATATTATATCGTACGGACCTTTCCAAGAAATAAGTAATCTGTTTTCCCTACAAGGTAGTAATACAAATGCTTTGTCACCAGGACAAAGTTGTCGTAAGCATCTCTTCTTATTGGCAAATTGCCTTGCCTTCTGTTTCGCAAATTCAGAAGAAGAAGTTGCTAACTTGCATGCTTCGATAATTTTTTGTCTCAACGCGATGACATATTCGTAGGATGACTTTGTGTCATCGTCAATATTGTCAGATGTTATGAGATCGTGAAGCAACGACATAGGGCCACGCGGACGCGCGCCAAAGACGAGTTCAAAGGGAGAAAATCCTGTATGTTCATTGGGTACCTCTCTGTAAGCGAAGAGGGCCGCAGGTAAAACTCTGTCCCAGTCTTGAGGATGATCCTCAGTTATCTTCCCCAGTAAGTTTTTAAGTGTTCTATTAAGGCGTTCGACCAAACCATTAGACATTGGATGGTAGATACTACTTAAAGATCTATCTATCTGCAGAGTAGACATTACTTGAGACATGGTATCTGATATTAGTTGGGTGCCATGGTCTGACAATATCTCTCCGGGGAACCCCAGACGAGAAAATATAAGCCAAAGATCATCTGCAATATCAGCAGTAGTAATGCTCTTCAGAGGAATAGCCTCTGGCCAACGTGTGCACATATCAACACACGTCAAGATAAACTGATGTCCTCTGGCAGACTTGATCTTAAATGGACCAATAATGTCTATGGCCATTTTTTGAAACGGCCGAATAGGAATGTCCGCCGCCTGAATGGGTGCAGCATGCCGTGGACCTTTGGATTTAACTTCCTGACATACTTTACAAGATCGACAATAAATCCGTATGTCCTTGTTTACCAATGGCCAAAAGAAAGCCGCAAGGACTCTTGACTTAGTACGGGAAAAACCCATGTGTCCAGCACACTGAGAGTCGTGAGCGTGCTGCAAAATTTTAACTCTCAAATTCTTGGGAACCAGGATTTGAGAATGACTTGACGTAATGGAGTCTTGAACCATACGTACAAGTACGCCATTCTTCTTTGTAATCCACGATTTACGACTTGTGTCCTTATTCGGATCACCTTTAGTTGCAAGAATGAAGAATTTCTTCAGAGTGGGATCATCTTCTTGCTGTTTTATAAACGAGTCACGAGAAATTACCAAGGGATTATCTTGGTTATGCACTTCATTATCTTCAGTAGATGAAGTTTGAGGCATATTAAGAGCCTGAGCTCTAGTGACTACAGCATTAGCAATCTGCATGTTTTGCCTTTCCCAAGTGGAAATTTGTTGCGGAGTACATTCCTTGACTCCATGAATGCGACCGATGATGAGGTCAGCGATCGGATTCGGAAGAAGACATGCGTGTACATCTCCTGTAAAGAAAGGAGTAGCAATCCTAATGATAGCAGTAGAGTATTTCTCTAATGTGCCGCCAAATGTTACACATTTGACGACTTGTCCAGTGGCACGGGAAGGATCTACGAGTGACTGCCTAACACCAATTGTGGTGCATCCAGAATCAAATAGCACAGAGACTGGATTGTTATTCACTAAACCCTTATGTAAGACAAGAGAACCTCTTCCATCATGCGCGACTGATGCTGGAAGAGCAGGAAGAGGATGGCCACAGCTTAAAGTAGACACTGTGGTTGGCTCAAATAACGTTGTGCATTGGTGGCACTGAGATGCTCTCCCAAAATCAAAAGCGGCACATGCCATATTACTAGCATCATTTTTATCTTTACTCTGTTTATAGGCTTCATGTGTCTCTCGTTGTGCAGATTTTGCCTTATAATGTGGTTTATGTCTTTTGTTTTGAGATCTACCTCGGTTATTATCACCTCTGTAGTTATTGTTACCTCTATTGTAACCCCTATTTGGGTTTGAGTCATAGTTCCCTTGGTTACCATTATCATATTCATTATAATGAGTATCTCTGAAATTAATGATCTTGTTGACTCCAAGACGGATAACCCTGATAGTTTTATCTATAATTTCACTTCCTCTACGGAAATTCCCTATAATTTACCACCCCTGTGTCGAGACTATCAGTCGTCTCCATTTCTTTTGAAGAAGAACCCTGTAAGATAGATTGGTATACCTATGGTATATTGTGAAATAACTTATTAATGGTTACCCTATTTTTAATCAAATCTGTTTTGAGGTCCCTGAAATCTGTGTGAATAATTGGGATTGTATGGTGTTGCTGAAGCAACTGGCATACTCTCCTTAATCTTAGTGTTGCCAAAAGTCACGTCGGGGTGTGCAGTGACATATTGGGAACAATATTCTTCCATTTCTTTTAGAGATTTAGGTTTACGCTCATGTATAAATTCAAGGAAAGGTTTGTTCACACATGACATAATCTTATCCTCATGATCAACACAATCACCGATAAGTCCCTTCATACGTTTTATTCTGTTTGGAAAGCTCAATCCAACGATACAACTGTGGAGACGTGCCATTGTCAGTGGAACATTCTGAGACAATTCCTACACCCGTCTTCAGGCACCACGACGTTTAAAATAAAACGGCGATAGCCTTCCTCACGTAATCTGATAATTTATCTTCTATCAAAGCCGCCCTAATGACATCATAATTATCCTTATCTGCTTCTCCTACAAGGCATTAATCTAGTCAAAGATGTCACCTTTCAAGTTCATTCTGATAAGTTAGATTAGCGATATGTGTGAATTTATCACATACAGGTTATTGTACACAAGAACGATCAAATCTATCCAGCCAAATGTAATATCGGTCACTGGACTGATTGAAACGGTGGAACCTAAACACCTTCGTAAGTTAGAAGGTTTATCAATTAACCACTAGATGGTCCTGATTAACATTACTCATAACTTGTCAATCTCTTAATTTCTCCACACCTCAAGTTTCATGTTCTCTTATTGCTTTTTTTTCTTCAGCCCTCTCTGTCTAATCTTTTTTGTTCAGCACAAGCGTCTCTTCTAATATATATTTTTAGTTCATCTTCCCTGTCAAAATCTTTTTGTTCATCATCACTGACTAAATCTTTTTTTTTGTTCAAGTCAGCAGCTTTCACTCTAATGTTTTTTGTTCACTTCGACTATCGTTTGGTTCACACAGCTTCCTTTCTAATTTCACTTTTAGTTCAGCTTCGAATCCTCCTTGCTCCACCTTGCAACACAATTTCTTTTGTTCCAGCAGTGCATGCCTTATCTTCACTTTCAAATCATTCTGCTTCATACCAGAGCTTTACTCTCTTCCGCAGCAGCTTTACTCTCTTCTGCAGCTAATGCATTGTCCATATGCCAACATCCCATTCTACTATAGTTGACCATTTTTTAATCAGGATTTCCCTTTGTAAAGAAAGTATTCTGAATATAGTGCATGAAGTCCTAACAATACTACAAATCACATGAAACAATAATAATGACCACAATTCATAATAATGACGTATTGAATAAACAGTATACAATCCCAATAAGCTAGGGTACCAGTCCAAAATAGGTCTTGTATAGACAAGTAATAATAATGCAGTTACTGTTTATACCAAAATCCAAGTGCAGTGCACAGTAAAGTGTCTTGATGAAATATACCTATATAAAACAAATGACAACCACAGCATACATAAAGTACAACTTAGTACTGACAATCAAAACGTTTGCAAGAATACAAAAAAATCAAAAGGGAAATCAATGAAAATAATCACTGAATCTGCAAAGAATAACAACACAAATGACGTCACAATATGAATATAAATTGTGAATAGAACTGAAAGATAGAAAAGGTTAGACCAACAAATTACAAACAAATCAAAACAAAACTAAAGAACAAAGAAATATTACAAAAATAACAATAATTACAGACTTCACAGCTAACACAATAAAGCAACTAGTTGTTGCAAGCAAATTTTCAATCTAGAAAATTCACCTAAATAAAATCCCCACAACGGACCCTCAAAGACGTGGTGAATTCTGTTTGAGTGACGGCGCCGACCAACCTTAAACACAACCCGCTGGACTATAAACAAAGACATACTAACAACCAATACTAAAAAGTTAATAACAATTATTAAAAATATCATATTTTAATGTGGTTCAAAATAGGGCCTCAGTTATACAGTAATGCAAAGTTAGTTAATTTGTACAATAAATAAACAGCCACTTTAATTGAAATATATATATTCTTGACCTTAAATATTAAAAGATTCATATAAAAGAAAAACAAAGAGATCCCTCGAATGGAAAATATAACTCATAGTTCAATTATACTTCGTTCCATTAACCATTGTCAAGAAAAGATCCAACTTGGTATGTGAAACTCTGTAATTCTAATGTCAAATGTCAACAAACTCTTGACCTACATACTGTCTTCCCTTGACATGTCACTTGCCGGAATAGTTTAGTCAAAGTAGCAAACCAATACGCAAAGAGTGTCGTATCAGCACATGAAACGTCTTGTGAATCGGATAATCTGGTGACTTCAGAACTTCTGCGAGGTCAAAACCAGATATGCAGGTCCACACAGTTGATACGATCTTTTTTTATTAATTAATAGATTGATCCACCAAATGATAAAATATAAGTGGATAGAAAGTCAACATCATACTCAGATTGATAAACTCTTAATACAAGACCCTTTGTCCTGAGCAATAGACTTGCTGGAGAAATCTGAAGCTCGCTCGAACATCACCAGAGTTATATACTGTGTTTCGTTGTGTTTGCTCGTGGGTCGAGTATGAAATTGTCAACTTGACGCTACGCATGGTGTGTTAAGACCAAGAATAGGATGTATAATGTGCGAATGCAAAAGAAAGTTCGTGGTGTTTTACAAATGTTCTTTTCCTCACACTCAATATGGCAGTAAGTCATCGACACCAACGACCTTTGTCCCTTTACTAAATTATTATTTTTTGGACGTACAACACTCTACAGCACAGATATTGACAAATCGACAGGTAGGCATAAACAACAAGGGACCGTGATAAAAGACATGCAATGTTAAGTAACATGGTGCACGATCATGTAAATAATATTATAATGTGACTGGCATAGCCAAGCACTCAGAATTTGCCCCATTATATAAATATAAAATATTTAATATATAGATATAAATATAATATATATAATGAGCTATAGTATATATATATATATATAGATATAAATAAAAATCAACTGAGTGGAATACTGCGACAAGCACTATCAATATAACAATAACCAGAGATGCTTCTAGACCATAAATAGCTCTCAAGCTAAGATCTATAACATAATGTCTCATCACAGATGTTTTCCAAATAATTATAATTGGAACCGCTAGCATGGGTTCTCATTGTTACCAAGTAGATTCTTCTGTACTATCTCAAGCGATAATAACGCGGGCAATTACCCTATACTCTTCTAGAAAGTCACTACCGTTTGGTACGCAAAGATGGCTTCATCACTCGTGACTGTCACTCACGTTTTGGATACAGATAATGAATCGGTCCTAACGTTAGTCATTACATTAAACATTCAGTTGCTCTGTAGATTTGGATCATGAACAATTGTACTGCATACTACAGTGAAAGTGCTGCCGAGGAACAGAAGCGAGTTTTTTCAAATCTAGTGTAGATTTGATATTCCCATCTTCAAACGGTACATAATCGTTACCTATCGAAAATGCGGGGTGCTTCGAATTAGAGTTGACAAAATATATCTTTGATTACCTTGTTATCGTAGAAATATGATCTGCCATTCCTTGGCAATACGAATGAACACTGGGGCAAAAGGCATACACATAGGATCTATTCGACGACTACACTTTCCCCAACAAATACTGATATCACTTTTCCCCCGAACAAGCCGACATAGAAAATCACAGTCCCAATCATGAAAGCCAAATCAACACCACCACTCTACGCGACACAATCCGCCGAACAGCCTTTGACCTCTCTAGAGACAACAGAACATATAGTTCGACTTAGATATGTAAAGATATACAGATATAAGACAGACTTCGTCCCTACTCAAGACAAACAATACACATAAATTCATGGACCATAGATATTCTGAAGCAAAGAACAATCTATTAACTACCCAAACAAAGAATAAAATCGCAGAAAAACTGGATTCATCCGCGATAGTTCGATCGAAGAGTCCTTTTCAAGGGAAGTATCTCAATAATAGTTTCCTTAACACTAAAATTCTTATCTATTTTAATTTTTTACAAAATATTTGCGAACATAACAAGCATACAAATGTATTATATTGTAAGATATCAAAGACTGCACGTAACAGTCTTACCACACCTCCCGGCAAAAAAAAAATGGAACATTTTGTTTTTTTTGAAATACATCTAGGAGCAACGTACAATAGGCTCACAACGCATGAATAATGCGCAGATGAAAATATCAGGAATACCTATAACGCCTAATATGAGGCTAAGTCGACTTATGGAGCGACTGGTGAGAATGTGTCTCATAAACTGAGAGAAATTATTTCTCTACAAGTATATTTTTCCAGGAAGGTGTCATCAAAGTATAATACACTTCTGGCAATTACACATTGCCTAAAAAATTCATATCATCACTGCGTATTAGATATCTTAAATTTATGATTTATGAAGAAAAAATCATCAAAGCACAGCGGTGAATAAACATCAATGAACCGCTATGTAGTGATACAATCATTATATTATTAAATTACAAATGTGTATCTATCATGATATAGAAAAGGAACTACTATAGAACTAGACATATCAAGAAGTCTAAGCCCTAATAGTTATGTGGAATCATGTGGCATCTTGACAGAATGTCTGCCATCACATTATCTGATCCACGAATAGCTCGCACAGAGAAATGAAAAGGTTGAAGAGCAATTGCATATCGAGTAGACCTCGAGCTCTTCAAATTCTTACTCTGTATAGCAGTAAGAGCTTTTTGGCCGGTTTCTACTATGAAATGTGCGCCTAGAAGGAATCTCTGTAGTTTGAGGATCGACCAAACCATAGCTAATAGCTCACGGTCTAAAACCGAATAATTCCTTTCTGCCGCATTAAGTTTTCTGGAAATATACATTACAGGATGCAGAGTTCCAGAGTACTCTTGCATTAGTGCCTCTCCAATCCCAGTGGATGAAGCGTCACTACGAAGAACGAATGTCTTATCTTTAGTAGGTAGCACTAAAATAGGTGGTGTTGAAAACAATGTTTTAATCTTATCCAGAGAGCATTGGCATTCCTGAGACCAGTGGACCACATTAGGCGAACCTTTCTTTAGAAGTGTTGAGAGAGGTGCCATGATAGAGGATAGATTCTGAATGAATCTGCCATAAAATTGAATAAGACCTAACAGACTTCTCACCTGTTTTTTAGTCTTAGGGATTGAGATGTTAAGTATCTTACTAGTATTATGGTCCTCTGTCTTTAGGAAACCATGACCAACTCGGTGGCCTAGGAAAGAAATTTCGCTAAAACCAATATAGGCTTTAGAGGGTTTCGCTGTCAGGTTGTGCTCACGCAAAGTAGACAGCAATTCATCTAACCCTGAATAGTGATCTTCCCAAGTATCGCTGAAAAGACAGATGTCGTCTAGATATGCAATGACATCTGACCGATAAGATAGGATTCGGCGCATCATGCGTACGAACGTAGCTGTGCGTTCATAAGACCGAAAGGCATAAAATTCCATTGGAACAAACCTCTAGGTGTTGAAAAAGCCGTGAGAGTTTTGGCGCGTTCAGATAAAGGAACTTGCCAATATCCTTTAGACAAATCAAGTTTAGTGAAAAAATGAGATTTGGAGAGTCGAGTAAGTAGCTCTTCCAGTAAAGGCATAGGTTCGGCATCGAACTTCGTTACTTGATTCAATTTTCGATAGTCAACGCAAAGACGTATGTTATTGTCTTTTTTTACGCACAATAACCATCGGCGAAGAATATGCAGAGGTGGATGGTTCGATTATTTTCAAATCTATCATCTCATCCAACTCTTTCTCGACCTGTGCTTGAAAATGTATAGGTATAGGATAAGGTCTAACCCTAATAGGAGTATGGTCAGTTAGAACAATGTCATGTTGAATGACATTCGTTTGTCCAGGGATGTCAGTGAGTACATCCTGAAATGTTTGCAACATAGTTGAAACTTGTCGCTGTTCTCCTAGAGACAAATCAGGAGAGACAGTAACGTTCTTCCATGATTCACTGGAATGAAGTGGGATCATTGGAAGAGGAAGATTTACATCTGAAAAACTTGTTTCCTCATCCTGTATCACGGACAGTGATGAGTAATGACCATGTTGTACTGGAGAATTGTCCGTTGCTTGGAAAATGGGTTGCAAATAATCCGGACGTTCATGGAATTCAGTAAGCATATTGATGTGGAAGGTTTTATGCTTCCCATCAATATCGACAATATAGTCGACATCGGAAATTTTCGATATTATATCGTACGGACCTTTCCAAGAAATAAGTAATCTGTTTTCCCTACAAGGTAGTAATACAAATGCTTTGTCACCAGGACAAAGTTGTCGTAAGCATCTCTTCTTATTGGCAAATTGCCTTGCCTTCTGTTTCGCAAATTCAGAAGAAGAAGTTGCTAATTTGCATGCTTCGATAATCTTTTGTCTCAACGCGATGACATATTCGTAGGATGACTTTGTGTCATCGTCAATATGTCAGATGTTATGAGATCGTGAAGCAACGACATAGGCCACGCGGACGCGCGCCAAAGACGAGTTCAAAGGGAGAAAATCCCGTATGTTCATTGGGTACCTCTCTGTAAGCGAAGAGGGCCGCAGGTAAAACTCTGTCCCAGTCTTGAGGATGATCCTCAGTTATCTTCCCCAGTAAGTTTTTAAGTGTTCTATTAAGGCGTTCGACCATACCATTAGACATTGGATGGTAGATACTACTTAAAGATCTATCTATCTGCAGAGTAGACATTACTTGAGACATGGTATCTGATATTAGTTGGGTGCCATGGTCTGACAATATCTCTCCGGGGAACCCCAGACGAGAAAATATAAGCCAAAGAGCATCTGCAATATCAGCAGTAGTAATGCTCTTCAGAGGAATAGCCTCTGGCCAACGTGTGCACATATCAACACACGTCAAGATAAACTGATGTCCTCTGGCAGACTTGATCTTAAATGGACCAATAATGTCTATGGCCATTTTTTGAAACGGCCGAATAGGAATGTCCGCCGCCTGAGTGGGTGCAGCATGCCGTGGACCTTTGGATTTAACTTCCTGACATACTTTACAAGATCGACAATAAATCCGTATGTCCTTGTTTACCAATGGCCAAAAGAAAGCCGCAAGGACTCTTGACTTAGTACGGGAAAAACCCATGTGTCCAGCACACTGAGAGTCGTGAGCGTGCTGCAAAATTTTACCTCTCAAATTCTTGGGAACCAGGATTTGAGAATGACTTGACGTAATGGAGTCTTGAACCATACGTACAAGTACGCCATTCTTCTTTGTAATCCACGATTTACGACTTGTGTCCTTATTCGGATCACCTTTAGTTGCAAGAATGAAGAATTTCTTCAGAGTGGGATCATCTCTTGCTGTTTTATAAACGAGTCACGAAGAAATATACCAGTGGAATTATCTTGTTATGCATCTGCTTCATTAAAACTAAGTGATAAGTTTTGTGAGGCATATTAAGAGCCTGAGCGCTAGTGACTACAGCGTTAGCAATCTGCATGTTTTGCCTTTCCCACGCGGAAATTTGTTGAGCGGAGTAGCATATCTTTTGACTCCATAAATGCGACCGATTGATGAAGGTCGGCGATCGGATTCGGAAGAAGACATGCGTGTACATCTCCTGTAAAGAAAGGAGTAGCAATCCTAATGATAGCAGTAGAGTATTTCTCTAATGAGCCGCCAAATGTTACACATTTGACTACTTGTCCAGTGGCACGGGAAGGATCTACGAGTGACTGCCTAACACCAATTGTGGTGCATCCAGAATCAAATAGCACAGAGACTGGATTGTAATTCACTAAACCCTTATGTAAGACAAGAGAACCTCTTCCATCATGCGCGAACTGAAATGCTGGAAGAGCAGCGAAGAGATGGCCACAGCTTTAAAGAGAGTAGACCACTGTGGTGGTCTCAAATAATGTTTTGCATTGGGGCACTGAATGCTCTCCCAAAAATCAAAAGCTGAGCACATGCCATATTTACTACATCATTATTATCTTTACTCTGTTTATATAGGCTTCATGGACTCTATTTGTGTTACAGAAAGTTTGTCCTGTAAAATGTGGTTTTATAAATCTTTGTTTTGGAGAACCACTAACCTCGTGTTATATTATCACGCTCCTGAGTTATTGTTTACCATCTATATTGTAACCGCCTATTTGATGTTTGAGGTCATAGTTTCCCTTGGTTACCATATCATATTCATTTATAATGAGTATCTCTGTAATTTAGATATCTTGTTGACTCCCAAGAAACGGATAACCCTTGATATTTTCTATAATTACTTTATCCTCTACGAATATCCTATAATTATGACCTACCCCTTTGACTGATAGCTTATCACTCACGATCTTCCAGTTCTTTTGAAAGAAGAACCCTGAAATGATTGATACCTTGATGGTTTTGGATAACTAATATGGTTTACCTTTTTTATCAAATCTGTTTGATGTCCCTGAAATCAGGTGTGATAGAAATATGTAATTGTAGGTTGTTTTATGCTAGAAGGCAACTGGCTACACTCCTTAATCTTATGAGTTGCCAAAATAACGTCGGGTGTCAGTGACTTATGTGGGAACAAAATACTTGTTCCATTTCTTTTTTAGGAAATTTATGGTTTACGCTCAGTATAAATATCAATGAAAGGGTATTGGTTCAACGAACATACATAATCTTATCTCAGACAACAAAACCTAAGGTCCTATCATGCACGTATTTTATTCTGTATTAGGAAAGCTCAAATCCTACGATCAACTGAGAGACGTAGCCTAAGCATTGAATTCATTAAAAATTCTACACCTGTCTCAGGCAACAGCGACTTAGCAACAAAAGGCGAAGCCATCCTCACTTAGCTGTTTATTTTTTATCAAAGTGTCCGCCCTAATGACATCATAATTATCCGTAACTGCTTCTCCTACAATGCATAATACTATGTCAAGAAGAATCACCTTTTCAGTTCTGCGTAATTGAATAACGTAATTTTGAATTATCCCCAATAATGTGGGTACGAACAAAAAGTTCAAATCCTATCCAGGCCAGAATGTAATATACGTCCGAACTGATTGAACTGTGGAACTCTTAACCTTGTAAAAATAAAGGTTTTACCATAACCACTAGATGGCCCCTGATTAACATTAACTCAATGCTTGTCAACTCAATTTCGCTAACTCAAATTATCATGGTTCTCTTTAGCGTTTTTTTCTTGCATCTTCTCTGTCTAATCTTGTTTTGGTTCAGCAGACCAGCTTCTCTTTCTAATGTTTTTAGTTCAGCTTCCCTTCTTTATCGATTTTTTGTTTCATCATCACGTCTAATCTTTTTTGGTTCAGCAGTCAGCAGCTCTCATTCAAAATTTTTTGTTCAGCTTCACTTCAATCTTTTTTTTTCAGTCAGCATCTTCTCTTCGAATATTCTTTATGAGTTATCAGCTTCGAAACTCCATGCTCCACCTCATCTGCAATTTCATTTATGTCAGAACATCAGCCTTAGCATCTACTTTCAAATCTTTTCTCTCAGCCAGAGCCATTCTCACTCTTCTGCAGACATGCTTTTCACTCTTCCGCAGCTATGCTTTGCAAATTGAGCAACTGAGCAGCCCATTCTACTAATTCGTTGACCAGTTTATCAGTGGATTTCCCTTTGTGGTAATGGAGTATTCTAAATGTAAACATGATATCGAACAATAATACAAATCACTTGAAACAAATAAAAATACCACCAGATTCTTAATACAGATTAATCAAGAAAAATAAAAAAAAAATATACTGTATTTCAAACAACCTTAATAATGTCTTTTGTATAACAGTAATAATAATCAGTTACGGCTGTTTATACATAATTCAATGCATGCACAGTTAATCATGTCTATATGTGAAATTAACCTAAAAAAACCAATGTCAACCAACAAATACACCATAAATACAAATATGACTTGACAATACAAAACGATTGAAGAAAATCAAAATAAATCAAATAGGGAAAACAAAAAAATAATCACTGTAATCTGCAATGGATAAACAACAGCAAATTGTCGTCACGGATAAGAAAAAAAAATTGTGAATAGAACCTGAACAGATAAAAAAGGTTTAGACCACACATTTACAAAACACAATCTAAAACAATAACTAAGAACAAAGAAAAAATACAAATATAACAATAACTAAAGTCTTCACAGCTAACACAAATACAACTATTTTTTCAAAGCAATTTTTCCATCAAGAAAAATGCACCTATGAAAAAACGCCACACAACGACGCCCTGACTGGGATATTCTGTGTAGTGGAGGACGCAGTGCACCCAACCTAAACTACAACCCTTCTGGACCGAAAATAAACTACAAAACTATACAAACAAATAACATTTAACATATCAAAAAATACATATATCAAGTGTGTAATGTGGTGCAAAATAGCTCAGTTTTAAAGAAATGGCAAGAGGTTAATTTTGTAAAGAAAAAATAGAAACTGCCACTTAATGAAATTAATATATCTGTCCATTAAATATAAAAGTTCATATATAGAAAACAAAAGATCCATCAGAAATAATAGGACTACCTTAGTCTATATACTGGTCCTTCCTGTTAACATTGTCAAGAATTGAATCAACTGTCTGGTGAAACACTGTAAGTCTAATGTAAAAATGACAAAAACTCTGACCTACATACGCTTATCACTTACATGTCACAGTGACGAAAAGTGTTGACAATTGAAAGCAAACCAATAAAATCAGTACCGACAAATGTACCCGTGGGAAGTGGTCGTATCACAGCCGGTATGATTGAAACAGGAGATACTTTATAGGGGGGGGGTACTCTGTTGACCCCCATTTCCTGTTCACTTGCACTGACGAGGTTCATACTCCTAGAAGCGTGATCGTGCACCATTGATAAGGAACTTTGATTTTATATAATGATTGCCTACCAAACGTGAAAAGAATATAAGTGGATTTGAAGTCGTAGAGGAACATTATTGCGATTCAAGGTGATAAGTACATGCTAAAATTGAGCATAGATTGCGCTTGTCCTAGCAAGAGACTTCTGAAAATCAGAAGTCTCCGTCGAGACATCACCATATTTTAAAAACTGTGTTTGTTAGATGTGACGATTAACATTACGTTGGTTCGTTAAGTGAAATGTACATCGGAGTTGAGTGCCTACGCTTTGGTGTAGTACAGACCTAGATGACAGTGTAAATAGTTGATTTCATGAATGGCGTACGAGGTCCAACAAATACTTTGCAGTGAAGATAAAGAATTTCGACAATATGTTCTTTCTCACACTCATGTATATGGCTGGTACATTTGACGAACACCAATGAAAGAAACCTTAAGTGTACCGTTGGATCTAAAGTTTCAATTGACGTACACAGCACGACAGTCCACCGAAACGGTTGGCTACAAAACAACGATTTTGGCATACGTAGATACAGTCAAGGTACAGTGATCAACAGTGTCTTTGTCCAGATGTTCCGTGACATCATATTAAAGATTATTATATATTTATAGATATTATAATAGATATTATTAAATAATAATTGAAATAAACTTCTATTATAAATATAAAGATGGAAGATGGCTAATATAGAGATTACTTGTGGGCAACACGTTTTGTTGATACTAGACTGATATTAGACATCAGTCTGCATACAATTCTTGTTGGCACCAATGAACTACTTGGTCATTGGCCTAGCTGTTCATATAGATCACATTCCACAATGTTCAAGACTCCTGCCTTACCCCTCCACACGAGTGATATAGATCAGGACCGCTAGAAGTCAATTGCGTCAAATTTTTCATCTGTTAGATTATCCTCTCAGACTAAAAATCATCCTAACGCGAAAAACGGTGCTTCGTAGGATAGTTCATGTAGAGTACCTGGGTCGTGCCAGAACCGAATAATACCTTGCCGTTTTCCTTTACAAAGTTTTTGCCCCCACTTAATATGATTGATACTATCAGTATAGATATCATATGAATTAAAGAAATAGTCAATAAAAAACTGATCCAAAATATCATAGAAGTATTACTGAGATCCAGAGCTGGCGGTAATTCCCCGCGGCGTGACGTACTGCGTACCAATTTTCAGCGGTCAAACCCGGCGTCAGCTTTGAAATCCAGTAGACACCCTACCGAATTTGACTGACATAACCAACGACAGCCTTTGCACATAAAACTCCGAGATGACAGAGCATAAAATATAGTCCAGACCTTAGGTAGGGAAGAATCATCGTGACAGACACCTCGCAATGAACGTCACTTGGGCCTAACACAGAGCTGGAAACAATACGAGAGCCCGTCTAGGTTCAGCAGTACCAAAAAAACAAAAATATATCAAAATGAGTGATAAGATATACATATATAAATAAAATACCCATATACATAGATAGTATAAACGAAGTAATAAATAGAATATAATCCGCGTAAACATTTTATATTATAAAATAATAAATATAAATAAAAAATAATGAAAAAATGATATAATATAAATATATAATATATAACATTACGAATACTATATGTATATATACAAAAAGCAATATGTCGAACAAACATAGTAATATACCAAAGTAACATAAATATAATAGAACAAAATATTGCACAAACAGTCTTACCACACCATCCCTTGAAAAAAAAATGAACTTATATTTTTATTTTTGAAAAACTCAAGGCGTCAACTTAAATTTATCTGCATATATACGGCTATGATGTTTTTTCTGGGTCCCTTGGGAAAAATCCCAGGAATAAATAGTTTCGTCCTTTGACATATTAGAGCCTAAGTCCCTCTATATTGACGTACTGTGTCGGAATGATTCAGCATAAACTTTACTATTGTTGTTTCTCTCAAAGTCTTCATTTTACCAGAAGGTGCCCCTCCCAGAGTATACAAATCTAAGTTTCAGCAATTACAGGTAAACTGCTTTATGTACAAAATTTCATCGGGTTCTTTTCAATCCTTCTTCGTATCACCCTCTGACGTCTACTTGAATTGTTCAAGAAGAAAAGCAGCGGTCAAGTTTGAGGCTTGAAATGAAAGCTATCTGTAGAACCTCTAGTTTTTGATGGCTCTGTCAAGGCATTTGCGCTTTATCAGTTTTTCTTTTTTTGTGTTGGGCTATCTTTGTCGTAGTTGTTCAGCGTAATTAGGATCTGTGCCACAGTTTCATTAACTCAGTACATATCAAGAGGTCTTTAACATGTTTTCATTTTAAATGTACGAATCATGTCCAGGTGCCAATTTTGACAGACATTGTATCCATTAGGCTAACTGAGTCCCAAAAATGGTGGCTACAGGGGAATGAAAAGTTAGTCAATCTACCCACTTTTCATTTTGGTGATTAGTCTTCAGGGTAGTTCTGGTCAAAATCAAACTTTTTTTTTTCTTAGCTAGGATTGTTATATTGTTGTTAAGTTGTTTTTATTTTAGTTTGTAAGGTTATGAGTAGCCCAAAGGACACCTTGCTGTACTTCTTGATGTCGACCGCATTTTACTTTAGGTAATAGTAGCTCAACGAGTTTTGCAACTTTGAATAATGCTCCTTTTTTGCAGGACCTTGCATTCATTAACTGAAATATACATAATTACCGCCCGTATATTTTCTAGATTACGGTCTTGTCGGGTCGTGTCACAGCTTTGCAATACCCAGTGTTATTAAGCGCACTTTTTTTTTCTTATTTTCGAGACGACTGTTGCATGAAATCATGCACAGCCCTATAATGAGGTGTTTATTGAAAACAATCTGTGGTGGTAATCTGTTAGACAATAACTTTGTATTAACCTTTGAAGACCAGTTGATGTTCGCATCGGGTTTATTGATTTTTCTGTGTAGAGTGGGAATTAAATCAGTAAGTGCCATTCATAGATACGCTTCGTAGGATTCTGTGGCTTTCTGGAAACGGATTTTTCTGTCATAGTGAGTCTTTAAAAGTTAATATTACCTAAAATTTGTAAGTTTCTGACCTGGTTTCTGTCTAGTCAATAGATTAGATTTTGAGAGTATCTAACTAGTATTGCAGGGTCCTCTATTCATTTTGGATCAAACCATGACCAACTCGATGGCCTGAGGAAAGGAAAATTTCGCTAGAAACGAATATAGCGTTTGAGGGTTTCACCTGTCATGGTTGCTCTCGCGAGACTAGTAGTACAGTGAAGTCCCTCTAGCCTGAATAGTGGATCTTACGTGTAACAGATAATCGCAGACAAATATAGATTCGTAAAAAAACTTGCCAACAATTTGGCGGGTTGTTGTAGATTCGTATCATCATAATTGAGCTGACCTTAGCGTCCGCAACTTCAGGTCAGGCCCTGGCAAATGGATTCGCACAACGTTCCATTGTAACAAACTTGGTATTGTCGGTTTGACAAAGCACTCGAGAGGGTATGACTCTTAACATTAAAGGAACTTGCTCAATATCCTTTATTATCAAATCAAGTTTATTGAAAAAAGTCTATGCACGTTTCCCGAGCAATGTATGGTCTTCCAGTAAAGGCGTTATGTCTTTTTAGATGGCTAAAATTTTTTTTGCTGTACTAATTGTTCGGATCTCCTTCGATAATTCATCTTTTAATCCTACTTTTTTGTTTTTCGAACTCTTTTCCATGAGCGACGAATACCACACGAGTTTGGTTATTTCATTTCGATTAGCTGTAAAAATTAATCATCGGGCAGTCTAACGCTTTTATCGACCGTCGGTGATTTAAACGTATTGTATTACATTGTTTACCTTAAGTTACTAACCTTTTAAGGTATGTAAAGGCAGTTAGAACAATGGTTCATGTTCAGGGAAGGACGTTTAAATGCCAGTTTGACAGATTAGTACATCCTGTGAAATGTTGTCAACAGTTTGTAAGAGACTGTGTACGCTTCTAATCTCTTTGTACCCTTCAGGATGGGAAATTAACGACTTAATACGGTGGGATCTATGGCTAGCATGAATTGGCCGGCATCGGTTGCAAGATGGCGACGCTTAACTATTCCCGAACTGCCATGTTTATGATAATGCGGTATCACGAACCCTGATGAGTAGATGACCATGGTGTAGGGATAATTGACCCTATCTTGAAAATGGGTTCCAAATAATCAGGACGTTCATGGAAATCATACATATTGAGGGGTTTAAGGTTATGTGGCCCATCGATATCGACGAATGAAATGTCCGACATCGGAGAATGTCCTTACGAAATTTCAATGTGGGTACCTCTCTGTAAGCGAAGAGGGCCGCAGGTAAAACTCTGTCCCAGCCTTGAGGATGATCCTCAGTTATCTTCCCCAGTAAGTTTTTAAGTGTTCTATTAAGGCGTTCGACCATACCATTATACATTGGATGGTAGATACTACTTAAAGATCTATCTATCTGCAGAGTAGACATTACTTGAGACATGGTATCTGATATTAGTTGGGTGCCATGGTCTGACAATATCTCTCCGGGGAACCCCAGACGAGAAAATATAAGCCAAAGAGCATCTGCAATATCAGCAGTAGTAATGCTCTTCAGAGGAATAGCCTCTGGCCAACGTGTGCACATATCAACACACGTCAAGATAAACTGATGTCCTCTGGCAGACTTGATCTTAAATGGACCAATAATGTCTATGGCCATTTTTTGAAACGGCCGAATAGGAATGTCCGCCGCCTGAATGGGCGCAGCATGCCGTGGACCTTTGGATTTAACTTCCTGACATACTTTACAAGATCGACAATAAATCCGTATGTCCTTGTTTACCAATGGCCAAAAGAAAGCCGCAAGGACTCTTGACTTAGTACGGGAAAAACCCATGTGTCCAGCACACTGAGAGTCGTGAGCGTGCTGCAAAATTTTAACTCTCAAATTCTTGGGAACCAGGATTTGAGAATGACTTGACGTAATGGAGTCTTGAACCATACGTACAAGTACGCCATTCTCTTTGTAATCCACGATTTACGACTTGTGTCTTTATTCGGATCACCTTTAGTTGCAAGAATGAAGAATTTCTTCAGAGTGGGATCATCTTCTTGCTGTTTAATAAACGAGTCACGAGAAATTACCAAGGGATTATCTTGGTTATGCACTTCATTATCTTCAGTAGATGAAGTTTGAGGCATATTAAGAGCCTGAGCTCTAGTGACTACAGCGTTAGCAATCTGCATGTTTTGCCTTTCCCACGTGGAAATTTGTTGCGGAGTGCATTCCTTGACTCCATGAATGCGACCGATGATGAGGTCAGCGATCGGATTCGGAAGAAGACATGCGTGTACATCTCCCGTAAAGAAAGGAGTAGCAATCCTAATGATAGCAGTAGAGTATTTCTCTAATGTGCCGCCAAATGTTACACATTTGACTACTTGTCCAGTGGCACGGGAAGGATCTACGAGTGACTGCCTAACACCAATTGTGGTGCATCCAGAATCAAATAGCACAGAAACTGGATTGTTATTCACTAAACCCTTATGTAAGACAAGAGAACCTCTTCCATCATGCGCGACTGATGCCGGAAGAGCAGGAAGAGGATGGCCACAGCTTAAAGTAGACACTGTGGTTGGCTCAAATAATGTTTTGCATTGGGGCACTGAGATGCTCTCCCAAAATCAAAAGCGGCACATGCCATATTACTAGCATCATTATTATCTTTACTCTGTTTATAGGCTTCATGGGACTCTTGTTGTGCAGAGTTTGCCTGAAAATGTGGTTTTATGTCTTCTTTGTTTTGAGATCAACCAATCGGTTATTATCACCTCTGTAGTTATTGTTACCTCTATTGTAACCCCTATTAAGGGTTTTACGAGTCATAGTTCCCGTTGTGTTACCATATCATATTCATTATAATGAGTATCGAGTCTCTGTAATTAATACCAAATATATAAATTATATTATCTTGTGTTGACTCCAATACGGATAACCCTGATAGTTTCTATAATTACTTCCTCTACGGAAATTCCTATAATTATGACCACCCCTGTGTCGAGAGCTATCAGGTCGTCTCCAGTTCTTTGAAGAAGAACCCTGAAATGATTGGTTACCTTGGTTTTGATAACTATTATGGTTACCTTTTTTATCAAATCTGTTTTGAGGTCCCTGAAAACTGTGTGAATCTAATACATGGAAATTGGTGTACGAGGAGTGAAAACAACTGGTCATACTCTCGCACTTAATCATCGTAGTGTTGTCCAAAAGTCACTCCAATGGGTCTAGTTCTATTAGAGACAAATTGGGTGGAACAATATTCTTCCATTATTCTTTAGAGATTTCGGGTTTACGCTCAATATCCGAATTCAAGGAAAGGTTTGTTCACACATGACATAATCTTATCTCGAGCAACAAATCCATAAGTCCTTCATACGTTTTTTCTGTTTTGGAAAGCTCAATCCAACGATCAACTGTGAGACGTGCCTTTGCAGTGAATTCTGAGAATTCTACACCTGTCTCAGGCACCATCGTCTTAAACAAAAGGCGATAGCCTTCCTCACTTAGCTGGTATTTTTTTATCAAGGCCGCCCTAATGACATCATAATTATCCTTATCTGCTTCTCCTACAAGGCATAATCTAGTCAAAGATTCACCTTTCAAGTTTTCTGATAATTGATTAGCGTATTCAGCAGATTATCCACATTATGTGTAACGACAAGAACGATCAAATCTACCATGCCCAGACAAGTGTAAAATACGTCACTGGAACTGATTGAAATCGTTGGAACCTTAACCCTTGTTAAGTAGAAGGTTACTACCATGACCACCTATATGGCCTGATTAACATTACTCATACTTATGTAACAATCTCAATTTCTCTAACTCAAATTCATGTTCTCTTATTGCTTTATTTTTCTCAGCTTCCTGTTCTAATCTTTTTTGATCAAATGCATCACTGTCAAATCTTTTTTGTTTCAGCAGCAGCTTCTCTTCTAATTTTTTTTTGTGGGTCAGCTTCACTGTCCAATCATTTTTGTTCATGCAGCAGCTTTCTCTTTTCTAATTTCTTTTGTTCAGCCACTTCGAATCTCCTTTGCTCCAACCTGCATCTGCAATTTCTTTTTGTTCAGCAGCAGCCTCAGCTTCTCTTTCTAATCTTTTCTCTTCCGCCATAGCTTTTCTCTACTTCTGCATATCAGCTTTTCTCTCATACATCAGCTAATGCTTTGTCATATTGAGCAACAGCCCATTGTTCTAATTGTTGACCAGTTTTATCAAGGATTCCCTTTGTGTAATGACCGTATTCTAATGTAGACATGAATGTTACTAACAATAATACTAATCACTTGAAACAATAATAATACCACAAGTGATCTTAAATGACATTGATTAATCCAGTATAAATAATAAAATCCCAATATCTGTGGGCCACAAGGCTTTAATAAGGTCTTGTATAATAGTAATAAAAATCAGGTACTGGTTTATACCATAATCCAAGTGCAGTGCACAGGCAATTGTGTCTTATGAAATATACCTATATAAAACATATGTCAACCAACAGAATACATAAAGTACAAATAGGACTGACAATACGAAAACGTTTGCAGAAATCAAAATAAATCAAATAGGGAAATCAATGAAAATAATCACTGAATCTGCAAAGAATAACAACACAAATGACGTCACAATATATGAATATAAATTGTGAATAGAACTGAAAGATAGAAAAGGTTAGACCAACAAATTACAAACAAATCAAACAAAACTAAAGAACAAAGAAATATTACAAAAATAACTATAATTACAGACTTCACAGCTAACACAAAAGCAACAGTTGTCGCAAGCAAATTTTCAATCAAGAAAATTGCACCTATAGAAAACGCCCACAACGGACCCTCTATGACGTGGGATATTCTGTTGTGAGGACGCCGCCCAACCTATAAACACAACCCGCTGACATATAAACTAAACATACTATACAAACAAAAACAACATTGTAAACATATCATAAAACATATATCATGTGTGTAATGGGTTACAAAATAGGCTCAGTTTCACAGTAATGGCAAAGGTATTCTTGTAAAATAAATAAACAGCCACTTTATTGAAACATATATTCAGGCCTTAAATATTAAAGTTCATATATAGAAAACAAGAAGATCCATCGATGAAATAGGACTTCTTAGTTCAATAATACTGTCTTCCTGTTAACATTGACAAGAATTGATCCAACTGTGCTGTGAAACTCTGTAATGTCTAATGTAAAAATGTCAACAACTCTGACCTACATACTGCATTCACTTGACAGGTCACGTGACGAAGTGTTGACAAAGAGCAAACCAATACTGCAAGTGTGTCGTATCAGCCACAGGAAACGGTCTGGTATCGGTAATCTGTTGACTTCTGAACTTCTGCGAGGTCAAACCCAGAAAGCTGGTCCACCAGTTGATAAGGATCTTTTTTTATTATTAATGATGTCCACCAAATGATAAATATAAGTGGATGGAAGTAGACATCATTATCATCAGTTGATAAACTCTTAATACAAGACCCTTGTCCTGAGCAAGAGACATGCTGAGAAATCTGAAGCTCGCTCGAACATCACCAGAGTTATATACTGTGTTGTTGTGTTGCTCGTGGTTCGAGTATGGAATGTCAACTTGACCTACGCAGTGGTGTGTAGACCTAGATGGAGTGTATAATGTGCGAATGATAGGAAGAGTTCGTGGTGTTGACAAATGTTCTTTTCTCACACTCATGTATGGCTGGAAGTCATCGACACCAACGACTGTGTACCTTTACTAAAGTTTAATTGGACGTACACACTCGACAGCACAGATAGTGACAAATCACAGGTTGGCATAATACATCATGGTACAGTGGATAAATGGTCTTGCAATGTTATGTTACATGGGCACTCATGTAGAATAATAGTATAATGGACTGTCAGTAGCCAGCACTCAGTATTGCCCATATATATATATCATCTGAGTTTACTGACAAAGCACGTCAGATTATAAACAATATTTCAGATGGCTTCTAAACCTAATCTCGTTTAGCGACGATTCTCCCACATAATGTTCAGCACATATTTTTCCATATAATAATATTGAACCGCTAGCAATGGGTTCTCATGTGTAGCAGTGATCTCTGGACTAATCAAGCGATAATACGGGCATCCCTTTTCTCTTCTTGAAGTCACTACATGTTTGGTTCCAAGATGGCTTCACTCGTGAGCTGTCACTCACGTTTGGATACAGATAATGAATCTGTCCTAAAGTTAGTCATTCATTAAACATTTCATTGCTCTGTAGATTTGATCATGAACAATTGACTGCATTCTACAGGATATAGTGCTGCTAGGAATCAGAATCGTTTTTTTCATCTAGTTAGATGTATCCTCTCAGACGTACAAATCATCCCTATCGAAAAACGGTGGCTTCGTACGAGAGTTCAAAAGAGTATCTTTATTACCTTGGTTTTCAGAAATATGATTTTGCCATTCCTTGGCAATAAGAATGAACACTGGGGTAAAGCATACACGATAGGTCTATACGGACTAATCACTTTCCCCAAAAACCACTGAGATCACTTTTCCCCGGCGTCAAGCCGACATAGAAAACACAGCCCATCAGGGCGAAGCCAAAACACACCTCTCTCGCGACACATCCGCCGAACAGCCTTTGACCTCTCTAGAGACAACAGAACATATAGTTCGACTTTGATATGTAAAGATATACAGATATAAGACAGACTCGTCCTACTCAGACAAACAATACACATAAATTCAGGCCATAGATATTCTGAAGCAAGAACAATCTATTACTACCCAAACAAAGAATAAATCGCAGTAAAACTGGATTCATCCGCGGAGTTTTATCGAACGTCCTTTCAAGGGAAGTAACTCAATAATGACTTTTCCTTAAGCACTAAAACGAATCTATTTTGTTTAGAAAATATTTGCGAACATAACAAGTATACCAATGTATAATATTGTAAAATATCAAAGACTGCACGTAACATAACCCCCCCCCCCCCCCCCCCCCCCCCCCCTATTAGGCTAAGTCCTATCTATAAAAAAAAAATTATATATTTATATATATATATATATATATATATATATATATATATATATATATATATATATATATATATAAAAGAACAGTTTTCAAGGGGCGCCATTTTTTTTTTCATTTGCCCTCGGCGCCATAAACCCTGGTTACACCTTTGATTGTGGATAATGCTGAGAAAATCTTGCGCTAATATTTAATTTTTATACTGCACGTGCACTGAAAAGCCGAAACAACGTGCGGCGACATGGGGGTGGGGGTTGTTAAGGGGGGGGGGGGGGGGGTGTAACAGGAACTAGAGGAAAAAAAAACTGAAAACAAAAGACAGAACAAACAAAAACTTGCAGTGGAAGTGATTTTTGCTTACAGTTCGACTCCATGCACATTATTCTACTGATTCTTACTTAAAGTTTGTTTCCACGCCCATTATTCTACTGGAAAGGATCAGTGAATGCCAAGACAACAGACGTGTGTTTCGACACGAGCGTCTCGCTTGACAATCATCATCTCCTGTTTTGTCCTTCCCCAAGCATGAAGCCACTACTGCATCCGTTCCCCTTGCAGGAAACCTGCGTCAAAGCTTGTGCTCTTGCTGCGTTGATTTTTGTGGCTATTTGTTTTACATGATGAGGTTGCCTGCCTTTTATACAACCAGAGATTAAACGCCTTTTACGAGTTGTCAGAAGAAGCAGTAGTCCAATTATTTCTTTGTCTCCAAGACACCCCGCGAGGAACTGCATGGGGCGTTGAAAATGGTGGGGGGAGGGGGGGGGGAGAGATAGCATTATTTCCCAACGCGCAACCTAAAGTTTGCGAAAAATAAAAACTGTTTTTCAATACCACATTACTAAACAAATTTATTCCCTTGTGATAGTTTCAACCCAGGTTCTAATGCTTGTGCAGTTATGTGTTACGTTTGACCCTTGTGTGTCTGTTCTTGACTTGACGTACACTCGTCTGTTATTGAATATATCACTCAATTTCTGCCTGCCTTGTTTATGTGATGATGAGTGGTGGTTAATGATCAAACCATTATGCCAACTGAAATAACTGATCGACTAGTCGTTGATCAACAAAACTCTTTATTGTTGACTGAGAACATATTCACAGCTGGCATCCCTGTGCCCGATTATAAATGGTAATCACATACATGAGACTTCTACATTGTGCTTCATACATCATGTCACTCACTGTTCATGGATTGATTGATTAACTCTTGATCTACGCTGAATACTGAACACCCTTCACTTCAGATACTGTCTACTATACACTACTTCTTAATGGGTTGTTCGCAATAAATTCAATATGGTTTGAAGTATAAGCTGGGTCACCACCAGTGCTGGAAACTTATTCTAAGCCACTGCTGTCTTATAAAGTCTGCTTTAGATGTCCGACACCGGACCACTACTTCTAACACCTGTCCTTAATCACCTGCCCTTGACTAATTATTCTAGAGTTTACATACCATGTTTTGCTTGAATAAAACTGCTGGCGATACTCTTGGATACAGCTCGACATGAAACTTAATTGTCGTGGGAACATCTTCCCTTTTCTGCGAAATGCAGCGGCACCATAACACCATGATACCTGAGCTGTCCACTAAGTTTTTAGGTGGTCCTACGGTTAGTCTACCTGACCTGCTCTGTGCTGACCATCTCAGCGAAACGACGAGAGAAGAGTGATTTGAACTCTCCTGTCAGCGCACTGATTTCTCGTGACGCCGATGACGCAAGACTAAGTCCTACTACTCATTAATTATTCCTTCTTATTCCTATCTCAGTTATCTCCTATTTCTATCACACCCTCAAGTCACCTGTCTCCATTCATCAAGCTCTCTCTTCCTCTCTCTCTCTCTCTCTCTCTCTCTCTCTCTCTCTCTCTCTCTCTCTCTCTCTCTCTCTCTCTCTCTCTCTCTCTGCTCATCTGTGGAATAATCTTCCACACGACCTAAAAAAACACGCTTAGTCCATATTCATTCAATTACAGACTTTTAAAATACATCATGAGTGCAGATTATATGCCACCCGGGACCCAAAGATGCAGCAATAGAGAATACAGGCAGCGACCCATAGCTTGACTGCTTGCGTCAGGGTCAGCGAACCAGGGCTGACCAAGACCCTACTCCACCTCCACGTGGTGGTCCTGGAAACAGGCTGCATCATTGCAGTCTGGCTGAGAGAGTAGGGATCGAAGAGGGAAGGCAAACCCGGTCATAAAAAATGCCGTGCTGAAGTCGGATGTGTCGGCAGAAAGGCGCAGACATTGCAGCTTTGCTGTAAACAGACACAACAAACCAACGTCCTTTTCAGGACGAACGAGGAAGAAGAAGAAGATGTGCCACCCTAGTTTAGTTATGTTCCTAAATAAGTATATAACATCATATGTAGGTTTTAAAGATAATTTTGCCATGTTCAATATTAACTATGATAAGGTATTGTAAATTGTGTAACGTTCATTGTTCTGCTCGTACAATGTTGACATTTTATTTTATTGTATTTTAGTTTGTTATTTTATTATTTAAATAATATTTAAGATACATGTGAGAATAAATGGATTCAGTATGGAAGACGAGAGAACGGAAGGACAGAATGTAAGACGGGCCTGCGTGCCCAAATCTAAACCCCTCGAAAATAAAGTTCGTTCGTTCGTTCGCCCTCTCTCTCTCTCTCACTCTCTCTCCCTCTCTCTGTAAACTCGATCACCAATACTCGATCTAAAACAAAAAAACAAAAAAATTACACTTTAAACGTGACAAGAGCTGTAAAGAAAAAGACCAAGATCACTAAAGATAACACCCTGTGCACGCCTTCATTGAATATAACCTATAAAATCAACAGGCAGTGTGCCATACTTTCTCCACACTGATTGAATATGAGGCCCTGAGAAGTCTTTCGAAATTATACTATGAATCAATTGCACATATTGAAATAAGAACAGATGCTAGTGTTGCACACGTGGAAGATGTTATTTCTACTGACGATGTTTTCTTCCATTTTTACAACACCTCTAACAAAGTCATGATTCAGGGTTCAGAGGCTGCTGTGCAAGATTGGATACAGAAAGATTTAAACAAATTATGGATAACTGTAACCACTGCTGGAGTCAGTCGACTGGCCATCACATCCAACTTAGCTGTTTCCAACATGCCAGAAATATCGCATTGTCAAAAATTGGCTATAACTGGTCGGTAGCTGGACTTGCTTGTTTTCTCCATTTGTTTCTTTCCGATGGGAACAATGATTGCTTCTCGCCATCGATCTGGAAATTTTCCAGTACTCCATGATTGGTTGAAGACTAGGAGGAGCTTGTGCCTGGCTACAGGTCCAAGGTTCTTGATCATATCATTTGTGACGCCATCTTTTCCTGGAGCTCCCATGTTCTTTAGTTTTGTTATGGCAGCACTGAGTTCTCTCATAGTAAGGGGTGACCCCATGCAGGTATCTGGGCCTCGGTGCTTCAGTTTTTTTTCACTTCCCCACGCACTTCTTGGATACGTGCATGTGAAAGTGATGTGATGCTTTCTTCCCCGCTGAAATCCGCCAGGATGTTTGCTGCCATCTTCCCTATGTGGTATTTTTCATTTTCTTCGATGACAGACCCACAGCAGCTGGCTGTCGTTTCTTCATTTAGCACTCTTGTCAGATTCCACAGCTTGCTTGAGTCCTTTTCCGTGTTGAGACTGCTGGTCTTCTGGTGCCAGCTCCTTTGGATTTCAGCTTTCTTTTGTTCATTAAAAGCTTGGTTTATGCTGTTGTGCCTCCGGGTGCTCTCTACTGTGAGATTTTGCTCCATAGTTTCCCGTGCTTTATTTAAGTCATTATGGAGTTTTCCCAGGTTGTCACTCCAGTATGGTTTGTAGTCTCGTCGTTTACCTCGTGGAATTGACTTCTTTGCTGCTTGGATGACCGCCTCACCAATGATGGAGATGTTTTTATTGATGTTATTTGAGTGGGTAATGTTCGGACAGAGGTTATCGGCTTGTTCTCAAAAAAATCCCCAGTTCGCCTTTTCGAAACCCCAGCCAGGAGACATATTAATTTGTCCTGCACTTCTTACCTCAGATATCTGCAACGTGACCGGTACATGGCCACCTCCCCCCAGTTGAGTATTTACTACTCTAGTGGTGAGTCGATGTAAGTCATCTGTAGCCATAGCAAGATCTGGTGTGCTCGTTGTTTTCCATACTCTGGAATAGAAGGCGGGCTTATCCTCAGGCTGGTTTATTAGAATTAGTTTATTCTCTACCATCCAATCTTTCACCTCTTCTCCTCTCGGATCTGTTGCCCCACGGCCCCAGCCGGGTGAGTGGCCATTGAAGTCACCCATAATGAGGTGTCTCGATGCTGCAAGCTTCACTTTGTGCAGCTCCAGAGCCGTGGTTGGAGGGCTGTAGCAGTTTGTGATCATTAAGTCTCCACTGGGCAGCAGTAGTTGGGCTGCCATGTATTCAAGTTCGTCCTCACCAGATCTGTGTATCTCTACCACTAGGATTGAGGTTTTAATCAGCGTGAGGATTCCCCCCTTAGTTCTCTCTGCCCTGTCCCGGCGGAAGGATTCGCATCCACGTATAAAGAATCGTTGGGTATCCCTTAGGTGAGCTTCTTGGATGCAGATTATATCAATGTTACTTTCCCTGAGGAATTCTTGTAACTCCGGTTTCTTGTTCTTCACTCCTTCTGCATTCCATTGAGCCACTGTAAGACAGTGGGCCGGTTGGTCAGTTGCTCCACCCTGCCCTCCACCGACCATTTGGCCGGCAAAGGCACCGGTTGCTTGGGTGGGCCCTTTCGAGGCTAGGGACCCGGCTCCGCTCCTCCCCGGTTGTAGCTGATATGAGCGACGCCATGACGCAAGTCGAGATTGTCGCATGACTCCATACTGCAAAAGCGTGTGTGTCCTACTTTTTCCCAGTGTCTGCGCCGTAGCTGACACACTCCGTCTTCGGCAGGCCGAGTTGTGTTTGTTGTTCAGGGTTATCTCCCATAGCCTTTCCATCTCCCGGTGGTGGCTGCAAGGCAGCAGGTTGGTTTGTTTACCGAGGTTTACCTTCCCCGTGGCCAGAGCTTATAGCGGCTCTTACTCGCTTGATGCACCCGTCGTAGGACATATGGGGGATTTCAGTGGGGGTATCAGTGCCACCTGTTACCCCTCCCCGTCCTGCTGGGAGGACATCGCCGTTTGGTCCGCGGCTGCTTATTCGTCCAGCAATACTGACTTAATTCGCAGCTGACACCTTATCTGGAGGTCGTTCTACTATTCGCCACCTGTGGACGCGCCTGGTTGGGGTCGGTCGCCCCTTTTGCCAGGCCCCCTACAGCAACACCCATCTATGTTTTCTGCACCTACTCAACAGGACCGATGTGATACACTCCCTCCTCAAAAGTGTACAAATGAAGCAACTCAACAAATTCAATCTTCATGTGCTGATATATCCCCACTCCAGCCATCAATGTCCCAGACACAAGAAACCTACCCCCCGTCACCGCATTTGTACCATCTTCCTACATATCAACATCTATACCCAACCTTTCCCAATTTCCCGCTACAACATACTCTTGGACTGTTCATCTTATGCCTGGAGATCAAATTGGTCAGCATACTCCCATCCCACAACAAGAACACAGGAATACCCCGCAACCTTATTCTACCCCGTGCATCATCCTTCACGTCCTAATCTACTTAATTTATACTTTCAACATCCCTGTTATCAATGAAATATTAATGATCATCAATTTCACAAAATATGACTTCCACAATCACAACGGAATACCCAAATCGTCAGGGACTCAGGTTGGGACATCTGAATGTTTGTCATCTCTACAATGTGAGTAAAGTGGCTGAAATTACTTCCATATTCTATAATAACAATGTATACTTTCATATTTTTGGACTAACAGAAACTAGACTTAATATGAACACATTTCTAACCAAGAACTGCAAATTGCAAAGTATGAAATTTTCCGTCGGGATCCATCAATTAGGTTTGAAACTGGTGTGGCTGCCTATGTGCACACAAGCATCAAAGTTATAAGACTCGTTGATCTGGAATGTCATGAAGAATGCATGTGGATGGAAGTCCGCCTCCCACACACAACATCTATATTGATTGGCTTTTTATACCGCAATCCAGATGCCAGAATAAAATGGCTAGATCAGCTCTCGGACATGATGGACAAAGTCTAGATAATTTCTTTGGAACTATTAATAATGGGAGACTTCAATATTAATGCCTTGAAGCGAAACGCTAATTATGAGAATTTGTATGCCCTGTACAACTTGAACCAGTTGATATCGCTACCAACCCGAGTCACCGACAAGTCATCAACCTGCATAGATCATCTGTATGTTACTAACACTGCTCACATCATCGAAGTTTGTGTTCCCGTATGTAGTCTAAGCGATCACTACCCCCTATGTTGTACATGGACCAAAAAGGGAATCGAATTCCTAAACTATGTCACCAGGTTATACAAGCACGAATATTCAAGAACTTTGATAGCTCCAAGTTCCTATCTGATCTCTTAGCGACACCTTTTGATAATGTCTATGGAGTATCTGATCTGACTGAAGCCCTAGAAATATGGCTGACAGCATTCACTTCAGTTCTTAACAAACATGTTCCTGTGCGTACAAAACGTGTCAAGTCAAAGATTATGCCTCCGTGGATAACTTTGGAATACCTGAAAACTAGGCAACAGCGAGACTATTTCAAGAAGATTGGAGACCATTCAAGCTATCGAAAATATAGAAACTTAGTGCAGTACATTTTAAGGAAGTCTAAAAGACAGCACCTCAGATCCATTATTGACGATGGCCGGAGCTCATCTCAAATCTGGAGCGCTATTAACCTTCTCTCAAATGTACGCCGGCATAACCTTCGACTGCAAGCTACAAACATTAATGCTGGTGAATTTTGTCAGTTCTTCTCGTCGATCGCACGAACATCCGGGATAAATCATCAGCAACTGAATTGTACTGCTCTTTCTGATTTCGTTCAATCAAGGTTAAACGAAGCCCACCTACCTGAATTACCTTTACTGTCGATCTCGGAGGTTTAAATTTTAATTAAATCATTACCTAAGAAGAAATCGTGCGGTGAAGATGGAATATCTTCGAGGATACTTCAGCTTGCAGAGCCTGTTGTATGCTACTCACTCACATTTACAATCTGTGTGGCAAAACGGGGCGGCCCCTCTCGATCTTTTGTTTTTCTCTGGCAGTATCGGTACATTTGTGGTACTGATTTTTATTATGTGCTCTCGAGTATCGCACTTTTCTTTCTTTCTTTCGTCGTTATTTTTTTTTCGCTACGTAGCAGATAATTGATTTTATCAAATCATACGACACTTTTCTCTGTGATGCACCAGTTTGTTACCCGGTCATCCTAGTTTGCGTGAGCAGCTGAGATAAGATAGTCGCCGGCGTGTTTAGATCGAACCACTGATAAGACGCCAGATGGGCAGACACGGAGTTTTGCGTACTCATACGACAGATAACGAGATTACTGTCCGTGTGACACATGTGGGCAGACAAGTGTGACATAATCGCTTTCGGGCCGACCTGTTATGGTAACATTACTTTCTAATAAAGTAATAAGTATTACAGCTTACACATGTTGTCATGTGAGTTCTCCGATCTGTCTGAAAGTTTGTACACAAGGGCATCTAACATCATATTACCATATATGGGAGACGTGACCTTTGCAAAATTTTTCCATGTCGGAAATATTTTGAATTTATCCCACCCGACCCGTTTGAATATGATTGGAGCGTTTATTTAACTCCATAACAAACGAAGACGTGGGAAGATAGGAATATAGTCTGACCATTTTCGCAGTTTTATTTCACTGTGAATTTCACGCTCGCCAGGACAACATCAGACCTAGCCAGAGTGAAGATTAGATTCATAATTCTTTTTTTTAACCGGGCCTTTTTTTTGGAGAACCAAAATAAGACTTACAAAGCACAGGAAATCTCTACATTTTAATAAGGAACACCGGGACTAGGAAACCGAAGAAACACACGGAGTCAGAGAGGGAATCTATTGTCAAATTAAAGACCCCCAAGACGCGTGTAAGAGACCGACTCGCCTCTTTTATTCATCTGAGCAACAAGTCTGTAGCCAAGATTGGCGTTAGTTGTGAGATTTACATTTCATATTTTATTACTAATATGTGAACTCACTCACTCACTCACTCACTCACTCACTCACTCACTCACACACACACACACACACATATATATATATTACCATGTGAATTTTAATGTGTGAAAATTGCTACAGAACGCCCAAGTCATTTGAGGCTGGCAACCTCATTATCTAGAATAATGATTCATGAACCACCACTGCACGGGCTGGTGATTGCTTTATTTATAGTTTCGTAAAGAGAACTAAAAGCATAAAGTAGTTCCAGGTTCCCTACGGAGCAGGAAAGGAAAGATGAAAGAAATGATGTATATTCTAAGTACAATACTTACATTTTCAAAGCAGTGTAAATGTCCCTATAAACATATTCACTTCAAAATTAATGTAAGTTTTCAAGCTGTAAACCAGTGTAACTATGTGAAAATATTCATTTTAAAGTAATGGAAGTTTCCAACTTTTCAATCAATGTAAAACATAAATGAAACACAAATGAATTTATATTGTGAACACTTTTCAAACAGTGGAGATGTAAATGTAAAACATATTATATCTATACATTTAACCTTTTCATTTACATGTAATGTAAAGCTTAAGCTATTCAGTTTAAATGTAAAGAAAGTTTTATCCCGAGGGATTACATTTAATTCTCATCGAGAGTGAATTCTGACATGGGAAAGTAGAATAGAAGTGGGAAAGTGGGGGGGGGGGGGGGGGGCGGGGGGGGGGGGGTGGGGGAGGGAGGAGAGAACATAACTATGTGTCGGAAAACGCCATACTCAGAAGAGAGTTTCGTTTCTATTTCTATTATCAGTTATTGGTGGTACCAGCAAAAAGGACCATTTCTGGGACAAGAAGAGACGAGTGGTTACGCTTTAAGACGGAAGACCAGGCTAGACTTTCCTGGGAAACGAGCTTCACCCTATGAACCTTGGCCAGAGACGAGTGAACGCAGTGTACAAAAAAACCAACTCATCAGGAGGAGGAGGATCAGAATCGTCACTGGCAGCTAAGTTAACCCATATGCTGCCACTTGAACCTCTTATCAAACACTATCACCCGAGTGATGAAAACTTTATTTTGTAATTAACTATTATTCCTTTCTTTTAAGCTGTTAAAGTTAAAGTGATTATTAAATGTTGTTATTTGTAATTATACCAATTTAACTTCGATTTAATCGTTTAAATGTACTACATGTTTGACTCAGTCAAAGTTAGTAACAACACACTTTAAACAGAGCTATATTATAATAATAATTCCACTGATTAACTCAGGGGTGGGGGCTTTACGAACTAGAATAAACCATTGCTTAAATTCTTCACAAAAGTTGTCGGCAGATTCCAGAATTAACGTGCTCAGCAAATGCCAGCATTGTTTTCGCTTATCTGAATATCTTGTGAATACTCCTTTGTGGTAGAAATGTAATTAACCTTCTATCTACACATCTGCCAAGAGTAATCTTGCGCGCAGTGTCACAAGGTTAACCCGAGGATCAACCAGGGAGGAATTACTATATGTAGCACAACAATCAAATAAAATAATACAACTAAAATGACCACTAAAACTAACTATACCTGGAAAAGAAGGTAGTAGATAATACATAAAATACACAATCTAATCATAAGTCTATACTAAGTGATGATGATGATGAATTTAATCTAATCCTAACTACTAAAAAAAAGGATATCTTATTTCTTGGCCTCTAGCTGACAGTCAATAAAGTGCTGGATGTTTGTACACAATGGATATGTCTTTGTCTGTATTCAATAACGCCGTACGGCCCACTTAATTTCCTTCAGGTGTCGCTGGCCGGATCTTTTGTTCTTCACAATGTGAGTTTTGACAATGCAACGCGCGGCGGAGTTGGCGTGTTCATAGGTTGTGTTGAACGCGATGCCAGGCTGCCGAGACTTCATCTGGTAGGCAGATGTCCACTTGTGATGACATTTTGCTCAAGTGGCACTTGGTGTAAATATGTTACATATTTTTATGTGTTTGGCGCGTCAGTTTTACTTGGAGAATCTGTCCATTACCACAGGTAATTCAGGATCTCAATAATTTTCGTAGGCACTGGTTGTAAAAGATCGTCCGTGTGCTCCTGCCACTTCTGATCAATATTTCTCGTGGGCAGCTAATTGTAACTCATCCATTACTGTGTAATTTCTGATTAATACTGTTGCGCGGGTGATTGTTTGTAGAAAGGCTCCTTTGCCCTGGCAAATTCCTTCCTAAACCCACAGTTGCTTTTGTAGGTTTGATGCCGGTGATTATTGATATTCGTGAGGTACGTGTTCGCAGTATATCTGAGTGGCCCAACGTATTAGCTTGTCCCAACGACGCCAGCCAGGGTAGTAAGACAAAGGCTGAGTTATCTCAAAGAGTCCCTGTCTCTACCACTGAGATGGATAAAATGATAAAGCCTCATAAGTACCCCGTAAATCTATGATACGCATGTGGTGTGTGGGTGTTTTCTTTTATGTGAAATCTTACCAATATAATGAATCTCTGCGCTGTGTTTAATGCACTGTTTACCGGGTAATGTAAGAAGTAATGGAAAAGTGTCTAGTATTTACCTCGGTATGGTTACTGAAAACTGTGCAATCTTATAAATATAATAACTCTCTGCACGGTGTTTATTGCAACATGTACCTAATAGTGTAAACTGCAGTATTACGGGAAAAAGTGACTGGTATTTACAGTGTTATTTTTATGGAATATATATATCTATATATATGTGTGTGTGAGTGTGTGTGTGTGTGTGTGTCTGTCTGTCTGTGTGTGTGTATGTGTGTGTGTGTGTATGTATGTATGTATGTATGTATGTATGTATGTATGTATGTATGATGTTGATCCAAGATGGCGTCGTGACAAGCAGCGCTTTTGTGCTGTCCTGCTTATTTCGTCTTATTGGAAGATATATCCGTTGTTACGACCACCGATAACGTCGTTATGGATTTACAAAGTGTTGGACTTGTTTCTAAGTTAAAATTTTTCAAGAAGGAAGCTATAAAAAGTGGTAAAATAAAGTTCTGTTGTGAGAAGAGTACCGTGTTCACATTCGCAGAGCCTAACCAAGATGACGACCCTTTGAACATCGACTATTGGAACACGTTTAGTACCAACGAGTACACATGGCAGGATTTTGTAATTGCTGAAGCCAGTTTTAGAAAGGCCATATCAACGCGGCCTATTAAAGTAAAGCCATTTTATGAACATTCAAATCCGTTGTGGTGGGTACGAATTATTTCAACACTGTGTAGTTTATTTTACGACAGCGAGAATAAGTTCAAATCAACACGGCCTGACGGTCAACCCTTCAGCATTGAGTTTCTTAAGTTTATCAAGCGTATTTTGCTGAAGTTTCCTGTTACTACGCCGGAACCAACAACCAGTACTGAAGAAGTGAATGACACACAACAATTGAATGACTTTATTGAAGCGGCCCTATTTTTTATTAGGCATAACATCTGCCCAAGTTTAAAACGAAACAAAGAAAATGGTAACACACAAAATGCGGGAAGCGTGACACGAGAGGAACTACTTTACTTGTTAGAAACAGATCAGAGTAAAGCCATCAATGTTATAAAAACACAACAACAAGTTGTCGACCACCACTTGTAACAGAGACATACAAGACATAGACACACGTTTTGAGGAACGCAGCCAGCACAGACTAAATACACTTGCAAGCGACCCCCCATGGAAAGCAGAAATCGTCATCCAAGAGCCAAAGCACGCCCCGGCCACTGACCCATTTACCGTAGGCGAAGTAATGTCGTGTATAAAAAAAACTGCCTAGTAGGAAATCACCTGGGGCTGACGGTGTGACGTATGATACCATCAAGCAGCAGGCACACAAGCTCGCTCCAATCCTAACGGTTATTTTTAACACATGCCTTTTTAACCAACGGGTGCCACCAGACTGGAAGCACGGTGTAATTACCCTTGTGCCTAAAAATGGAAATTTAAGCACCATCGAAGACTGGCGACCCATCTCTCTACTGCTATCATCATACAAGTTGTTTATGAAATTAATTCAATCTCGACACATGCAGTGGATTGTTGACACCCAGCGACTGTCACCTCGGCAAAAAGGATCATTGCCAAGAAATGGTCTTCAAGAACATGTCTTCACCCTAAAAACAGCTGTTAGTGACTTTCTACATTCATCAGGAAAGGCCTATCTGTGCTTTGTTGATATCAAAGATGCATTTGGCAGCATTGACCACGAATTTATGATAAGGGAGCTAAGCGAATCAGGCTACCCTGACGTCTTTGTCAACATCACCAAAGATATATACAGTGGCTCCTCCTATCAAGTTAAAAACGCTAGTACTATCACAGACCGGATTGAGCGTAAGAAAGGTATTATTCAGGGGTGCCCATGGAGTGTTATTGTATTTGAGCAAGGCATCGATAAATGGCTCCGGTGGATTGAGCAAGGTTATCAAATACATCACGTGCCGAATCCCATTCAAGGGTATGTGGATGACGTAAGTCTCTTTGCCACCAACATACACGACCTACAATCAATGGCACAGAAGACAACAGCATTTATGGAGACCAGCGGGATGGAGGTTAAGCCACAAAAGTGTGCAGTGTTCAGCGGTCAGCGAAGCGGAAACAATTGGGTCAAAACTTGTAAGGCGGACATTAATATCCAAGGTCATGAAATCCCCTCTTCTGATCGAGGGCGTTCCTACAGATACCTAGGACATGACATTACAATTGATAATACATCGGACCAGTTTCAAGCAAGCAGCCTTATATTAGAATTTAGGTCAAATTTAACAAAATTAAGCTGTGCCCCACTACCAACATCAGCAAAGATCTCATTAATTAACCCGATGTGTTTCGGTCCTCTCATGTTTTATTTTTCTAACATACACTTTACAGAAAAACAACTTAAAGAAATTGAAGATGAAATTGTACAACACGTTAGAACATGGTTAGTGCTAAATGAATCATCCACAAGGAGCTATTTCTTCTGTCCCAGGTCGAAGGGTGGCCTTGGCATACCAAACCCCTTCATATTATACCACTCTCGACATATTTCATTCCTTATCAGTATGCTCAATTGTGATGATAATCTTGTAAAAACTGCAGCAATAAACTCGTTAGATAGACATATGAAAAAACGTAAAATAGACCAAGTAGGTGAAGATAGGAATAACTTTGCAAGCTACGAGTTAAACGAAACAAACCATCTAGCTAAAAGATCGAAGGTGAATTGGCCAAGATCATTTTGGGTAGAACTGAATGAAGAATGCGCGCGTGAAGGAGTGAGTGTGAAAGTGGATGACAGTGGCCATTACAGTGTACAATTAGACGTAGATGAAGATGTAAGTCTAACATACAAGTCAGCAAATGCTTTTTATTCTGGATTTAAATCACATAAACTTAACCTAATTCTAAGTGAACTAAAAAGTAAATCGTCACAAGGGAGAATAGTGCGCGAAATGAAATGTGTAAACCACTCATTGTCATCTAGTTTTCTATCTAATTTTAAATTAAGTGATAAAATACTTTCATTTGCTGTGAGATCGAGGTTACAGTTGCTGGAATGCGAAAGTCTTTTACATCTATACTACCCACAGACATACACGAAAATGTGCAAAATATGTAACCACCCATACGAAACAGTGTCACATTTATTGAATGGATGTACCAAATTTCAAACATTATACCAACAAAGGCACAATAGAGCTGTAGACATTATTTATGAGAAGCTGAAATCTGCATACAATAATAAAGGTGACATAACAATAAACAAAGAGATAATAGTTAAACCATCACTTTTCGGCAGCAGCAACGCCTCATTTAAGACTCATGCCGTAAAACCTGATTTAACAATAATCAATCGACAGAACAAAACAGCTTTTATAGTGGAGGCAGCAATACCATATGATGCCCATTTAGATAAATGTTACCAACATAAATTTGATAAGTACTATCCATTGACTGCAGAAATTAACGAACTAGGCTACCGTACGCATGTAATCGTACTGATAATTGGTAGTTTGGGTCATGTGCATGCAAAGTGTGTGAGTGGATTAATGTCGCTAGGGTTGCGGAAATTTGAAGCAAAGGTTTTATGTAAATATGTCAGTATTAGTGCAATTATAGGTTCTTACAGAATATGGAAACTTCGATGTAAAAAACACCCATTTTGAATTGCTGGGATGTTTTCCACACAGTCTAAACTCAATTGTGCTCCTCTGTATACTATACCATACGACTATTGTATTTGATGCTAT
>JAMPIV010021758.1:0-374219 GCA_024509875.1 Oreohelix idahoensis | reverse complement strand
GATTTCTGGCGTAAGAGTTGCACCTAACCCAAAATACTTGCAACCGACCTTACTATGAATCTTGGACATTTATTCAGGTAATTTCAAAATAGGTTTACTTGTGAGCTTTTCCTTCAATTCTTGGTACGCCCATTTCACAATATGGTGTCCATTGTAATGCGATCTGGATGTCCTTTACGTGTCAAATCAGTTAACGGTGCACATATGGAATTAAAGTTTTTGATATACTTCTGGTAGAAACCACATAATGAGACAAAGGATCTCACGTCCTTCTTGGTTTGTGGTCTCGGAGCTTTCTTTAGTTTCTCTAAATTCTTTGGGGTCAGGGGTCATGTTTCCCTGATAAACTGTGTGTCCCAAAAATTCCAATTCTTTACATCCAACGCAACATTTGGTTGGTCGGGCTGTTAAATTTGCCTCCCTAAGTCGATCAAACAGCATGTTCAGAGAGTCAATGTGTTCCGCAAATGTTTCTGTTGCTATAAGGATATCATCCATAAAATTTGTTATACAGGGATTATTCAGAGGATCCAATAATTTTCTCATCATTCTAGAGAAGACACTAGGCGCATTCTTCAATCCAAATGGCAATCTATTAAACTCATAGTGTCCTTCTGAGGTACTAAAAGCTAGGTATGGTCTAACCTCAGGCTTTACTGGAATCAGATAGTATCCTTTACTCAGATCCACTTTTGAGAAATATTTAGCTTTATGTAGTCTGGCAAACAGCTGATTTGTATCCGGCAATGGATCCACCTGTCCTTCTGTAATAGCATTCAGTCTCCTGTAATCTATACAGAGTCTATGTTCTCCAGAGGGCTTCCTTAAGAGTACAACACCGGAACTATATGAGGATTCACTGTGCGAAATAATTCCTTCCTTCAACAGATAGTCTATCTCTTCCTTCAAAGCTTTCTCCTTAGCAAACGGAATCGAATATGGTTTCATACAGACAGGTGTGGGGTCTATCAGTTTCATATCATATTCCAATAGGTTTGTATGCCCTGGTCGGTCTGTTTAACACCTCTGCATGATTATTTAGAACCTGTTGCACTCTCTCTTTCTGAGTTTTTTGTTTAAATGTGTACTGATTTTCACCTGTGCTGCTGTCTCACAGGGGTGTAATGGATATTCAAATGATGAAAGTGGTTCCTTTTTCATCTCCATGGCGATGGGACAAAAGTCAACAAGTGTGTCTCTTCCTGATGTTCTCTTTCCAAATATTTCTTCAGGAGATTCACATGATAGATTTTTTCTTTCCCCTTCTTATCTATCTTATAATTTGTTCTAGACACCTTCTCTAGAACTGTATATGGACCCTGCCATCCAATCTGTAACTTATTCTGACTCCCGGGCAAAAGAAGCAGTACCTTCTCTCCCACAGCCAAATTTCTGTCTTTCGCCTTCCTGTTATAATAGGCAGCATGTTTCTTCCTGGCTTGTTTCAAATTTTCATTGGCAAGTTTCCAGCCAGTTTTTTTAACCGAGTGGTCAGCTCATTCACATATTGGTATGAAGATGTAATGTTTTCCTCTGCCTTTTCATCAGTCCACGTTCTTAACAAGCTACATATGGACTTGTAATTGTGTGGACCTATTTGTCCATGCACCGGTATGGTCTCTTCCACTCGAAGCCTTATAGTGATGATTTTTCCTCCCAGAATTATCATTCACAAAACGACCGCTACCAATTTTTCTTTTGGGGCTTTCTCCCCTCTTAAAATTCTTGATGAGAGATTTCCTCTCTCCATCTCCTTCCTCCAGTTTGTTTAAGTCCGATTGAGGGAATTTCGGCTTATCCTGGGGTAAGACATCCTTTTGCACTCTCCGCATAGTGGCCATTGTAAAACAGTTAAGTGAAGCTTGTCCGTGAAAAGGGGCTTCCCATTCCCTTTGGTCCACCTTATCAAATCTATTTTTTCTTTTTATTATCAGGCCTAATTTTGCCCCGTGGCGTGTCCAGGTCCTGATCCATGTTCCCACTTGTGGGTGTTCCCTCATGTGCTATGCTACACCTTTCTACAAAATTCTCAATGTCCCATCTTGCTTTGGGCCAATAATAATTGTGAGCCACCTTTTGAATGATGGTACCTATCTTCTCATGGTCCCCATCTGGTTTCACATGTAGGCTCCTTATTAATTCTGTCCTGTATCTTTTTGGAAGAACCAGCTGTCCGTGACCATTGGATCTAGCTCCAGTCCTCCTATACATCAACTTGTTTTTCATGTAAAAATCTCCCTTGCCTGGAGTTGTATGACAAGTTGACAATTTTCTGAAACAAGGCTTGAGTGTTTTATCCCCAGCCTGTGCCTTCCTCATCTCTTCTGGAGTGGTATTCAACATAATATCCTCCTCCTGTCTTGAGGTCGACCTGACCTGAAGGGTTGCCATATACACAGGTTTCCTTCTACAATGGTCAGTGTCATGATTGTTCATCTTACAATGTTTACACCACCTTTTTCCTTGGTTGAAAGATTTTCTTTCATCATTTTTCCTTTCATCGAATTGTGGGAATTTATTTTTATTTTCATACCGTGGCCTATCAAATTGGTGCTTACCTTTGTTTTGATCCCTAGGATCAAATTTATTAAAGTTCTGTGGTGCCCTAAAGTTATCCACTTGTTTCTTTTTATTACCTGTTACCTCTGCTTGAGCTGCTTGATACCTTTCAGCAACATTTAGCAACTCACCCAGCCTCTCTGCACCTTGTTCCATGAGAAACTTTCTCAGGTCTGGAGCCATGGACTCTCTTAATTGCTCTATAAGGACCATTTCCTTAAGATCTTGGGTTTTCCCCAGAGAAGTCCATTTCTCCAAGTATGTCTCTATTCTTGCAGAGAACTGGTGATAGGTTTCACCTGACAGTAGTTTAGCATTCCTAAATTTTTTCCTATAAAATTCTGCATTCTTTTCATACCTTAACAAAAGAGCCTGCTTTAGCATGTCATAATTTTCCTGATCACCTCTGCTCATTTTTGCAAAAACTTCATAAGCTGCCCCACGAAGTCCCTGAGATAACTTTAAGCTCCACCTTTCTCTCTCTAACCCATACGTGGTAGCTAATAGTTCGTACCTATTTAGGTAGCTCTCAATATCATCGTCTTTCTCAACAAAATGATCTAAATGAAAATTCATAGCTGAGGTTGAGGCTCCTTGGCTAGCAGTGGCATCAGAGGCAAAGGGACTGGCACCATTTTCAGGAGCATGGCCTTGAAACTCAAACTCCTTTAGTCGTAACTCATGTTCCCTTTGTAATCTCTTCTCCTCCTTTTCTGCTTCCCTCTCTGCAGCTAATTTCTTCTCTTCCCTTTCTGCAGCCAATCTTCTTTCTTCTGCTTCCCTTTCTGCAGCTAATTTCTTCTCTTCCCTTTCTGCAGCTAATTTCTTCTCTTCCCTTTCTGCAGCTAATTTCTTCTCTTCCCTTTCTGCAGTTAATCTTCTTTCTTCTGCTTCCCTTTCTGCAGCTAATTTCTTCTCTTCCCTTTCTGCAGCCAATCTTTTGTCTTTCTTCTCTGCTTCCATTCAATAAATTTGTCACATTCCGTCGTGACATAGGCAACCATAACTTGCCCATCTAATCCTAACTCTTTTGCAGTCTGAACAGCAGCAGATCGAAATTTGGCCAGGTCCGCCATTGTCTATCAGGTAAATTTATACAATGTCTAACTAACAATTCAATATCTAATGGACAACACAGGCACTGTGAGCTCAACCTTATTTAATTCCACCCAAGGATACCTTTTAATTCTTATATTCCCTGAAGTGAATTACCCCCAATATTTTTAATAGGGAAAGGTTCAAAATCCCAAGAGAGAGACCCCAATGTATGTGGTGAAGTGGGATGTTATAAATATTTATAAGGGACTTAGTGTACTGACTGAGATCAGCTGTGAAGGTATATATATATCTAATAAGAGTAGTGTATTATATATATCCTTACTTGCTACCACATATGTATACCTCAGTCAGAATTATTTTGGAATATTGTGATGACTACGTTATATGTCTAGGGTATGTGTATGATGAAGTGTAAGTCATGACAACAACAGACAGATAAACAATTTAATTTATTCCACCACACTTGACAACACTGTGACACTCACATACATATAACACTCTAAAGATATCTTAAAGGAGTCACTGATACCTTTTCAAATAACAATATGTATTCATTGCTATTATAAATGAATATGTGTCCTGGTTCAAATACAAAGGGAACCAGGAATCACCATCAATTTTACTTACAAGTTATATGTACAGAATTTATCAATAAGAATATTGTAATGACATATATTATTAAAAGTATCTTATGTGTGTCAGTTGTGTAGTAGTAATTTGAGGTAATACTGGTTTTGTTTTGTTTAAGCTCTGTTGGTATTTGTCATCATGACTTCATTAGTTTGTCTTTATTAGAAATAGGATTGGAGATGTTCTCAGTTCCTGATATTAAAACAATGTACTTCCCCTCTTAATTTTTTTGTTACAATGTTATTTTAAGATGGGGACATAATGTTGAGCTCAGCTGGCCCCTTCAGCTTATCTTGCGTGATGACGGCAGGAAAAGACTCCTCTGCTCGATTTCTCCCCTGTGCTCTGGAGACACCTCACTGATAGCTAAATGGACCAAGGAGTATGCTGTCCACCTCTGGATTCAGCAAAGCTCTGCCCAGGTGCTGCTCAGAAGCTTTTAGACCACGGTCCCTGAAAACAAGAAGGATGTACCTTCTACTTCATAACTAATTAATACTCGAGTTCTATACTGAGCACAATACATCACAAACATTGAGTTCAGAGCATTTGGCCAACGGTCAGCTTCATCTGAAATACTTTATACCAGTATTAACCTCCTTAATGGTTACTACGCCTCTGCAATTCCAGCATTATTTCTTTCTAGTCAATCATCTAGGTGTCAGAGTACTGTTTGGCCATTCCATGCAGTTTTACTTTCCTCCGACACCCTCTGTTCAGGCTGGAGCAACATAGGCTTTATATCATGTTTGCTACTGAACTACACATAGATATATATGCATAAATTAACAATTTACATTTTTGTTGCGCTCCAATCAATTCAAATTTAACTTGGGGACCATTTCCCGTACAATGGTGGTTTAAAAAATCTACCACTGAGCGATTCTGATTTTGGTTGTTGTCTGACAGCCCATCATTTTATTTTGGCTATAACTTGTTAATTCCTAGACTATTTGCGTAACGTTTTACATATTCTTTGTCAGCAAGCCCTAAGGAACCCAAATATACAAATTTAAAAGAGCTAAGTGGCTGCGTTCAAAATATGCAATTTCTTCTACCTCCTGTTTCGAAGATGTGCTGTCTGGGTACTGTAATGTTTTCAAACGTAAACCAGTATAATGTCATATTTCCAATAAGCGTTTTTCAGGATTTTAAAACCTAACTCTGGGAAGGGTGGTGACTTTTATCACTGTCCGTCTGAAAAAAAGTTAGTGCATGTGGCCTTACACGCGTGATAGTAGTAGTTGTGTATCGCGCGACGCGTGTTGCATGCGTTCCTGATTGGCATCACACGAGTCGTTGATAACTTTACATAGATTTTATTCACCAGGACACGAAGTGGACAAGACGGACATCGTCACAGGCGCAAAGATCACACGACAACATATTGATTTATTACTGCTAAAGTTCCAGAAGATTCTCTTCTAGTAAAGACCTCTGTCCATAGACTAAGGATTACAAGACTGATACCGTATAATATCCTTCTCAGTCACGACCGTTGACCTTCTTTCAAGGACGTCTATCATGGTAACGTATACATACTCTGGGGTGAAATCTTCCATAATACATTTGTTAAAATTCCCAGACGTTCTTCATACAAAGCGTTGTACATCATATAATTTTCATACAAAGTCATATACGATAATCCTAACAGTAAAGGCTTTCAGTTGGCTAACCTCTCTTTACATCCAAGCCACGACTTTGGCATTGAAGCATGTACGGCATATAAAAACATGTGCGTAAGATAAACAATATAACTTCTTCTGCTCGTAGGAATTCTCCGTCTACGATTCAAATCTTAAAGGCAAGCGACTCTGTAGATCCATTCTAGGAACATCCTAATTCCCGCTAGACTAGTATTAGAACGGCCTTTTTTCATACAGCATTAAAATAAGAAGTGGGACGATAACTCACGTGACATTCCTGATATTGGTTTCGACCTGAAGACCAATACAGATCACTAGAAATAAATGGCTTCCTCAAAATGCCATTGAATACGAAATATAAAATTACTATCATGGACACAAGACAGTTCCATGTTTCCACTTCAAAACGTGACGTCACAAACTACTCAACTAGGTTACGCGTGCGTCCAAAGCAACACTCACTGCTTTGTGCACGTCCGTGCTTGAATCAATCGAACGCTCAAACAATATAACTATATAAAACTGGTGCGTACATTTGGCAGGACCGAAGACTACCCCCTTAGGTAATAAATGTACGTAACAGCTCCCTTATTACCTCCCCTTAAAAAAATTAATCCCATTAATTTTTTTCGAACTAATTACTCGAGAGAGGTGAGTCAAAACTACAACAAGATTTATGACATGCATAAAATTATCATATTAAGAAGAGAAAATTGACGTGAAATTAATATAACTAAATGACAGTATGCATTAAAGCACACATCCACCATCGACCTACTTTGGAACGATGTGGTAATATTCGAAGTAAAAAGAAGTTGAAAATGAAAATGAAAAGGAAAAATCAATAAAAAAGATGATAATAAAATTCAACTAAGTTTTCAACAAAATTTGAAACATATGATTTCAAAAATGAAAATGAACAGCAACACTGATGATAATCAATGATAAAAGAATCAGTGAAACAGAAAATTTTGAAATACAATGTGTAAAAATGAAGCAATGCAAAATTAAACACTTTAAGAAGCAACGCACCTACTGTTATCTAGCACTAGTAAGTTTGACTAGTTATCTAAAAGTAAAATCTCATGTAGTGGGATACGTGACTACACGTATTGTGAGACACTAATAACGTTAGTAGATGTGTGATTTATAAACAATCAAATTGATTAAATTGAATTAATCTAATTCTAGTACTTAATTACACATAAATAAATAACTAGTAATTTATTCTAAGTAATTCTAATTTCAGTCATTGTGAATATTCGTTCAGAACTATTTAGAGTCAACAAGAATATGTTCCTAACGTTCCATGCACGAAATAAGTTTACGAACACGATATGTAGTGTAATATGTTCGATAACACTAACGAATGTCTATTTGTTGCTTTTACCAATGTTTCCATACTAAGAAAAAATGTTACTTCACAAGAAATAATGTTATAATCCATAAGTAAGTATGTTCTGAAAGTTATTTTTATACGAATACTGCAAAACTATACATAGTCTTCACAGATGTACAATTAATGACACTGTACAAAGTTATTCATGTTTCGGTGAGGACGTTTCTCCATCTAAAAACGGTTTAGTTTCACCAAGTTCACTAGGGCATCGTGAAAGACAGTCTGCAAATACATTCTGTACTCCAGGAATAGCTCGTATCTCAAAATGGAACGGTTGAAGAGCTATAGCGTAACGCGCTGACTTTGATGACTTAACGTTTCCAGTATTCAATGCGGTAAGAGCTTTCTGGTCAGACTCCACCACAAAGTGTGATCCGAGTAGATAACGTTCCAGTTTCGTGATTGACCAGACAAGAGCGAGGAGCTCTTTGTCTAGAACGGAGTATTTCATCTCGCTCGTCGTAAGCTTTCTGGATACGTACATAATTGGAAATAAGGTGCCTCCGTATTCCTGCATCAAAACTGCCGCGATAGCGTAGGAAGAAGCATCACTGCGAAGAACAAAGGTGAGATCTTTGTTAGGCAACCTTAAAAAAGGCTTATTTGAAAAAACTTGTTTTATATAGTCTAACGCCGTTTGGTGATCCTGCGACCACTTTATTACATTAGGTGTGCCTTTCTTCAGTAACGAAGAAAGAGGTGCAGTTATAGTAGGCAAATGAGGGATGAATTTAGAATAGAACTGTATTAGTCCTAAGAGTGACCTCACTTGTTTTTTTGTCTTAGGTGCTGAGATGTTTAAAATTTTTGAGACGTTACTGTCTTCTGTGTACATTAAACCGCGACCTATACGGTGACCAAGAAATGAGATGTCATGAAAACCGACAAAAGCCTTTGAAGGTTTCGCTGTTAAGTTATAATCCTGTAAGGTAGAAAGTAAAGATTTTAAACCCTGAATATGTTCATCCCAAGAGTCACTGAAAAGACAGATGTCATCTATATAAGTAATGACATCGGGACGATGAGACAATATGCGGCGCATCATGCGTACAAAGGTAGCTGGCGCATTCATTAACCCGAAAGGCATAAAATTATATTGAAAAAGACCCCGTGGCGTCGAGAAAGCGGTGAATGGCTTTGCTTTCGTAGTGAGTGGCACTTGCCAATAACCCTTTGAAAGGTCAAATTTCGAAAAGAATGTGGCATGAGATAATTTCTCTAATAAGTCGTCTAATAGAGGTAATGGTTCCGCATCGAATTTTGTAACTTTGTTTAACTTCCTATAATCTATGCAAAGACGTATATTGTTGTCTTTCTTCCTAATGATTACCATCGAAGAAGAATATGGTGATGAAGATGGTTCAATTATATTTAATTGGAGCATCTCATCCAATTCCTTATCAACCTTATCACGAAAGTGTAAAGGAATAGGATATGGGCGAACTCGAATCGGTGTATCGTCAGTCAAATTAATGTCATGTTGGATGACTGACGTACGACCTGGGATGTCGGTGAGGACATCCTCATACGTGTGTAGAATATTAGAGACTTGCTGACGTTGATCATCAGTAAGAGTAGATGAGATAGTAACATCATTCCATTTCTCAGTGGAATGGAGTGGTACAACTGGTATTGGTAGTTGTACATCATCGAAAGAAGATTCCTCTTCTTGGATGACTGACAAACTAGAATAATGTTGAATAGGTGGTGTAGGATCGTCAGTTGCTTGGAACACCGATTGTAGATAATCAGGACGTGAGTAATACTCCTTCAACATGTTAATGTGGAAGGTTTTATGTTTGCCATTAACATCAACGATGTAGTCAACATCGGATATTCTTGAGATGATCCTGAAAGGACCTCTCCAGGTAATTAAAAGACGATTGTTATGCGCAGGGAGTAATACAAAAGCTTCATCACCAGGTATGAGCTGGCGAAGACGTCTATATTTGTTTGCAGATAGACGAGCTTTTTCTTTGGCATGTTCGGATGATGCAGTAGCTAGTCTACAAGCATCTATGATTTTCTTTCTAAGAGAGATCACATACTCATAAGAGGATTGAGTTTCCTCTTCAATATTCTCATCCACCAATAAGTCGTGGATTAACGACATCGGACCGCGTGGTTGCATGCCAAAAACAAGCTGGAACGGAGAAAATCCCGTTGCTTGATTTTGTACCTCGCGATACGCAAAGAGACAAGCGGGTAGGACCCGATCCCAGTCTTGGGGATGGTCTTGAGTCATCTTACCCAACAACTGCTTGAGTGTCCTATTTAGACGCTCAATTAACCCATTTGACATCGGATGATAAATAGAACTAAGAGATCTATCTATACCTAATGTCTTCATCACTTGAGACATGGATTCAGAAATGAACTGAACCCCATGATCCGACAAAATTTTCCGTGGAAAACCAATGCGTGAGAAGATTAACATCAATGCCTCTGCTACACTGGCAGATGAAGTGTTCTTGAGAGGGATGGCCTCAGGCCAACGAGTGCACATATCAATGCACGTAAGAATATGCGTATGCCCTCTAGCAGATGGAAGCATTGGACCAATAATGTCAATGGCCATTTTATCAAATGGTCTAATCGGGATGTCCGCCGCTTGAATAGGAGCCGCATGAAAAGGACCCCGTACCTTAACTTCTTGACATATCAAACAGGACCGACAATAGAGAGTAACATCTCTATGGACGCCTGGCCAGTAGAATGCCGAAAGCACTCTGGATTTGGTACGCGAAAAACCCATATGGCCCGCACATTGCGAGTCATGAGCATGTCGTAATATACGAGATCTCATACAGGATGGGACAAGAATCTGAGAACATAAGGATAAATCCTTTTCCCGTATAACTCTAACCAAAATCCCATTTTTAAGTATAAAGTCATGTCTAGATTTTGCAAGTTTGTTGCTTGTATTCTTTTTGTTAACATACTGAAAGAATTTTTTTAATGAATTATCATTCTTTTGCAATGTTGCAAACAACTCCCGTGAAATAGGAGCATCATCATCACTGGTGGTATGAACTGTAGGTTCAATAGGTGTATCATGCGACATATTAGTAGCTTGCGCTCTAGTCACTACTGCATTTGCAGTTTGAATATGTCGCTCTTCCCATTCAGCAATTTGCTGTGGTGTACACTCTTTAATACCATGTATGCGACCAAGTATTACATCACAGATTGGATTCGGAAGAAGACATGCTTGGATCTTTCCTGAAAAGAAAGGTGTGTTAAGATCAATAATAGCAGTGGGAAATGTTTCAATAGTGCCACCAAATGTTACACATTTGACAACCCGGCCCGTGGCACAACTTGGGTTGATCAGCGAAGTCCGGACACCGATTGTTGTACAACCTGAGTCAAATAGGAGAGAGCATGAAATATTATTGACAAATCCCTTGTGAAACTTAAGAGAGCCCTGTCCTTGGTGTACTGACGCAGCAGTGGCTGTACAGACTGCAGGCAGGCTAGGCAAGGTATGTCCGCAACGCAGCGTCGTGATCGCCTTAGGCTGGAAAAGAGTCGAGCATTCTGGGCAGTCTTTCACCTGGGAACAATCTAGAGAACAAGACATAGCATTGTGAGTTTCAGCTACTTTACCCTGTTCAATGTTAGCCTGTGTATCACTAAAAGCAACATTAGAATGTCTACCTGTATTATTCAACGATCTATCTCGACGGCGCGATCGATTGTAATTTTTGTCATTAAAATTGCCATAATTGTCATTTCTGCTAGAGTTAAAATTTGGATTAGTCCGATAATTTGTAGAATGATCGTTATGATGTTGGTTAACTGGTTTATTTCCAAAAAATTGTCTGTTTTGCGGACCCTGAGACCTTGATCTCCAGTTTTGTTTATTATAATGTCCTTGACTATTTTTAAAATAATTGTTACCAAAATCTTGCGATCTGTGAGTTTGGTTCCAAGAAACATTAAATGGAGCAGATTGTTGAAATTGCTTCCCTTTGTAAAAGTTATCATTGGTGAAATTATGATTATTTCCCTTATTGACATACCTATCAGCACTAAAAGAACGATTGCGTGAAAAATTGTTTTGTTGTGCTGCAAAAGCAACAGGCAATTCACTCTTAATCTGCGCGTTACTTAGATCCATGTTTGGGTGAGCAGTGCAAAAATTTTTTGCATGTTCTTCCAAATTTTTCATTGATAAAGGTTTCCGTTCGTGTAAAAATGCGAGAAATGTAGGGTTTACCGACGAAAGTACCTTATCGCGCATCAGTAAATCAAAGAGACCTTCATACGACTTTTCAATTTTGGATAACTCGATCCATCTTTCTAATGTTAGTCGTATCTGTGACAGAAAATCACTAAAATTTCTGCCAAATTGAGGTAGTAATGTGTGAAATTTCAGACGATATTCGTCTTCTGTCATTTGGAATTTTTGCAGAAGTGCTGCTCTAAGAGCATTGTAATCATTTTTATCACCAATGCTGGTGGTATGATAAACTGCTAATGCATCTCCTGTAAGTAATCTGGATAAATATGTACAGTATAGAGCTTTATCCACGTTATAAGACCCACAAGTGGCCTCAAACCTATCCAGGAAGAATATTACGTCATCAGACGGGGGATTAAATTTTGGCAATTTAAGGTGAATTTCCTTAAAATGATCCTGTCTGGATGAAGTGTGGCTTTCAAAAGTTCTCTGAGAATTAGCTTCCTGAGTTAACCTAATTCTCTCATATTCTGACTCTGCTAATTTCAGTTCATGCTGTCGTTTTCTTTCATTCTCTTCCATCTCAAGCTGAAGTCGTTTTACATTTTGTTCCGCTATCAATCTTCTCTCTTCCATTTCCTTTTGTTTCTGTTCCATTTCCTTTTCAGCTATCAATCTTTTTTCTTCCATTTCTTTTTGTTTCTGTTCCATTTCCTTGTCAGCTATCAATCTTTTTTCTTCCATTTCTTTTTTAAGTCTTTCTTCAGACTCCTTTTGCTTCTGTTCTGCCTCTCGCTGAAATCGTTTCTCTTCTAATTCAGCGGCTAATCTCATTTTTTTCTCCTCTTCCTCAGCCATAAATTTCCTCTTCTTCTCTTGTTCCTCAGCCTCAATCCGTTTTTGATCTGCCTCAAATTGAAGTTTTTCTAGTCTTAAAGTTTCTAACTTTCTCTGTTCGGCTTCTATTTCTTGAGCTTTCCTATATTCTGCAAGTGCAAATGTTTTTGCTTCATCAGGAGCCATCTGAAGAGCTTTTGCTTGCTTAATGAAATAGTCTAAGGTAGCCATTTCAATATTATTATGTAATAATACTATTTAAAAGTGTTACTACAACTAGTGTACTTCGTTCCTGTTCTAGAACGGTAAAATCAATTTAAATTATAGGCAATAATATTAATAATTAATAATGTAATTTATAACATGTAATGGTGTGAAAGCAATAACGTGACAGACAATAGCACAATAATGACACGACAAGATATTCAAGCCAAACGAAGACGTTCGCAGAAATCCAATTAAAATAAAATGGGAAACTAAAATGGAATGTCGTAAAGAATTACGATGATAACTGCGATTAAATTCAACAAGACAATAGACACCACAGTGTAAAAACAAAGGTTTTGTAAAAAACTAAACGACAGGAAAGGTGAGAAGGACGCGAAATACAAACAAAATTCATCATAAAACTAAGGCACAAGTAAAATAGTTAACAAAAACAACAAGTAAACGTGACACTACAGCTAGAACAGACAGGTGTCACAGACCACCAGACACAGTGGACCTAGAATCCTTCTACGCTCACGCGTAGGAACATTCCACTGCGGGAAGTCTGCAAAATAATGTCCTACAGAACGTCTGACGAAGAGCCCGAATTGACTTCGAGATGGATCTCGTTCGTCAGATCTAATACACAAAACATAACACATAACATAGAAAATATATAAGTGTACATAATCAATCAAGGCACAGCTAATAGTAATAAAGGGTATAACGGATACAAGTTATACTTAGCTCGCGTGCAAGTAAAAATCAAAGTGCCTTGTCTCCGTGTATGTACGTAAGAGGATGAAATACTTCGCTCTGCGTATCTAGATTACAGCTCGCACGCAATAATGATGAAGATTGAGGTTGATTGAAGACTTTGAGCATTTTAGTTGATTATGATTCAAATTCCGCCAGGATCCACATTGAGTTGATGTCGACTTGAAAGAAAAAATTCTTTTTTCAAACGAGCACTTGGATGGGTACGTTCCTGAAATTACTTCCAGACCGCACTGGCCTACCAGTTATTGTTGGAGTCGTTTTCATTGTGATGAATAGAAACGCGAATGGTTACAATGGAATCAATGTCAATGCTGTCTTTCAAACGAGAAACCAACAATGTATATTGAATTGTGTGAACTGGTCAAATATTGGCATCACACGAGTCGTTGATAACTTTACATAGATTTTATTCACCAGGACACGAAGTGGACAAGACGGGCATCGTCACAGGCGCAAAGATCACACGACAACATATTGATTTATTACTGCTAAAGTTCCAGAAGATTCTCTTCTAGTAAAGACCTCTGTCCATAGACTAAGGATTACAAGACTGATACCGTATAATATCCTTCTCAGTCACGACCGTTGACCTTCTTTCAAGGACGTCTATCATGGTAACGTATACATACTCTGGGGTGAAATCTTCCATAATACATTTGTTAAAATTCCCAGACGTTCTTCATACAAAGCGTTGTACATCATATAATTTTCATACAAAGTCATATACGATAATCCTAACAGTAAAGGCTTTCAGTTGGCTAACCTCTCTTTACATCCAAGCCACGACTTTGGCATTGAAGCATGTACGGCATATAAAAACATGTGCGTAAGATAAACAATATAACTTCTTCTGCTCGTAGGAATTCTCCGTCTACGATTCAAATCTTAAAGGCAAGCGACTCTGTAGATCCATTCTAGGAACATCCTAATTCCCGCTAGACTAGTATTAGAACGGCCTTTTTTCATACAGCATTAAAATAAGAAGTGGGACGATAACTCACGTGACATTCCTGATATTGGTTTCGACCTGAAGACCAATACAGATCACTAGAAATAAATGGCTTCCTCAAAATGCCATTGAATACGAAATATAAAATTACTATCATGGACACAAGACAGTTCCATGTTTCCACTTCAAAACGTGACGTCACAAACTACTCAACTAGGTTACGCGTGCGTCCAAAGCAACACTCACTGCTTTGTGCACGTCCGTGCTTGAATCAATCGAACGCTCAAACAATATAACCAGAGGTGGACAGCATACTCCTTGGTCCATTTAGCTATCAGTGAGGTGCCTCCAGAGCACAGGGGAGAAATCGAGCAGAGGAGTCTTTTCCTGCCGTCATCACGCAAGATAAGCTGAAGGGGCCAGCTGAGCTCAACATTATGTCCCCATCTTAAAATAACATTGTAACCAAAACTTAAGAGGGGAAGTACATTGTTTTAATATCAGGAACTGAGAACATCTCCAATCCTATTCCCAATAAAGCCAAACTATTGAAGTCATGATGACAAATACCAACAGAGCTTAAACAAAACAAAACCAGTATTACCTCAAATTACTACTACACAACTGACACACATAGGATACTTTTAATAATATATGTCATTACAATATTCATATTGATAAATTCTGTACATATAACTTGTAAGTAAAATTGATGGTGATTCCTGGTTCCCTTTGTATTTGAACCAGGACACATATTCATTCATAACAGCAATGAATACATATTGTTATTTGAAAAGTTATCAGTGACTCCTTTAAGATATCCTTTAGAGTGTTATATGTATGTGAGTGTCACAGTGTTGTCAAGTGTGGTGGATAAATTAAATTGTTTATCTGTCTGTTGTTGTTATGACTTACACTTCATCATACACATACCCTAGACATATAACGTAGTCATCACACTATTCCAGAATAATTCTGACTGAGATATATATATATGTGGCAGCAAGTAAGGTTATCTATAATACACTACTCTTATTAGATATAGATACCTTCACAGCTGATCTCAGTCAGTACACTAAGTCCCCTATAAATATTTATAACATCCCACTTCACCACAGAGAACAACAGAAGTGATTGCGTCATTTAAGGGCTGAGTTGCCCACTGTATACTTCCGGTGTTATCTTGTATGTTTCGTACTGATAAATAGCCAGCAAAGCATTTTTTTTGGGGGATGCCTAGCTGGCCGTGGGGTCAGTGTGATTCGCTTGATAGCTAGGCGGAGTTGTCGTACGGAAGGTACGGGGTTCGAACCCTGGGTAAGCCACTCACGTCTGTTGTTTTTTCTGTTGTCCAAGTGTTCTACTTCTTTATTTCTTACGAGTGCCTGAAAACATACCTTTATGTTTGTCTAATATTAATTTACTGTTTACAGGCCTCGGGTTTCCCTTCCTTATGTGTTATTTATGTTTATACAATACCAGAAACCTACCCTCTGTTCTATACTAATGTCCTTAAGTCTTCTACTATTTACTGGACCCAGTATCAAGGTCTTTGTCTTGTTTGGACTGACACATACTGTTAATAGGAGAACAACAGAAGTGATTGCGTCATTTAAGGGCTGAGTTGCCCACTGTATACTTCCGGTGTTATCTTGTATGTTTCGTACTGATAAATAGCCAGCAAAGCATTTTTTGGGGGGGATGCCTAGCTGGCCGTGGGGTCAGTGTGATTCGCTTGATAGCTAGGCGGAGTTGTCGTACGGAAGGTACGGGGTTCGAACCAGACTATTCTATCGGCTATCTTCCTCCTGGCCTGGTTCCATTCTAGTCCTCGGTCCTTCAAAGATTGTCTAATGTTGTCCTCCCAGCGGACTCTGGGTCGTCCTCGGGGTCTGGATCCTTGGCTCTTTGTTTCCCATGCTTGTTGTGGTAGCCGATCTTCTCCCATTCTGCAGACATGGCCAAACCATCTTAGTTGGGACTGTTCTACTTGGGTCTGTAGGGGGTGGCATTTTAGGCCTTGACGTATCGTCAGGTTGCGTACCATGTCTCTTCTTGTTACTTCAACCACCTTCCTCAGATACCTCATTTCTGAGGTTTGGATCTGGCTTTTATGGGTTGTAGTCATTGCCCATGACTCGCATCCATATGTCAAGACTGGGACATAGGTGGAGCGGTATACAGCCATCTTCGTTTTCTTACCAACCTCTCTCTTGCTGAGGAATCCTCGATTTATGGCCTGAAAAAGTCTCCCAGCTGCTGCTTTTCGAGTGGCCAACTCTTCTTTGATGCCTCCCTTCCGGTCTATAATAGCTCCGAGGTATTTAAAGTGGTCGACCTGCTCCAGGACCTGTTCTCCCAGCTTAATCTGATGTCTTCTTTCTTCTCGGGTATCACCCTGGATTTTGTTTTAGAGTGCTTATGACCATCCCTCTCTTCTCCAGCTCTTCCTTCCAAAACTTGCAGGTTCATGGATTTTGTTTTAGAGTCTGCTTATGATTCAAACTTGCAGGTTGGATTGGAGATGTGCCTCTGATTTAGCAATCAGGGCAACATCATCAGCAAATGCCAGCTCTGAAATATAGACCTGTCTCATCTTCCAGTACCCCACTGAATAAATTCTTGTTCTCTCCTTACATGCCTTGATGACATCGTCCATAAGGAGTATGAAGAGGTAAGGTGATAGGATATCACCTTGTCTTACACCAGTGGTGGTCCTGAACTCTTCTGACTTATGGTTTGCTGTCCTCACATAATTTCTGCAAGACTTGTAGAAGCTCTGTATAGCATGAATCAGAGGTGCTGGAATATTCTTCCTTGCCAAACAGTCCCAAAGTTTGCTCCAAGGGCACCATGTCAAAAATGCCTTTTCCAGATCTAAAAAGTGGTAAAGTGGGATTTTATAAATATCTATAGGGGACTTAGTGTACTGACTGAGATCAGCTGTGAAGGTATCTGTATCTAATAGGTGTAGTGTTTTACAGATAACCTTACTTGCTGCCACATATGTATACCTCAGTCAGAATTATTCTGGAATATTGTGATGACTACGTTATATGTATAGGGGACTAGTGTATGATGAGAAGTGTAAGTCATCAATCTAACAACAGGTAGATAAACAATATAATTTACTTGCTACCACACTATGACAACACTCAGTCAGAATTCATTACATGGAATATTCTATGAGACTATCGTTAAACTAGGGTAGTATATGATGAAGTGTAAGTCACAATTTTCAAATATCAGATAAACATTAATTTCCACTTTTCAACACTGTGACACTCACACACATAACATTCTATATGTGTTGGATGAGCAACTGGTAAATTAACAAATATCAATACGTATTACGCACTTTTCATTAATATATATGTGTCTTGATTCAAATACAAAGTGAACCAGGAATCACAATCAATTTCAATTATAAGTTATATATATATATAGAATTTATCAATATGAATCTTGTAGTGACATATTTTATTAATTTTATCATATGTGTGTCAGTTGTGTAGTAGTAATATGAGGTAATACTGGTGTTGTTTTTTCAAGCTATGTTGGTATTTGTCATCATGACTTCAAGTGTTTATTTCTGTTGGAACTAGTATTGGAGATGTTCTCAGTTCCGTTCATTAAAACAATTAATTTCCCCTCTTATTTTAATACAATGTCAGTTTAAGGGGGTATACATAATGTTGAGCTCCGCTGGCCACATAGGCTTAACTTTCGTGATGGCGGCAGGAAAAGACTCCTCTGCTCGATTGCTCCCCCGTGTGTTCTGGAGACACCTCACTGTTTGCTATATGGACCACGGAGTATGCTGTCCGCCTCTGGATTCAGCAAAGCTCTGACCAGGTACTGCTCAATAGCTTTAGGACCACAGTCCCTGAAACAAGAAGGTTGTACCTCCTACTTCAGAACTAATTTATACTCTATTTCTACACTGAGCACAATACATAACAAACACTGAGTTCAGAGCGGTAGGCCAACTGCTATCTTCATCTGAAACAATTTTCACCAGTATTTTCCTCCCTAATGGTTACCACGCCTCTGCAATTCCAGCATTATTTCTTTCTAGTCAATAATATAGGTGTCAGTGTACTGTTTGGCAATTCCATTTAGTTTCACTTTCCTCCGACACCTTCTGTTCAGGCTGGAGCATTATATAGGCTTTACCTCAAGTTTGCTACTGAACCACACATATATACAGACATAATTTATCAATTTACATTCAATTTTCATTAAAAAGATATCAAACCTTTCAAGCTTACCACAATTCATGGAAATATTACACAGTGACGTTGAATGGCAATGAATATAGCACAACTTCGATCTGCCGATGTCCCAGGCTTTTATTTATAACAATATGCACTGGTAACGTTTAACATATTATTTGTCAGCAAGTCCTAAGGAACCCAAATATATATATTTAATGGAGCCAATATGCATTTTCTTCTAGGATAGTCGTGCTGTTACTACCTCCTCACTTCCAAACTTTAGGGTGTCTGGGTACTGTCATGTTTTCAAACGTAAACCAGTATAATGTCATATTTCCTAATAAGAATTTTGTAAGTTTTTAAAACCTAACTCTGGTATGGGTAGTGTTTTTATCACTGTCGATTTGAAAAAAACTAGTGCATGTGGCCTTACACGCGTGATGGCAGCAATTGTGTATCGCGCGACGCGTGTTTAGTGTTGCATGTGTCCCTGCTTTCAGCCCTCCCTTCTTTCTATCTTTAGTCCATCTGTCTTTCGTTTTTTTTGGCTACGTAGTGTATAAAAGGACATGAATGGAATTTTAAATCTAGGTCAACTTGCGTATCTCAAGGTTTTTCTTAGAATTGGAGTACACATTTTATTGTGTTGGGGAAACGCGTGTATGCTGCAGAAGGCCTTTACTATCAACGTGAAACGTTACAATTTGCAGACGAAGTAGAAAACAAGGGGGATTTCGAGTACAGTCATTGTGACAGCACTGTTCTTTTTTACCTTTTCTCTTTCCTGTTATTGAAGTTATTTGTTAGGCTTTACATTTACGTTTTAATTTATATATGTGGATTAGAATATTTCACGACATCTCCCCTCTTAAAACAGACATCCTATGTCAGTCCTTTATTCTATATACACATAGATAAATGTAAGTCAACTTGACTTTACTCTGCTGTTGTGCTATCATGGTTTTATGTAGTTGGGTCCATTCAGAGTAAGCTCTGCTCATGAAATCTGCCTCAGACCTCTACAACCAATAATATTTTTCGGTTATGTTACTGAACAGCCGCAAGTGTGACTGCTTGTCTTAATGCTGCTTCACAACCCGTATTCACCATTTCTCTTCTCTGAGTCTGCGCAATGACATGTCCAGAGAACATTAGATTTTCCTCAAAATGTACGTTATGAGGAGATAATATATACCTGGTGATAGCAGAGTTTTCGTAGGGGATCCCATAATCTTCTTATTAGCCTGTATGAAACATTCGGAATATCCTCAATCAAAGAGGCAACTCAGGGATTCATTGCGTTCCTCCGAAATGTTTACATCCAACAATTTTGTCTGATCTCAGGTTTTACTGGAATCTGCTAGTAGCCTTTACTCAGATCCACCCTTGAGAAATATTTAGCTTTATTTAGTCTGGCAAACAACTGATTTGTATCCAGCAATGGATCCACCTGTCCTTCTGTAATAGCATTCAGTCTCCTGTAATCTATACAGAGTCTATGTTCTCCAGAGGGCTTCCTTAAGAGTACAACACCGGAACTATACGAAGATTCACTGTGTGAAATAATTCCTTCCTTCAACAAATAGTCTATCTCTTCCTTCAAAGCTTTCTCCTTAGCAAAAGGAATCGAATATGGTTTCATACAGACAGGTGTGGGGTCTATCAGTTTCATATCATATTCCAATAAGTTTGTATGCCCAGGTCGGTCTGTTAACACCTCTGTATGAGTATCTAGAACCTGTTGCACTCTCTCTTTCTGAGTTTTCGTTAAATGTGTACTGATTTTCACCTGTGCCGCTGTCTCACAGGGGTGTAATGGATATTCAAATGATGAAAGTGGTTCCTTTTTCATCTCCATGGCGATAGACAAGGTCAACAAATGTGTCTCTTCCTGATGTTCTCTTTCCAAATATTTCTTCAGGAGATTCACATGATAGATTTTTTCTTTCCCCTTCTTATCTATCTTATAATTTGTTCTAGACACCTTCTCTAGAACTGTATATGGACCTTGCCATCCAATCTGTAACTTATTCTGACTCCCGGGGAGAAGAAGCAGTACCTTCTCTCCCACAGCCAAATCTCTGTCTTTCGCCTTCCTGTTATAATAGGCAGCATGTTTCTTCCTGGCTTGTTTCAAATTTTCATTGGCAAGTTTCCAGCCAGTTTTTAAACGAGTGGTCAGCTCATTCACATATTGGTATGAGGATGTAATATTTTCCTCTGCCTTTTCATCAGTCCACGTTCTTAACAGAGCTACATATGGACCTTTAATTGTGTGGACCTATTTGTCCATGCACCGGTATGGTCTCTTCCACTCGAGGCTCTATAGTGATGATTTTTCTTCCCAGAATTATCAGTCACAAAACGACCGCTACCAATTCTTCTCTTGGGGCTGTCTCCCCACTTAAAATTCTTGATGAGAGATTTCCTCTCTACATCCTCTTCCTCCAGTTTGTTTAAGTCCGATTGAGGGATTTTCGGCTTATCCTGGGGTAAGACATCTTTTTGCACTCTCCGCATAGTGGCCATTGTAAAACAGTTAAGTGAAGCTTGTCCGTGAAAAGGGGCTTCCCATTCCATTTGGTCCACTTTATCAAATTTATTTTTCCTTCTATTGTCAGGCCTACGGTTGCCCCATGGCGTGTCCAGGTCCTGATCAATGTTCCCACTTGTGGGTGTTCCCTCATGTGCTATGCTACACCTTTCTACAAAATTCTCAATGTCCCATCTTGCCTTGGGCCAATAATAATTGTGAGCCACCTTTTGGATGATGGTACCTATTTTCTCATGGTCCCCATCTGGTTTCACATGTAGGCTCCTTATTAAGTCTGCCCTATATCTTTTTGGAAGTACCAGCTGTCCCTGACCTTTGGATCTAGCTCCAGTCTTCCTATACATCAACTTGTTTTTCATGTAAAAATCTCCCTTGCCTGGAGTTGTATGACAAGTTGACAATTTCCTGAAACAAGGCTTGAGGGTCTTGTCCCCAGCCTGTGCCTTCCTCATCTCTTCTGGAGTGGTATCTAACATAATATCCTCCTCCTGTCTTGAGGTCGACCTGACCTGAAAGGTGGCCATATACACAGGTTTCCTTCTACACTGGTCAGTGTCATGATTGTCCATCTGACAATTTTTACACCACCTTTTTCCTTGGTTGAAAGATTTTCTTTCATCATATTTCCTTTCATCGAATTGTGGGGTTTTATTTTTTATTGTCATACCGTGGCCTATCAAACTGGTGTTTACCTTTGTTTTGATCCCTAGGATCAAATTTATTAAAGTTCTGTGGTGCCCTAAAATTATCCACCTGTTTCTTTTTATTACCTGTTACCTCTGCTTGAGCTGCTTGATACCTTTCAGCAACATTTAGCATCTCACCCAGCCTCTCTGCACCTTGTTCCATGAGAAACTTTCTCAGGTCTGGAGCCATGGACTCTCTTAATTGTTCTATAAGGATCATTTCCTTAAGATCTTGGGTTTTCCCCAGAGAAGTCCATTTCTCCAAGTATGTCTCTATTCGTGCAGAGAACTGGTGATAGGTTTCACCTGATAGTAGTTTAGCATTCCTAAATTTTTTCCTATAAAATTCTGCGTTCTTTTCATATCTTAACAAAAGAGCCTGCTTTAGCATGTCATAATTTTCCTGATCACCTCTGCTCATTTTAGCAAAAACTTCATAAGCTGCCCCACGAAGTCCTTGAGATAACTTTAAGCTCCACCTTTCTCTCTCTAACCCATATGTGGTAGCTAATAGTTCATATCTATTTAGATAGCTCTCAATATCATCGTCTTTCTCAACAAAATGATCTAAATGAAAATTCATAGCCGAGGTTGAGGCTCCCTGACTAGCAGTGGCATCAGAGGTAAAGGGACTGGCACCATTTTCAGGAGCATGGCCTTGAAACTCAAACTCCCTTAGTCGTAACTCATGTTCCCTTTGTAATCTCTTCTCCTCCTTTTCTGCTTCCCTCTCTGCAGTCAATCTTCTTTCCTCGGCTTCCAATGCTTTAGCCTCTTTGTCAGCCTCAATCTGCAACCTCTTAGCCTCAGCCTCAATCTGCAACCTCTTAGTCTCAGCCTCAAATTGTATCTTCTTAATTTCCTTTTCAGCCTCTAACTTTCTTTCGGCCTCTTTTTCTAATCTTCTTTCTTCCCGTTCAATATATTTGTCACATTCAGCAGTGACATAAGAAATCATAATTTGCCCGTCCATTCCTAACTCTTTCGCAGTCTGTACAGCAGCAGATCGAAATTTGGCCAGGTCCGCCATTTTCTAACAGGTAAATGTAAATAATATCTAACTAAACAATATAATCTATAATTATTTATTTAATGACACCACAGGCACTGAGAGCTCAACCTTATTTAATTCCACCCAAGGATACCTTTTAATTCTTATAATTCCCAATATATATAACAGGAGAAAGTTCAATATCCCGGACCGGACCCCAATATATGTGGTAAAGTGGGATATATAAATATTTATAGGGGACTTAGTGTACTGACTGAGATCAGCTGTGAAGGTATCTATATCCAATAAGGGTAGTGTATTATAGATGACCTTACTTGCTACCACATATTTATACCTCAGTCAGAATTATTCTTGAATATAGTGATGACTACGTTGAATGTCTAGGGTATGTATATGATGAAGTGTAAGTCACAACAACAACAGACAGATAAACAAGTCAATTTATTCCACCACACTTGACAACACTGTGACACTCACACACATGTAACATTCTATAAGACTATCTTGGATGAGTCACTGGTAAATTTTCAAATATCAATATGTATTAAGCACTTTTCATTAATATATATGTGTCTTGATTCAAATACAAAGTGAACCAGGAATCACAATCAATTTCAATTATAAGTTATATATATAGAATTTATCAATATGAATCTTGTAGTGACATATTTTATTAATTTTATCATATGTGTGTCAGTTGTGTAGTAGTAATATGAGGTAATACTGGTGTTGTTTTTTCAAGCTATGTTGGTATTTGTCATCATGACTTCAAGTGTTTATTTCTGTTGGAACTAGTATTGGAGATGTTCTCAGTTCCGTTCATTAAAACAATTAATTTCCCCTCTTATTTTAATACAATGTCAGTTTAAGGGGGTATACATAATGTTGAGCTCCGCTGGCCACATAGGCTTAACTTTCGTGATGGCGGCAGGAAAAGACTCCTCTGCTCGATTGCTCCCCTGTGTTCTGGAGACACCTCACTGTTTGCTATATGGACCAAGGAGTATGCTGTCCGCCTCTGGATTCAGCAAAGCTCTGACCAGGTACTGCTCAATAGCTTTAGGACCACAGTCCCTGAAACAAGAAGGTTGTACCTCCTACTTCAGAACTAATTTATACTCTATTTCTACACTGAGCACAATACAGAACAAACACTGAGTTCAGAGCGGTAGGCCAACTGCTATCTTCATCTGAAACAATTTTCACCAGTATTTTCCTCCCTAATGGTTACCACGCCTCTGCAATTCCAGCATTATTTCTTTCTAGTCAATAATATAGGTGTCAGTGTACTGTTTGGCAATTCCATTTAGTTTCACTTTCCTCCGACACCTTCTGTTCAGGCTGGAGCATTATATAGACTTTACCTCAAGTTTGCTACTGAACCACACATATATACAGACATAATTTATCAATTTACATTCAATTTTCATTAAAAAGATATCAAACCTTTCAAGCTTACCACAATTCATGGAAATATTACACAGTGACGTTGAATGGCAATGAATATAGCACAACTTCGATCTGCCGATGTCCCAGGCTTTTATTTATAACAATATGCACTGGTGCTCAACGCACTGTTTCTTAGTAGGTTTATTACAAGATGTGGCCCGGAACAGACGCCCTGAATTGAGTATATTGGCAGCTCTAACCAATCATGCCATGTTTACCTACTTTTCAAAAAATATTACCCTTCTCACGTTTCCCCTAACAACAAAGAAGTAGTATTTATAGTCCGACTAATCGTGTTTAGCCTTACATTTATTTTCCGCCAATCAAATAGGAGGTAACATGTCAGCCTATTTCCCGTACAATGGTGGGGTGAAATTCTGCCACTGAGCGATTCTGAATTTGGTGTTGTCTGACACCCTCACTATTTTCTTTTGGCTATAATTTGTTAATTCCTAGACTATTTGCGTAACGTTTAACATATTATTTGTCAGCAAGTCCTAAGGAACCCAAATATATATATATTTAATGGAGCCAATATGCATTTTCTTCTAGGATAGTCGTGCTGTTACTACCTCCTCACTTCCAAACTTTAGGGTGTCTGGGTACTGTCATGTTTTCAAACGTAAACCAGTATAATGTCATATTTCCTAATAAGAATTTTGTAAGTTTTTAAAACCTAACTCTGGTATGGGTAGTGTTTTTATCACTGTCGATTTGAAAAAAACTAGTGCATGTGGCCTTACACGCGTGATGGCAGCAATTGTGTATCGCGCGACGCGTGTTTAGTGTTGCATGTGTCCCTGCTTTCAGCCCTCCCTTCTTTCTATCTTTAGTCCATCTGTCTTTCGTTTTTTTGGCTACGTAGTGTATAAAAGGACATGAATGGAATTTTAAATCTAGGTCAACTTGCGTATCTCAAGGTTTTTCTTAGAATTGGAGTACACATTTTATTGTGTTGGGGAAACGCGTGTATGCTGCAGAAGGCCTTTACTATCAACGTGAAACGTTACAATTTGCAGACGAAGTAGAAAACAAGGGGGATTTCGAGTACAGTCATTGTGACAGCACTGTTCTTTTTTACCTTTTCTCTTTCCTGTTATTGAAGTTATTTGTTAGGCTTTACATTTACGTTTTAATTTATATATGTGGATTATAATATTTCACGACAGTGGTCCTGAACTCTTCTGACTTATGGTTTGCTGTCCTCACATAATTTCTGCAAGACTTGTAGAAGCTCTATATAGCATGAATCAGAGGTTCTGGAATGTTCTTCCTTGCCAAACAGTCCCAAAGTTTGCTCCAGGGGACCCTGTCAAACGCCTTTTCCAGATCTATGAAACAAAGATGGATCTCACTCTTATACTCAAGCGCCTTTTCACTCAGCTGTCTGAGTGTGAAGATTAGGTTTTGAGTACTTCGGTTAGCTCGGAATCCGCACTGGACCTCATCCAATTGTGGCTCAGCTAGGCGTCGGAGTCTCTGCTCTAGGATTCTAGAGTAGATTTTACCAGGGACACTGAGAAGGGATATGCCTCTATGGTTTCCACATTGTCGATTGTCACCCTTTTTGAAAATTGGTGTTATGATGGCAATCTCCCAGTCCTTTGGTATGGTCTTGTTGCACAAGGCTGCCTGTAGGACCCTTAAGAGTAATAGGTCGCCTGATGCTCCCATGTACTTAACCATTTCTGGTGTTATACCATCATGCCCTGCTGTTTTGCCCATCTTGATTTTCTCCAGTGCTGCCTTCAGTTCTTCCATCTTTATGTCATCTTCATCACCATTTGTTTCCTCTTCTGTGCTAGTGGTTATCATTTCTGATGCTTGACCTTGCTCACCATCAAGGAGTTCTGAGAAATATTCTTTCCACTTTTCCATTACTTCCTTCGGGGCAGTAAGCAATTTGCCTTGCTTGTCCTTTATAAATTTGAGAAGGCATTGTTTTTCCTTCCTCGTGTTCTTTAGGGTCTTATAGAACAATTTCTGGTTTTCTTGCGCATCTTTTTCTAGCTTTTCTCCAAATTCTTCCCAGGACTTCTGTTTTGCTGCTAGCACCTTGTTCTTTGCTTCTGTTCTGAGTATCACATATTCTCTATATTTCTGTATTTGTCCTGCTGTGTTTTTAGCTCCTAAGTAGTGTTTCTATGCCATTTTCTTCTCTCTTATTTTCTCTTTGACTTCCTCTGTCCACCAAGGTGTCCTCTTTCTTGTAGCGAGATTTGGTACCACTTGCTTTGTTTGTGAAAAAATGTGTAACGCGACACACACACACACACACACACACACACACACACACACACACACACACACACAGCGCAGGGATAACGCGACGGATCTTGCTTTGAAGTTTGAAGGAGGCGGAAAAATGTGAATTACGTTTAGCCGGACGGTATTGAAGAATGGGGAAATAGCGAATATAGGAAAGGCCGACTTTAAAAGTTTGCATTAACAGGGAAGAAAATTTAAAGCTACAAGAGCAAGCCTGGTTGAAAGTTATTAAAACTATATTAATTCACAAGAGGAGATAGACTATGAAGGATATCCAAAAGGATATTATTCAAATATAAATAGTTTTAAAAATAATTAACATTTTTCATCGTCATCACATCTGCTGAAAGTTAGCGAAATATCTTTAAAAATTTATTATACATACATGCCTAAACGGATTTTAATAAAACTTGGATAGAATGAACGCTTCATATGGGGAAAATGAAAGGATACCTAGGAAAGAAGGAAAGATATAAGTGTGTAGTGAAAAGAAGAGAAAACAAGTACAGAAAAAGCACAGATCGCCTCAAACCAAGAGATTAAACGAGAACTTATGGGACTTCAGAAGGTGCTTTCTCGTACGGGAGAGACGCCCAAATATAAGGACAGAGCGGCGCGTTGAAAATCACACACACCAAATCCAGAAGCCAGAGTGAGAAACTGGAAGACAGCATCTGCAAGAAAAGTTCTTGTTTTTCACGCTGCATGCAGGGCAGATTAACGTCAACCAATACAGCCTCACCGTGAGCTTATTAATCCTAAGAGGGTATGTAAGTTTATTAAAGATATATGTATGACTTATATCATTTCATTTCAGATTTTATTTACGATTTGATTGTATCAGACATAATAAAAAGGGAATGACGCTAACCTGAGATAACCTCCATTGGCATTGTCAGGAAGAATAACCATTACTTTGTTAGCCAAATATATCATGGCTAGTTCTTGTCTGGAAGCTTACGACATACCAGCAAGTACATAAGTGACTTGGCATCCATAAGTGTTATATCGTACCCTTGTATCATAACATGTGATTTATTCATGTATTTTGTTAATTCTGCACAGTGGACAGTATCTTATCATGCTATCTCTGTAACATACTACCATGAATCATTCATTTATATACAAACACTGAAGACATGGTCGCCTCATGAACAGCAGTGGGTGGTGAGATTGTTGGAACACCATGGCCACCTATTACTTTTCGTTCCAGGTTTTATGATCGAGTTTTATGATCGTTCCTGATCAAGTTTATGATTCTTCCTGATCACGTTTATGATCGAGTTAGTGATAAAGTTTAAACCAAAGACTTGAGGACCGTTGATCCTGCTAACTGAAGCCTAGAGGTCAACCAATCTTCAACACCTTAGTCCCCCGTAGTTATAGGGCGGGCTGAAGGACAGTCTATTGATTCAAGTGTGTCCCAGGAACCTCGAGCAGACGTGGCTAATACCAGATGAGTTATATGTATAGCCATCTAAAAAATCCTGTTAGCAGTTTCTAAAACGAATGTCGATAATGATAACAGCTAGAGACTAGATAGCAAGATATATATCAAAAATATACTGTGACAGACTGTTCTAATTTCAGTGGAAGATTCATCCAAGATTTTTACTATTATTTATTTTAACTTGTAAATACAAATAATCATACATTTTACCATCTTCCAACACCCATTTCTCATTACAAGGCTAGATAGATGTACATAATAAATTATGAAATTGTACTCATTTGAGTTGGTAAATTTTTAACTGTTAAATTTTGAGTTACTTTTTCTAATTTAATTATATTATCCCATAGGGTTACTATAGCGAAAGAGGCACCGTATATTTCTGAAGCCTAAATCTATTGTCCAGCTCAGAGTATTCACGGCCGTAGCTCAATTGTGATACCAGTGTACTTCTCGGGCACTGGAACTTCATACTTTCTGGAGAGAGATTCTACTTCTTCTCTACCACTATCATCACTCTAGGAAAACCTTTCGCTATATTTCTCTTGTTCCCAAGTCGGACTTCACCACGTGCTTTTGCAGCAGCTGTCTTTATGATGTCCTTGAATTTAAGCCAGAAGGTTTCCAAGTCATCAGGTTGTTCTTCTGTGTTTCTCACCGCTGTGGCAATAAACCCCTGATATCTGGTCTTAATTTCTGGCTCTCTCAGCTTGTAGGTCTTAATGCTCATTTCTTCCGTTCGTTTACTTGGTTTCTTGCGTGATGCTGGGCAGTTCCTAGGCTGAGCAACTCTTTCAGTTGTTCTTTTGATTGTAAGCAGGTAGTGATCACTTCCAATCTCTGGCCCCCTCCAGACTCTAGCATCCCGGACATATTTGAATGAGTTCTCCTAACAATGGCTTAGTCGATCACTGACTTCTCATTCTGTGTTGGTTCACACCTAGTGTATGCATGTATGCGCTTATGGGGGAACTGTGTGTTGGTAATAATCAGATTCTGCTCATTGCAGAATCTAAGGAGTCACTTTCCATTATCATTGAGAGTATCTTCTCCATATCTTCCGATAATTCCACCCCTTCTAGCATGGTCATTTCCAACTCTGGCATTGAAATCTCCGAGCATGATAATTTCATCTAGGCAGTTATCCACTGTCCATTGAAGCAGCTCAAAGGATTCCTCCTTGACCTCTGCTGTCTCATCCTCATTTGGCCCATACACTATGACCAGATGGACTATGGTTTTTCCTTCTTTTAGTTTTACAACCATAATGGGAGCCGCGCTAGCGTAGTGGTTACAACACCGCTCTGGCGACCGGGTGATGCAGGATCAAACCCGGGCGACGGCATTTGAGGATTTTTCGTCGACCGGGATTTGGACTGGATTAACTCGAGACCTGATACTCACGTAAAATCAATGTCAGGTTAGAAATTAATAATAACCTGAGATTTCGCCTCGAGTATTAGCGGGCGTACGAAAAAAAAAAAAACCATAATGCGCTCCGAGACAAAGTTCCATCCCTTGATACTATCTGTTTGGTTTTTGGCCACAATGCAATCCACGCCCCCTTTAGCTCTTTCAGATGTGGGTACACCACTGTATAGCAGCGTGTTGCCATCGAGATCCATTACTCCTTGTCCCTTTTTCTTTGTTTCCGTAATAGCCAGGATTTCTAGTTTTGCTTTCCTCATCTCTTCCATCAGCTCCTCTTCTTTCCCATTTATACTTCTTGTGTTCCAAGTTCCATAAGTCGTATTCCGTAGTCCGTTCCAGTTCGTCGCCTTTAGAATCAGTCCGGTTTTCTCTCTTATATTACTCGTAATTATATATAGTTTAAAGCAAACAGGTGATTGGCCTGTTGTTCCTTTGCATGGTGGACGGGCTGCCTCCTTACGGCCTCCATGCAGGCCGCCCTCCTCCTTTTTCAGCCGGGCTTGGGACCGGCCTAGGCGGAGTTAATTTCAAATAATGCAAAATGTATTTCTCTTGTTGAGATTCCATCATTTACTTTTTGTGCTGTTTAATTCTTCCAAACCATTGACAGACAAATTGTACACTTTTTTTAAAATCACAAGGGACTGTTTATTTTACTTTTTAATAGACTTACATCGTCCTAAAAATATAATGAAAGTACTGAAAACTTAAAACCAAACAATTTATAGTTATTTACCATCTTTGCCTAATTCCATATCACAAACGAGTAACATAACCAACACTATTGCACTTTAGCAGAAAACACAAATATTGCTAAAAAATTTAATACTTGCGCCAATTATCCCGTATACATAAATATTTTCGTTCCTTCCTTCTATCTCTACTCTGTCTCTGCCACAAAACGTTTGGTGCATGTGCTTGTGCGCCCTTCTCTCTCTCATTCACCGTCCTATTATTTGACATATTTGATGCATCTACATTTTGCCTGGCCGCTCCCATACTTATTTACGTTTCACCAGGTGAACTGTAGTATTATCGAGGTTAATTAGACAGGTCAGCGGATAATACGTTTATCACCTAAGACGTCTAGCCACCTTTGATAGAGACGATCTGTGTTGACGCAAGATGGTCGCGCACGATCGATGGAAAGAAATCCAGATTGGCTAAGAAATCCGTCTGAGGGATTTGCGCAAACACAGGTAATACGTAATCGCTTCAGCTGGACCATCTCTGTGTAATTATTACAGATAACCTGTCAGAGGAAACGGAATTGGCGGAAAGTATCTAGACAGGAAATAAGTTCACAGATTTGTTTGTGAGTTTGCATAAAGATACAATCGGAAGTATTACTGCCTTATTAGAAAGAGGTCACGTGTTGGCATTTTAAAGTGTGATATTTTAAAACACGCTGGGAGTATTATGATTTAACATCCTGACCCATATAGTTCTAAAGAGCTTACCGGCTTAATTTGAGAGCCGGAATATACTTTCACTGTCATTGGCAAGTTGGTCTAAAAGTACAATTTTGGACGACCTAAGAAATGGCAATATAATCTAGCGAAATCAGAGTCACAAATCAGTCTGCATCGCAACGTCACATTAGCAACTCACAGGAGCCAGAGAGACATCGGACTAAGGATTCCAAAATTATAAGTGACAGATCGAAGTATTTGGGCAACTTTGAAACTTAAAAGTGAACCCGCATTTTTAAATACAAAGACTGGAAACTGTCACGAGTGATATTTTCTCTCGCTGTCTCGATTTATTTTTCTCTCATTCTTTTTTTTTCTACCTACCTTTTAATAGTAAAAGTGTGTGCTCCTTTAATCGTCCCTGCACACACATTCCAGTTGCTTTCACCTGAAAATTGGATGTTAGTATCATTTTCACTTATTGTGCAAATAGTTCGCTCAGAACAGGTTGCCGGGGTCTCATCATCATTAATCGGATGTAATTGATATGGTGACTATCTTCGCAGTAGTAGTGAAGACTGAAATAATTTTTTCATACTCCACGGTAAAGTAATGGATACCCCTGGGACAGAATTCAGATGACAAGAGTGTCTATGAGGTAATTTAAGATGGGAAATGGTCTAGGAAAATGGGTGTGTGGTCCCATAAATCTGTTTCTAGTAAAATTGGATTTCACTGCTTCTCAGTATTTAAGATTTTCACAAACCATTCTCTGGCACTGCAATCTAAACACTGGTCACGAAAAGAACTCAACTCAAATGAAAGCAGTCTAGCATGTAAGACTTGACTTTTGACAAAAGCATAGCTTGTCTTGCAAAAGTACAACCGAGTAGGTGAGTAAGCTATATATTTATATTGATTACATTCTATCACATGTATGTAATATCATTTTAGATGGTTATTATTCACGAGTAAAACTGATCTTTTGATGTTATAAATGCATTTTACAACTAACTAGTAAGACTGAAAATTACTTGCATTGTGATAGATACACATCTGCCTTAAGTGTCATAGCAGACTAGTTTCTATTTTGATGAATTATCTTCCCTTGATGTCATTGTTAACTATTATCTTATGGGTGAGTTATCTCCCCTGTGTTTTTGCCATTGAATGGAAGTTAAAGCATTTTAAAAGAGTAATAATAATAATCATATTAATACCGAAGTATGAATGGCTTTGTAAGATTGTACATTTCAATTCTTGATAATGAGTAGAGCCAGAAACATTGAATACTGATTGTAACAAGAAATTTGATTTATTGCATTACTTTAGTGAACATGGTAGAGATTAAGCAGACACCATGTGTTGTGAAGGACTATTAGTGATGGTGGCTAACTGTACATGTAGAAGATGTCCTTTATGATATATCTGATTTTTTTTACTTAAGTAAACCGGTAAATACCCATATGATGTGTACTATGCTTACATAGTATTTGTCTCACATGCATAAACTGTAGGGCAGCAGTACAAAAGACAAATATTGGTCTGTAATGTGAATTCTGACGGACGGGCGACACAAAAACTTGATAATTAATCTTTCTCAAATAGAGGATTACCGAAGTCTTCCGTCTTCATCGATGACGAGAAACCTGGATCAGGGAAAGAGAACTTTAAACCCATGAGATAGATCTGCACATAACACACAACCCTTTTCTTACACCTGGAGAAATCAGGGAGTGACCAGGATTGCAGTCATCGATACAGATAAGTTACACCAACAAGACCCAACCACTAAATTTAATCGAACTTCGGAAATGTCCTTAATGATGAATTATCAACAGTTTTGTAAACCACCTAATTACACACAACTTTACCAATGTCATTAAAGATGAGATATAAATAGTTGTGGGTACTATACTAAACTCAAGTCAAATTCCTGAGACAAATTGTCAGTAACTTTTTGGACACTTTTGCATTTGTACTTAGCAGAGGCATTTGTTCTTTTTATGTTGTCTAAAGTTCGTGGAACGAAGCTATCAGACTGTTTATGGTACGACGCTGCAAGACTAAAGTTCTACGCCACTAGTTGTGACTTAAAAGCAGGAAATCGACACTAACCGCCTACATTGAACGAGTTGTGTGGAGAAGGGCCCTCATCACAGAAGAATTGACAAAACCACGCCTGCAGGACTCACTTATGCCAGCTAAGTTCTTATAAAAGGAACCAGCAAAAGGACAATTGTTTTTTAAATCCTCACCCAAGTCTCAGTTCAGACAATTTTATAGACATCTAAAATTCATCATCATTCCATCGCTTTTTTAACCTGTTAAAATTAATTGATTATTAAATTTGTTACATGTTATTTTAAAACAAAACAATCATAGTTGATTCAGTCATTATTTGTATGAAAGCAAACGTATGAGCAAGACTCTTATATATATATATATATATATATATATATATATATATATATATATATATATATATATATATATATATATATATATATATATATATATATATATATATATATATATATATATACCAATATTTACATCTATAAAGCAAATACTTATAAAAAGAATCTCGCTGGATTTACACCAGCTGGGGGCTTGAATGGGCTAAAACCGTTGCTTAATTCTTCACAAAAGGCGACGGATCAGATATAAGTTAATAGTGCTCTGCCCTATGCAGCATTGTTCTTGACTTCTGAAAACATCTTGTGTATACTCCCTTGAGATAGAAGCGTCATAATCCTTCTATCTACAACATTGCCAAGAGTAATCTTGTGCTAAGGTAGACACCTTTGAAGACCCATATTAGATACTCTTGAGTGTTGGCCACTGGTGGACCACTACTGCAGAGTTAAGGGGAGGCAATCCGTGACAGTCTCTTTCTGTCTCTCTCTCCTTTTCTCTCTCTCTCTCTCTCTCTCTCTCTCAAACTCTTTCTTAAACTCTCTCTCTCTCAAACTCTATCTCTCTCTCTCTTTCTCTCTCTCTCTCCCTCTCTCAAGTCTTTCCAATTGATCCCAGCTGTTTTTATCAGTTCTGTTGATGACCTTTTCCCTCATAATTTTTACCACTCTATGTTTTTTTGTCTATGTCTTCACGTTTTTCATTATCGCATGCGATTATCTATTTCTGTCGGCGTCTGTGGCCTAATGGATATGAACGCAGTTTCATAATCCAGATATACCAGGTTCGAAACCTGCTGCAGGCGGTTTGGTAGCAGATCGCTTTGTGTGGATTTTTAACAATGGTATAAGCGCCGTACCGTTCAGAAAGCAATGGCAAACTACTGAATGAAAAAATTGCCTAGAAAAATCACAAAACAGCCAATAAAAGCTGGGATTGATTGCCACGTCCTGTAAAGGATAAGCAACTAACTTTTTTTTATCTATTTCTACAACGTCCTTGTTCTGTTTATCAGTTGTGTTGTTCATTTCATTTTTTGTTTGTTGTATTATTATATAGCCCAGTGTTTCTCAACGGGGGCGGTACCGCCCATGGGTGGCGTTTTCAAGATGTCTGGGGGCGTTCTGATGGGTCGCAACGACTGGGGGTCGCTACTTCCATTCAGGGGGGCGTTGTGTACATTTTTACAAGACTCAATATGAAACAAATACAAAAGACATTCCCCTTCGCATAGCTTGTAACACGATAGTTTTTATTTGCCCTGCGTCACATGGAGTGTTTCAAGGATTCCAAACGCAAAATTTTAGTACCTGGGATGTTACTATTGTCATGAGACAGTAGGGGGAGATTTATATCCCTTCAACACTCGAAACATTCGTTAGCCTCTCGACACACCCAAGCTAACATTCTCTCTCCACTCTCGGCACATATTTTCTTCTGGAAACACAATCCCGTCAAACATTGATTAGCCCGTGAACACATTACAGCCCTTCCCTACTCTGTCCACTTCCACAGCACGACTCCCTCCCAAAACATTCCCCGCACAATCACGTGTGCCTGCCAAAACCCCTCTTTGTTTAGCGAGGTTGACGTTACAGTCACAGCACTACACAGAACTGTGTGTGACCTTTGTGTTCAACTCTCTTTGATGCGAGTGCACCGTACATACCTTCTCGCAACAGGGACGTTGTGGGCAGTTGTGGCTTAGTTTTAATGCATCTTTGGATGTTTCGGATGTAGAGAATTAAACTCAGTCAGTTTTGAGGCTTGGCGATGTGTAGATGTATGTGCAGTGATATTATACTAAAATTTTCAATATGTCAGCAGTAAAGAGAAAGTGTCGACAATATTCAGTTGAATATTTGAAATTCGGTTTTGTACCTTCGGCCGTAAATGAACAATTACCAATGTGTTTGTTGTGTCAGCGAGTGTTTTCTAACCAAACAATGAAACCGTCACGGCATAACGAGCATTTTACCAAGAAACACTCAGATAAAGTTGGCAAAGATCTGTCTTACTTCCAGGATTTAAAAAAAAAAAAGTTTGAAAGCCGCAACACCTTCACTAGTATGTTTAAGAAAATGTATAATCACAATGATAAAGGTCTCATTGTATCTTACAAAATTGCACACATGATTGCAAAATGTGGTAAACCTCACAACATTGGAGAAAACTTAATTTTACCAACTGTACGGGAGATAATTAGCACAATGATGGAAAGAAATCCAAGTGACATCATTTCTTCTATTCCATTAAGCAATGATACTGTTTCAAGAAGAATAGATGAGATGGCAAGCGATGTTGAAAATCAGCTGTGTACTGATTTGCAGTCTACTGAATTTTCACTACAGTTGGATGAAAGCGCCGTGCTTGATAACGAAGCTTTGCTGCTCGCATATGTGAGATACATAAAGAATGAAAATATCATAGAGGATATGTTATTTGCAAAACTACTGACAGCAGATACAAAGAGGTTATCAATCTTTGAAACCCTTGAAACATTTTTGTTGGAAGAAAAATTCCTTTTACCAATGTCATCGCAAGTGCGACAGACAGAGCACCAGCAATGGTTGGTCGTCATCGTGGGTTTCTGACCTACTTAAAAAATGTGGCACCAGGTGTTTTAACAATTCATTGTGTTATTCATCGACAACATTTAATCGCCAAGCATCTTACTGACAGACTCCACAAATCATTGAACTGTGTTATCAGTGTTAATAACAAAATTAAGGCGCATTCATGATTATTTCGTAAACTTTGTTGTGATAATGGTGAAGAGTTTGAACGTCTTCTCCTACACACGGAAGTAAGATGGCTGTCCAAAGATAACTGTTTCAAAAGATTATGGGCATTATTTGATCCTGTTGTAGAGTTTTTGGATTCAATCAAAGAAGAATTTAGCATCGAAAGAGAAGTATTGCGAAACGATGTGGCCTATCTTTCAGATATATTTGAGAAGTTAATGAGGTTCTTCTTAAGCTACAAAGAAATGAGATCAGTCTGATTATTAAAGTGAAAAGAATTATCAAGGGATTCATCAACAAATTGACATTTTATAAAAATAATCTTAGTCGCTGAGAACTTTCTCATTTTCCATGTTTACCGCAGTTAGGTGGGGACAGGCTTAAAGATTCAGATTTAGAGGTTTATTGCAGTGCTATTAAAACTGAAATGAGCATAAGATTTAAAGACTTGCAAGAACTAATAATACCGGATTGGGTGAATAATCCGTTTGAGTCAAACGTGGAACAAGTTAGTCAACATTTACAAGAAGAATTAATTGAGCTACAAAATGACTTCGAGGCAAAAGCACGATTCAGTCACACACATTACGAAAAATTTTGGATCCAGCATAGGCTTGCGTATCCCGTTCTTTGGCATGAAACTAAATTGCTAATTACAGCATTCCCAACGTCGTATTTGGTGGAGAAGGGGTTCAGTGCAGTGGTGTTGCTACTACAAAAGCAACGAAACCGACTGCAGATTTGTAACAGAGGCGATTTGAGACTTCATTTAACAAACTTAGAACCAAATATTTCAAAACTGGCTGAGTCACACCAAGCGCAAGGATCTCATTATGCTTCATTAGTAAGTGAATTAGTATATAATTATATCATTATTATCAACTAATAATTTTTCCATGTTTAAAGTGGTTACATAAGGAGAGGCTTAAAAATTTAGATTTGAAATATATGCAGTCATTTAGGCGCTATTAAAATGATATGATTATGATAGTTATAGAGTTGTAAGAACTAATTTTATATCATTTGCTCCGCCAATTTGTAATTCAAGGATAATGAACTTGTGGTGTATATAATTCCGTACTTAAACACATATTTAATATAACTATGCTTTTATAAATGTGCTTTCTCTTTTTCTTTATATATATTATAAGAAAAGATAACTCATTAACTGCATTGCTTTGTTAAAAGTATGGTGGAATATATGTATATGTGTGTGTGTGTGTGTTTGTGTATACCGTACACGATAAAGAGCAAGGGGGTATTAAAAGGGTGGGAGGTTTTTTAAAATATTAGTTGTCAAAAGGGGGCGTTGCTACTATCAGGGTTGAGAAACACTGATATAGCCAGTATCTTCTTTTAATTATCTATTTGCTTGTTTGTTTATTTGTTATTGTTGGTGTTTTGTCCCTTGTTACAGCTGTGTAGCGTAACGCTACATCGTTTCGAACCCAGTAACTTTGCCTTGAGAAACAAGCGCTCTAACTATTCTGCCGCGTGACGCTCCCTAATGCCCAATGTCCCAATTTAATTACGAAGATGGTGCCTGCAGCCTAATGCCCAATGTCCCAATTTAATTGCAAGATCGTGTAGCCTAATGCCCAATGTCCCAATTTTAATTTCCAAGATTTTGCAGCATAATGCCCAATGTCCCAATTCAATTGCAAGATCGTGTAGCCTAATGCCCAATTCAATTGCAAGATCGTGTAGCCTAATGCCCAATGTCCCAATTTTAATTTCCAAGATTTTGCAGCTTAATGCCTAATGCCCAATGTCATAATTTAGTTTTCCCACTGGCAGGAATCAGTGTAGATGTTGTAAACTGTCGCATAAAGGTAAACGGGACCTATTTTACCAGAATAAAACAATAGTGCACTGAACCTTCCTCGCTCTACGGAAGTGGTTCTCGGCCCATTGTCTGAGAGACCGACAAATCGTACCGATAAGATTCGAGAAGGGACACCATACCGTCTTTAATTTTAATTTACATATAACACATTGTCTGAAAGTGTAACTATTTGAAGATTTACTTTGACCTACTGGCTTATAGTTATTTTACAATTTCTTCTTCTTCTTCTTCCGTCCTTAGCCACCGACCGTCAAAGCAGTCAGTGGCCATTACGCCTAGTGGCGTCTTAGGGCAACAGCAGATAGGTTTTCTTTGCCATTGTTTCCCATCACGCCTATTGGCGTCTTTAGGGCAACGGCAAATCAATCCATTTGCTGTTGTTTCCGTAATCGAAGTAACTGGCAAACGGGTGATCAGCCCGTTGGTATTTTACAATTTGTTCGTGACATAAAAAACGAATGAGTATTTTCGTCTTCTTCCTATTCTTCTTCTTCCTCATCATCCTCCTCTTTCTGCTTCTTCTACTACTACTAATTCTTTTTCGTAAACTTTCAGAAGTAAACTTAAGAAAGCGATGGTTAGTCTGGGGTTACTGGCATCTCCATAGAGATTGTTGAGGAATGGTACTGGTGATGGCTATATGTACTTTCTCTGTTCTTCATATGTTGGACACTTTTTGCAGCAGATGTGCAGCTGTCATTTTATCGATACCACAGCTACACTCATCAGTTGTTCAGTAGTTCACATCTTTAGGTTGTTGAACAGGTGGTATCTCAATTTATTGTTGAATGTGCCGAGTTTGAAGTATACCACGGTAAGTCCTCAGAGGAACAGTAACAATTGTCAATAAATCAACATGACAAGGAACTGGCAGTCGAAGTTCCTTGGACGCTTAATGAGAATAGAAAAAAGAAGTGATAATCCGGTAATAACTGATAAATTCAACTCTAGGTTAAAAACGCGATAAATCGTAACAGTAATCCAATAGCAGATACTGCCGTAGAAGAGTCAAGCATTAGAGTCTTTACACGTATTAGGTCCCAGCATTATGAGGTTGAGTATCTGGTTCCCTTACTCGCTGCCTTTGCCTTCCCAAACTCAAGATCCGAGTCAAGTACTCATTTACAGCTAGGTAGACTGCAGTATGATGCTACTTGGTACGAACCCGGTAACTTTGCCACGAGAGGCAACCGCTGTAACCACTCTGCCACTCGATGCTCATCTCTAAAACATGGACCACGTGGCATGGTGTGACAAAACGTCTGAACATGCTCTTTTGTGTGATCTCTCACACCTTCAGCCCTCCGGCAGTATCCTTTCTTTTTCTTCATTTTTCTCACTCATCGCTTTTATTTGGCATAAATCATGTCTTTTCATTCGTTATTTTCACTATTTTGCTCTATGCTTGACATAGCATGGTGATTTCTTTAACACGCCACTCCCCTATGGCAGTATTTGCTATAGGGCTGTCTTTATCCTGTTTGCCACTCTTCAGACGTGTTTACGTTCCGCCAGCTGAACTGTGGTATTATCGTAACAATACCCAGTCGTCAGACCGGTCACCCGCTTATCACATAATCTGTCTGACCACCCGTGGAAACGTGTCCGTCAAACATTTGACCCCATTGGAAAGCGGCTGATCGCGTTGACACAAGCTAGTAAGAAAGAAGACAACACGGTCTGACCAGACATCTGTCTGGCGGAGGCACGCAGATGAAGGGGATAATTAAATAATCTGTCTGGATAGACATCTGGGAGGAAAACATTACGCCAGGAGCACAGGGTCACATTATTATGATAGACAGAGGTGCGCCGGAAGTCATAGGTAATGATTTGACATCACTGTTGTAAGAGGTCACGCGTAGATATTAAAATTAATATTTTAAATATGCGAGGGATGAGTAATGATAAACTCCCCCACCCAAACAGTGCTAGATACACTGGATTGGTTCGCCAGAGTCTACTATGATTTGATTGGAACTTTCGGCGGAAACACAGCTGGGATTTGAAACTAAGGATTGTGAGATATAAGCTAACAAACTCGGAGACACAGACAGACTACATCGCAGCGTCAACTAAACACTTCCTACAAGCCAGAGGAAAGAGGATAGGACTTATCATTCCACAACTATAAGTACCAGATCGAGTATTGGGCAACTTTGGAATTTACAAGTAAACCCGCCATTTTAATACCAGACTGGAAACTTGGACATTTTATCACAAGAAGTCCTAAGAGGAATTTATACAAAAGTTTTCCCAGGCAGGATTTATAGAACACCAGCCGTCAGAGGAATTAACTCGTATTTCCCAGACCCAGTCATAAGAGGAATTATACCAACAGTTTTCCCAGGCAGGATTTATAGAACACCAGCCGTCAGAGGAATTAACTAATATTTCCCAGACCAAGTCATAAGAGGATTTATACAAACAATTTTCCCAGGCCAGGAATTCGCAGAACACCAGCCGTCAGAGGAATTAACTCATATTTCCAGACCAGAGATTCGAACAGTATCTAAATACAGGGCTGTGGGTCCATTCTAATCTGTGCCAGGAGAAGTGTGTATTCCCAAAATTGTGGGGTAAGTGTAAACAATTTATTTACTAATGTAAATTTTACAGATTTCTTGCTAAGTGGTTATATTTATGAGGCTGGCAACCTCAACATATGAAATAGTATATGCATGAACCACTACTGCAAGAGCCGGTGATTGTTTCTGACTAGTCATGCGGGAAACCCAACAGCATAGCGACCCCAGACTTCGACTGGACGAGTAATGAGTGATGATTACATCACGTGTGCCTAAAGTGTATAGAATCATGTTGTGAGAATTATATACTTTGTTTTAAATGTAATTCAGGCAGATCATTATTCACGCACTCCAGACGCAATTTCCTAGTTGACACTTAGAAGGATATTGGTGAATTTTCATCATATTCGCTGAGTTACATTGTGTGCTGGGGAATTTAATTCTTCTGAGAGGTTAACATTAGTGGGTGGAGCGCATGAAAATGGGCCTGTTAGTTTGCGGAGAACAAATGTACTGAGGCATTTGTTTCTTTCTAACTTGTCACAGTTTGTGGTTACAAGACATCAGACTTAAGTACTGAAGTTCCTACGCCACTAGTGTGAGAGAAGAGTATCACCACCAACAGCCTACAGTGGACGAATTATGTAGAAAAAGAAGTGACGGAAACCACAGCTGCAGGACTAATCTGGAGTTAAGTGTTATATAACAGGCTACAGCAAAAATACGGACATTATTAACGCCCTACCAAAACCTCAATGAGGAAAAATTTAATATAACTTTCACCCATTTAATCCTTATTTTAACTTGTTGAACTAATTGACTATTAAATTTGTTGTATGTTATTTTAAACTAAACAATAATAGTTGATTCAGTTTATATGTACGAAAGCAAATGTATGAGCCAGTTGTTTTCTTGATAAATACATATATATATAAATATAGAGCCATTAATTATAAGAGGGCATTCGTTGAATTACTCCAACTGGCGGCTTGACGAGCCAGAACCATTGCATAACCCCTTCACAAAAGGCGACGGGCCAGATAATAAGTTAACAAATTTGCTCAGCCCTTAAGCAGCGTTTGTTCTTGACTTCTGGGAATATCTTGTGAAGGCTCCCCTACGGTAGAAGCGCCATTCATCTTCTATCTACATCTTTGCCAAGAGTAATCTTGCGCGAAGATAGATACCTTGGACGACCTACTTTTAGATACGCTTGCGTTGTGACCATTAGTGGACTACTATTGCAAAGCAAGGGGAGGCAATCCCGTGACACATGGGAATAGAATGAATCCACAGCTGATTCAAGACTTCAGAGACCGTAGGAAGTTGAAGGGCTTGATCGCCAACGCCATTCAACACGGTACTGAATGGGTGAATGAATGACATGGCTTGATGGAAGGGATAGCGGATTTAGTGGCAGCTTCAAGAGGTCACTGTTTCCAAAAAGATTGAGAAACACTGTATTCAAACTAAGATTTAGAAACACTATTACTATCAGTGTAAAAAAATTTTTTTTTTATCAAAATTATAGAAATTAGCCGGTAAGCCAGTATTTAGTGATAACAATACCAGTTCGCGTTTAGCTCGTAGCTTAAAAGTACTTATAGAGCAACGCAGTTAAGTGCCAATCCTTTAATAACTTGAATTTATCTACAGAGATCCAGGTTTGACACCAATGAATTCGACAGACCAGATTTGGAGGATTAGAATGCAATTTAGTATCCTTTTCAGCGCTTTCCTTCTTGCGGGCCAAAAAGTTGAATCAAATCCAACTTCCCAGAGCGGAAGACTGGAAAAACCCGAGTCAAAATCAATTGGGTATCGCCAGTTAATACCTTCATTACCAGGACACAAGCATATTGTCGAGTGTCATTACTCCCGTGTTGGCGTTTATCTCACTGATTTGCAGTAGATTTGAAACCACAGCTTTGTCGAAGAGTAGAGCTTGTCAAACGAGTGAGATAAATGCAAACGGACATTCTTTAGGAATCGTTGTAGTGTCAAATTTACGTAAAGACCATAATTCTAAGGTAAACAGAGACAGGAAACTGAGAGGTTATAAGAACACTTTACTTGCAGAGCAATAAAGAAGTCAGTTGTTTGTAATAAACTGAAGTGGTCAAGAAAAAAAAAAAGCCTGCAATGTTTTCCAAATTTTTTTTCTATAACCTTCTGTCTAAAATTCTTCAAATGCGCAATATTGGTACCTCTAAGTTTTCAGCATTTGAAAACTACAAGAATAAAGAAAGTATTGTGGGTAAGAGTTAATATCTCCTTCTCTTTCTCCACCTCATGTGTGTGTGTGCTTATACATATGCCTCAAATGGTTATTCAGTATTTCAACATGTCTCTTCCTTTCTACTGCTTGTGTGTGTTTGTGTGTATTTTTCTGTGTACGTAAGTTTATATTGTTGAAGTTTTTTCTGACCAGTATGTCATTACTCTCGTCATCGTTATCATCATCAGCAAGTGTCATGCAGAATTTCGTCAGAAAAATGTCCCTCCATGTCCTACTGTCTCTGGGGTATTGAATATGTGTGTCTTCAGTCTCTTTTCAAGCCATGTGGTTGGGATTGTTTGTTCGGTCTTCTCTTTGTCTCTTTGATTTCAAGTTACCAAATTATCTTATTTATTCCTTTTTTGTGACGTGTTTAAAGAATTTTAAGTGCACCTTATCCTATTGATTGCTTTAACGATTGTCTACTATTTCCCCTGCATACCAATTCTCCACATACAACGGAAGTTTTATCGAGACACACCAGGTATACATACACTTTCTCTGTTCCACAAACCAAAGTATCAGGAATATATCCACGTTAAGTAAGGCTACAATTGTATGTGTACATAGAGATTCGATCATCGGAATTCCGCACATACAAAAGGTAAAGGTACTCCCAAAGTAGAAGCTGCCGGAGTGAAGTGTTAGAGACATCACTAGGCTAGGTCCAGTTTCATGAGATGGGGTGACCAGTTCCCTTCCTCGCCGTCTTTGCCTTCCCTAACTCAATAACAGTACCAGGTACCCATTTGCAGCTGGACATACTGCAGCAGGACGCCAGGTGTCCGGTAACTCTGACACGAGAGGCAAGCGTTCTAACAATTTAGCCAATCGGACGCGCCTCCATATACATCATCATCACCATCATCATCACCATCATCATCACTATCATCATTTTCCTTTGCGCTCCTTACCGAGCACGGAACCACCACCCAGCTGGTCCCCGTGCAGGAAGCCTGCAACAATGGTTTTCTGTGGCTATTTGTTTTACGTTATGAGGTTGCCAGCCACATGCAGAACTTCATATTAGTCGCCTTGTACGACATGTGTTCTCCACATACAGCGGAAGCTTTAGCAAAACACATCTCACACAACAAACATCGACATATTTGCTCTGTCCTCAGTGTATACATTCAACAAACCAAAGTCTCAGGCCTAGACCCACTAAAACGCGGTAAACTGTCATGTATACACTGAGAATCATTCACGCGAATTTTCCTCTGTAATAACAGGTGTCTTAACCCTATAGGGTGTCTTAACCTGTCGTCCACGGATCCCTTGAGGGTATCCGTGAATAGATCCTAGTGGGTCCTTGTACATAATCTAAAATGTTAAATTTGTAATTATGCTTTAATGTAATTTTTTTTTTTTTTTTTTTTTTTAAAGACGGGGTCTATAACCTTCATCGGACAATCATCGGGCCTGTAGCCTTCATTTGACAATCAAATGGGTCCGTAGCCTTTATCGGACAATCAAATGGGTCGATGGCACAAAAAACGATTAAGAAACCCTGCTATAGAAGCAAGTCCTGCAATATTTTTTCAATGATTTTTTTTATTCAGTTTATGTTCCTGGAGCTACACAGATTATTTAATATTGTTATTTCAGCAGCCACCCCACTGAACTATTGGATGGACATGAGGTATAACATACATATCGGCGTGAGGTGTTAGGGTAGCAAACTTGTAAAAATTGCTTGCTGAAATCGGATGTGTCGGGACGACAGGCGCAGATACCGTAGCCCAACTGTAAACTACGACACAACGTACTTATAGCTCAAAACTAACGGCTAGCATTGTAAGAGAGAGAGAGAGAGAGAGAGAGAGAGAGAGAGAGAGAGAGAGAGAGAGAGAGAGAGAGAGAGAGAGAGAGAACGAACGAACGAACGAACTTTATTTTCAAAGGGTTGAGAATTGGGCACGCAGGCCCGTCTGACATTCTGCCCTTCCTTTCTCTCACCTTTCGTACTGAATTCATTTATTCCCATATGTATTTTACATATCAATGTCAAGGAATTCAACGTTGTAAAGTAAAATAAAATAGCACACTCATATTAACATTAAATGCTTATAAACATGACATAAAAAAATATTGAAAAGTACAAACATCGTCATTAGAACCTACAGTCGATATTATAAGAAAAGATAATCTGATTAGGGGGGCATGTAATCAGAACTAATAAAGTATTCGAAAAGTCTACGATTGTATGAATAGGGACTGAGGTTGTTTCTTAGGTTACGTGGAAGACAATTCCAAAGATGAGCAGCAGAGTACGCTAAGCTTTTCTTGAATAAGTCAAGCCTAGGCTTGGGCACTTGCAATTTGTTAAAGCGTTGACTGCGTCTTTCGTTGTATTTGAACATTGGCCACAGATATGCTGGAGCATTATGTGACAGGATTTTGTGAACAGAAGGCGCTTTCTTAAGGGCAATATTTGAAGATTTTTATATAGATCTACACACTGAGTTAGGCAGTTGTCCGAGACCAGACGCACTGCACGCTTTTGCAGTGAACGGAGTCTCTTTGTGTTGGACATTGAGCAACCATCCCAGATTGTGGAGCAATAAAGGTTTGCTTGTATGTGAGATATATAGAACAATTTTCGTGCTTCTTCATCTAGGAAATGTTTGATTTTAGCTAATTGGTAAACTTTATGTGCCGTTTGCTTGGTCAGTGCATGTACATGTGAGTTCCAATTTAGATTGACGATTATACCTAGAGTTTTATGTGCATTAACGACGCAAAGAACAACATATCTTTCGTATTCCATCTAGTTTTCTTTTGGAAAGACAGGTCTGAATTTGTGTAATAGATCAGGGGTTCTCAATATTTGTTGCTCATGGCCCCCTTCAGAGCTTCATTTACATCAGTGACACACCCCCCCCCCCCTCCTCATAGGAAAAAAGTGCTTTGCCATCTTACTGTGGCTCCTTAGAAATGTGGCATGGCCCCCTGGGGGGGGGGGGGGGCGCAAATGGCCCTCGTTGAGAACCACAGTTATAGATTACTGTTTACCAATTCATTTCATCGCCTTCTATACGGCATGCGTAACAATATCGTGTACTTAAGATTTCAGTATTCAGAAATTTGACTGTAACATATTGGGACGTGCCGGTGGATGGCTCACGTTTTGATAAGATAGAATAGACAAACAATTGACGAAGTAAAGAGGCGACTTTCTTTCATGTGATAATCGAATTGCTCGTCATAAGGTCTGGCTCTCCCAGCAAGCAATCAGCATCGAACAAATTAATTTTCCAAGTTGCCACAGTAAGGAGAATAATAGAACTAGCTGACAAAGGCGTCTCCGATGAATAAATGTGGAGCGCTGACAGGTCTGGAACGATTGCGTGTTTACTATTCGCACGGAAGAAAAGACGCAGCGGCTCGAGATAAAATTGCGTGGTTTGCGACAAGCCATCCTTGAAAAGGTTAATTTTGTCCACTGGTGTAATATACAACACCTGCGCTCTAAACAAATTAGACTTGAAAATAAAAAATTGTTTTCGATTTTTCGCAAGGTAGAGTTTTCATTAACACAGGATCTCAATGCCGTAGAGAAGTTAGCAGCGAATCAAACGGTTGATCACGGGTTAAATTGATTAGAGAATGCAACACATTGACATGAATGGGTTGAAATATTCGCAGGCAACCAACCTCATGAAATGTTGAATGCATGTAACCGTGTTTGAGGACTACATATACGACGCTAGTCATAAAGGTATCTGATGCACTGCACAAATCTCTCATGCGAGAGCGTGACAGTGTACCATGTGTCTGAATGGGAATCTATCAAAAACAAACGCGACATGACAAAATGTGTTTGGATATCAGTCTATCAACATATACAAAAGAAAAAAAGAAAAACACGACAGTTACCATGTATACGGATATCAATCTACCCAATAAAAATGAGACAGTGTACCACGTATGTGGATGTTAATCTACCCAATAAAAACGAGACAGTGTACCACGTATATGGATGCTAATCTATCCAACATAAACGAGACAGTGTACCACGTATTTGGATGTTAATCTACCCAACAAAAACGAGACAGTGTACCACGTATATGGATGCTAATCTATCCAAAATAAACGAGACAGTGTACCAAGTATATGGACTAATCTATCCAACATAAACGAGACAGTATACCACGTATATGGATGCTAATCTATCTGACATAAACGAGACAGTGTACACGTATATGGATGTTAATCTACCCAACAAAAGCGAGACAGTGTACCACGTATATTGACTAATCTATCCAACATAAACGAGACAGTGTACCCAGAATACCATAATTATGAATGTCGATCTATCCAACAAAAACGTGACAATGTATCTGGTGGACCATGTATGTGAATGTCAATCTTTCCAAAGAAAATACAAGAATGTATACCCAGTCTTCCTTTTATGCATATGCCAGTCTGTCTAACACTATCGGATCAATGTACCATATCTATGGATGTCAATCCATCTAACAAAAAAAGAAACAGACAAATACACAACACTCGAAAACACATAAACTGGTCTATAAAGGGTTTGAAAAAAAGGCACTGAAGAACAGTAATTCAATGAAGTATGAGGTTAAAAAATGATCGGTTCTACGGAGGCACACAATTTCTACTGTAGTGATCGAACCGTTTACAGATGTCTGTAAAAAAAACTCACCCCAAAATAATGCCGAAATCTTACCCCATTCACTCATCTGTTTATTCCAACTATGTTATTTTTTTCTCCCCACCCCACCCCACGACACACACACACACAAACGTAGTAATAATTAAGCTCGATCTGCTTGTATTCCCCCAAATAATGCATCTTCACTAATGTTTCTTTGCATTTCAAATGAGCTGCATTATGCAGAGGAAGCATTCGACGATTTTTAACATGAGAAAATAGAAAATATGCGGGCGCGAGTACACATGCACACACTAACAGAAGCGATAGAGAAGTATACCAGCCGCCGGCATTAACTTTTACCACAACAAGCGGAACGATAGACATGAGAGAGCGCCAATGAACGCTGGCCGGATTAAGCATTTGACAAATGCAATATATACTGTATATAGTTCTTCAGTTATAGTGTTTATCACTTCTGAGGCTGTCAATGATATGTGTCTGACAGGGAGGACAACTTCTGATCATCACATTACCTAATGTTTTAATACTCTGTATAACGTTTCCTATCCTTAAGCATTCTTCACCATGATACACCCTGGCCCAATGTTCAGGAAGAAGATCATCCCATTTATCCACGCCGACTAACAAGAAAATAAACACTAATAATAAACATACACAAATTATTTATAGAAAACAAGAACAGATACAAGAAAACAAATTTATAAAGCAATATTATTAGTGCATTTTGGTCTTTGCATACGAAACTCGGGAGCGGCGGTGGCGCAGTGGTTAGTGCACTGGCTTCCTAGCTCGGTGGTCCAGGGTTCGAGCCCAAGTTGAGGTGGGATTTTTTAGGCCGCAAACGGCTCCGGGGTCGAACCAGCCTCATGAATTGGGTACCAGAGCAACTCCGGGAAGGTTAAGGCGGCCGGCGTGATGCTGACCGCATCATCCCTAGTGTGCCGATGGTCAAGAAAATATGGGCCTAACACCATATTCCCAATATGCCTCAATGGGCGTGTAGCGGGATCCTTTACCTACTATACGAAACTCGTGTTCCTTATGTATAGAATAGACGGTTCAACCCCATGTGGATGTGAGGTGACGCCAATCAGTGGCGTAATATGGCTTCTTCCGGCCTTTAGCTCCTGTTCCATCTTCCCAATACTTTTTTAAATCTCCTAATATATCGTTAGTAACTTAAACATTTTTTATTTTAGCTCTTATAAACGTTTCTTCTTCTTCCTCGTTCGTCCTGAAAAGGACGTTGGTTGCGTTGTGTCTGTTTACAGCGAAGCTGCGGTATTTGCGAATTTCGGCCGTTACATCCGACTTCAGCACGGCATTTTTTTAAGACTGGTTTTGCCTTCCCTCTTCGATCCTACTCCTCAGCCAGACTGCAGTGATGCAGCCTGTTTCCAGGACCACCACGTGGAGGTGGAGTAGGGTCTTGGTCAGCTCTGGTTCGCTGTCCCTGACGCAGGCAGTCAAGCTATGGGTCGCATACTGCATTCCTCACTTTTTATAAACGTTTGATTATTCTTGTTTTGAAGATGGTGGTTAAAGACGAAAGATTTGTATGTGGTGAAGAGAAACTAGAGTAATCTAACTGAGGTAAATTTATTTACTTTTGAAACAGTATACTCTGTATCATTTACAACGTGTTATAACACAATGGCCCTGTGTAGTCCAGGGGGTCTCTGAAGAAACAAAGAAAGAATCGGACTATTGCACCGTCAGGCATGTCGTACAGTGCGACTAATATAAGGTAGTGCATTGGACTGGCAACCTCATCATCATCCTATATATAAAATGCCAGCTTTTTCTGTCAGTGCGTAACGCTAAGGGATGCAACTTTGGTTGACAGTTAGACATTAATTGTATTGTTTCCCTTATATATACTCTCCCGTTATTGTATCAGACTCACAATCCGTGCTTCGAAAGGTCCAACATGGTTGGCTTCAACATGAATGGAAAACTTCCATAGAAGCATCGAATCTTCAAGAACTGATATGGATCTACTGTCCTGGTCATGCCGGGGTACGTGGCAATGAAAAAGCTGACCGACTAGCTTCAAAAGCACCCATAAATGGTGCATTGGCCATGGATAAGGAAGAAATACTGAGGGTAATTCATGTTCGTCTATTAGAGAATGACACTGCAATCGATGAATCATCAAGGCTAAGACTGCTGGAATTTGGCATCAAACGTAAGACCAGCAGTGATGGACGTCTGAGAGGACGCATCCGCCTTGTATGCAACCAGTGCGCAACAGGAACAATTAGCATTCATACCCTTCGACATTTGCTGCGGGAGACTGAGCACCAATGGGTTTGCCCGGAGTGCAATGACGTCGATTCTGATTAACAATAACAATAACTCTCCAGAAAATAGTAACACTTACCAAAGAAGAATGCGCAAATGACGGTGTGCACAAAAATATATTTATAGAATATAGTGATCCTGTATACACACATTGGGATCCTAGCTGCTGCTACCTAGTTCGTGTGCTGTGGTGATGCACAGTGGGTTTTTTAAAAAAAAATACTTTTGAGTAAGTAAAATTGCCGTTAGGTATTGGTGCTTTTGAATTTAATTCCCGTCTTATGACGGTCTTTTACACTAGTGTCAAATAAATTGCTATAGAAACCGTTGCTGCAGAAGCACAAAGGTAAATGTTGATCATAACACACTGGAATACAATGAAAAAATACATGTACCACTCACTCAGACATGTCGTAAAAGTTGATTAAAATGAGGCACATAGGGCTAGAAGCTTCATCGTGTAACACAAATTGCGACAGAAACCATCACTGTAAATCTACATGAATGTTTTTGGTTCATGCTTCATGTAAGGGGACCAGCTGCTGTAGTGAGTCCATGCTTCGTTGGCAGCTAGAAGAGAAATGAATATGATGACATATTTGGCTTATACGGGCAAGGGATTCCATGATTGAAAATGCGCCTCCATCAAAACAGCCCACGCCGACAAAAATTCATAACTACGCCACTGATAGTCATTGTATGAAATAATTGTGATCCTACTATAATATTTCTGATCCTTTTTTTTCTTTATTTTTCTTGTCATACAGCGTCTAGTAAATGGTAGAAAACCTGCTTATCGACACTTTTTCTGTTTCTATTTAAATTCGCTGGTGAAAAATTTTTCTGGTGCAACAGGCATTTTAAAACATCACACCTGTTCATTATACAGATGAATATACAGTCACCTTACTACAAGAGATAAGATCTCACTGGTTTTGCCATTATCTTTCTGATGAGTTGAAGGCTCGTGGCAAGATGGCGATTCTACTACATTCTTGTGTAGTGTTGACGGGTTGTGTGGTTTTGGCCGTAGCGGTTCTCAAGGCGCCCTGTAATAATGAGTATACCGACTGTGACGCTGGGGAATGCTGTGCTATAACTATCGGGTATGTGCTTAGTTGTCTGACGCGCTACATACCTACCTTCCTGCCTACTACCTGCCTACACAATCTACGTACCTACTTACCTATCTACCTGCCTAATACCTGTCTGCCAACATAACCTATCTACCTACCTAACTACATGTCTGTCTGCCTGTATATCTACCTATCTACTTATCTTATCTAGATATCTAAATAGCTACCTGTAACACAAATGGATGTTGAAAAGTCTTTTTTTTTTTTTTTTTTAACATAGGTCGGATTTCATGCTGAGTTGTAATATAATGAGACATGGCGTTTTATATTATTACATAGCAGATAATTCTCTTGACAACTACGCCTGATCCGGTCCTAAGCCCGGCTGAAAAAGGAGGAAGGCAGCCTGCATGGAGGCCGTAAAGAGGCAGCCCCTCTATCACGCAAAGGCACAACAGGTCAATCACCGGTTTGCTTTAAAACATGATTACACGAAATGCAAGAGAGAAAACCGGACTGATTCTAAAGGTGACGAACTGGAACGGACTACGACTTAAGGAACATGGAATGTAAGGAGTATAAATGGGAAGGAAAAGGAGCTGGTGGGAGAGACGAGGAAAGCAAAAGTATCAAAGGATGGAACTTTGTATCGGAATGCATTATGGTCCTAAAACTAAAAGAAGAAGAAACCATAGTAATCCTTGTCATAGTGTATGGGCCAAATGAAGATGAGAGAGCAGAGGTCAAGGAGGAATTCTTCGAGCTGCTTCAAAGGACAGTGGATGACTGCCTAGATGAAATTATCATGCTCGGAGATTTCAATGCCAGAGTTGGAAATAGCCATGCTAGATGGGGTGGAGTTATCGGAAAGTATAGACAATGGAAAGCGAATCCTTGGATTCTGCACTGAGCAAAATCTGATCATTACAAACACAAAGTTCTCTCATAAGCGCATACATGCATACACTAGATGTGAACCAACAAAGAATGAGAAATCAATGATCGACTATGTCATCGTTAGGAAGAGCTCATTCAAGTATGTTTGGGCTGCTACAGTCTAGAGGGGGACAGAGATTAGATGTGATCACTACCTGCTAACAATTAAAGGAACAACTGAAAGAGTTGCTCGACCTAGGAATTGTCTAACATCACGCAAGAAGATAAGTAAACGAACAGGAGAAATTAGCATTAAGACCTACGAGCTGAGAGAGCCAGACCTTAAGACCAGATATCAGGGGCTTATTGCTACAGCAGTGAGAAACACAGAAGAACAACCTGTTGACCTGGAAACCCGCTGGCTTAAATTCGAGGACATCATAAAGACAGCTGCAGCAGAAGCACGTGGTGAAGTCCGACTTGGAAAGAAGAGAAAGAGGACACCTTGGTAGACAGAGAAAGTAAAAGAGAAAAAAAGACAGAAGAAAAAGCATGGAAACAATACTTAGGAGCTAAAAAAAAACAGCAGGAAAAACAGAGAAATATAAAACATTTGTGATATTCAGAACTGAAGCAAAGAAAATGGTGCTAGCAGAAAAACAGAAATCCTGGGAAGAATTTGGAGAAAAGCTAGAAAAAAGTTTTCTCAAGAAAACCAGAAATTGTTCTATAAGACCCTAAAGAACAAGAGGAAGGAAAAACACTGCCCTCTTAAGTTTATAAAGGACAAGCAAGGCAACTTGCTTACTGCCCCAAAGGAAGTAATGGAAAGATGGAAAGAATATTTCTCAGAGCTCCTTGATGGTGAGCAAGATCAAGCATCAGAAATGATAACCCCTAGCACATAAGAGGAAACCAATGGTGGTGAAGATGACATAAAGATGGAAGAACTGAAGGCAGCACTGGAGAAAATCAAGATAGGCAAAGCAGCAGGGCATGATGGTATAACACCAGAAGTGGTTAAGTACATGGGAGCAGCAGGCGACCTATTACTCCTGGGGATCCTACAGACAGCTTGGTGTAATAAGATCATACCAAAGGATTGGAAGATTGCCATAATAACACCGATTTTCAAAAAGGGTGACAATCGACAATGTGGAACTCATAGAGGCATATCCATTCTCAGTGTCCCTGGTAAAATCTACTCTAGAATCCTGGATCAGAGACTCGGACGCCTAGCTGCACCACAAATGGATGAGGTCCAATGTGGCTTCCGAACAAACAGAAGTACTCAAGACCTAATCTTCAGACTCAGACAGCTGAGTGAAAAGACCCTTGAGTGTAAGAGTGAAGTGCATCTTTGTTTCTTAGATCTGGACAAGTCGTTTGACAAGGTTCCCTGGAGCAAACTTTGGGACTGTTTGGCAAGGAAGAACATTCCAGCTCTTCTGATTCATGCTATACAGAGCTTCTACAAGTCTTGCAGAAACTATGTGAGGACGGCAAACCTTAATTCAGAAGAGTTCAGGACACCACTGGTATAAGACAATGTGATATCATGTCACCTTATCTTTTCATACTCCTCATGGATGATGTCATCAAGGCATGTGCGGAGAGGACAAGACAGTATTCAGTGGGGTACTGGAAGATGAGACAGGTATGTATATCAGAGCTGGCATTTGCTGATGACGTTGCCCTGATTGCTAAATCAGAGACACATCTTCAATCCATCCTGCAAGTCTGGAAGGAAGAGCTGGAGAAGAGAGGATGGTCATCAGCAGCTCTAAAACAAAAACCATGGTGATATCACGAGAAGAGAGGATGATCATCAGCAGCTCTAAAACAAAAACTTAGGTGATATGACTAGAAGAGAGGATGGTCATAAGCAGTTCTAAAACAAAAACCATGGTGATATCACGAGAGTAAAGAAGACATCAGATTAAGCCGAGTCGAGGAAGATTGGAACTGCGGTAAGACGTGGAGTAGATGATTTTTTCTTTTTCTGTCTTTTGTCCTCGTAAGACAAATCACCTTGTTTCGATTTTTTTTTCATACCCATCCAGATTAAGCTGGGAGTTCAGGTCCTGGAGTAGGTCAACCACTTTAAATACCTCGGAGCTGTGACAGACCGGAAGGGAGGCATCAAAGAAGAGCTGGCTACCCGAAGAGCAACAGCTGGGAGAATTTTTCAGGCCATAATCGAGGATTCCTCAGTAAAAGAGAAGTTGGCAAGAAGACAAAGATGGCTATATGCCGCTCCACATATGTACCAGTCTTGACGTACAGATGCGAGTCATGGGCAATGACTACAACCCTCAAAAGCCAGATTCAAACCTCAGAAATAAGGTATCTACGGAAGGTGATTGAAATAACAAGGAGAGACATGGTCCGCAACCATACAATACGTCAAGGCATAAAAACCCAGCCCCTGCAGACCCAAATAGAACAGTCCCAATTAAGATGGCTTGGCCATGCCTGCAGAATGTGAGAAAATCGGCTACCACGACAAGCATGGGAAACTAAGAGCAAGGGATCCAGACCTCTAGGACGACCCAGAGTCCGCTGGGAGGACAACATTAGACAATCTTTGAAGGACCAGGCCAGAATGGAACCAGGCCAGGAGGAAGATAACCGATAGGATAGTATGGCGCTCTCACTTCCAAAACTCTACACCTCACGGTAGAAGAGGAACGACTAAGTAAGTAAGTATAATTCTCTTTACTTTGGCGGCTTCTTTTTTTACTCATGTAATTCAGTTCGATAAGCGTGAAGGAATACGTATTTAAAAATCCGTTGCGTCTTTTCAATCAGTCTCTATGTCTATCCCATAGTGCAGTATGAAAGTTTGAGACATAGGGCAGAATCTTAGGCCTGCATGTCAAATTCTCAGCCCTTTCAAGATAAAATTATATCTATCTGAGCGTCCGATTGGCAGAGTGGTTAGAGCGCTGGTCTCTCGCGGCAAAAGTGCCGGGTTTGAATCACGGTACTGACAGTCTACCTAACTGTAAATGGGTACCTGACTTTAAGTTAGGGAAGGAAAACGCAGCAGAGAAGGGAACTGGTCACCCCACATCTCGATGCTGGACCTAGTTTGGTGAAGTCTCTAACACTTCACTCCCCTAAGGCAGTATCTGCTATGGGACTACCGTTACCTTTTATCTATCTATCTATCTATCTATCTATCTATCTATCTATCTATCTATCTATCTATCTATCTATCTATCTATCTATCTATCTATCTATCTATCTATCTGTCTGTCTGTTTGGCGGTCTGTTTGATTCTCTATGTGTCTCTTTATCGATCTGTCTATCTTTCTGTCTCTTGTCTGTCGATCTTGATGATGTGCGATACAAAAAAAAAAAAAAATCACAAGCTGTTTTTAGAGGCTCGTGTTTTCAAAGTTCGAGGGTCAACTGTCAGACAATAGCCACATCCTTCGTTCCATTTTATTATCGTTGATGTGTGTCGTATTATTTAAAGTTCCGGAGAAGGTCTCCGTGGCCAAAGTATACACTAGGGGATAGGCCAACAACACGAATCAGCATAACCGCAGTGAGCTGACAAACACCTCCTTCACAATTCACAAATATGCAGTTTATTATACTTGACACAAAGCTCCATGAAATCAGTTCTTGCCCAAAGGTAACTGCAGTAATAAGTAGTTGTCCAGTCCATTCACTATCAAACGCTGGTCAATGGCAATCATACAAACTTTATTTTTCATAGTCCAATGGACATCTTCATGAATAGATATACATTTCCTTAATATAATAAACCAGGGACACCTCAACTAAGTATATTGATGTCCTGGTGATGGAATGATGCAGGAAAAACACAGTATACTGCAGGAGCTCAATACACATACGTCCACTCATATTCAAACACAAGCCGCATCTCTTTTTGAAGACGATCACCTCACTTCTGCTTCACAATGTTCGCGTCTGCCTCTACACCATATCGGCATGACGTCACTTCCTTTATTAATAAGTAAGTCCGTATAAAATTATCAGAAAAGGAGCCCTGTCGAGCCAACTATTATACCGACATAATCGTTGTGAATTTTAATTATAACAATCGTATTTTATTCATTTCATTATTTAATCTTTTCCTCTTTTTTTTTTTTTTTAGTGTGCTCTGTTATTATGCTTTCTGTCCCTGATGAAGGTCTTGCGTTTCTACTTAAATAAAATTGTCCAATATCTGTAGCTTTCCTCACATTCAATTATTAAAAATCAATTAATAAACTACTTTCATGCGTCCGGCTGTTCCTATAGCGATACATGTTGCGCAGAAGGTTATAGACAAGATCAACAGAATAACTAGAAAAAAAAAGAGATGATACAAATTTAAAAAAAAATAATTTGTATATAGTTTGTGAGCGTCCGATTGAAAGAGTGGTTACAGCGCTTGTCTCTTGCGGCAAAAGTGCCGTGTTCGATGCAGGATAGCGTCACGCCCCAATCTACCCTGCTGTAAGTGGGTACCTGACTTTACTCTTGAGTTAGGGAAGGAAAATGAAACTGGTCACCCTGCCTCTCGATGCTGGACCCAGTATAGTGAAGTCTCTAACACTTTACTCCACTACGGCAGTATCTGCTATGGGATTTCCTTTACCTATTTATATAGTTTGTAATGTTACCTATTTATATAGTTTGTAATGTTACCTATTTATATAGTTTGTAATGTTACCTATTCAGATGAATTAATAACTGCCTATCTCCACATCATATTTGGGAGTCTCTGATGAGGTTTTTGTTAGAGGCGACTACAATGAGGTTGTCCATGAGGTTGGCAGCCTCTGCATGTAAAACATATATCTACAGAAATCACCGCTGCAGAAGCAGTGGATAGCTTTGGTGCAAGATTCCTGGAAAGGGACAAGTTGCAGTGGGTATTCCATGATCCATAAGGGGCGTAAAGAAATAATGAGATGGATGATAATCACGTAAAATTATTTACGATTTTTTTTAATGCAACCATAGGGCACCTGAAGGCTTCAAAGGTGTCTGTCAGAAGTTCAAAACGGTTGAAGACTACTGCACTCCTGAAGGACCAGTGGATGGAGAATGTGGCTGTGTCAAGTGGATGATCTGCGCAAGATCCTTCTTGGAAGAAAGCGAAGACGTGACCTACAGGTGTCAAGTCATTCTGCCTGGGAAATAGTGGCTGTTGCTGATTCCTATTCAAAATGGTAAAAAAAAAATTATTGACCTCAGCTTGTCAATAAAACAAACAAGTTCAATAATGCATTTAAAATATGATTTTGTTTTTCATTAAAATGGCATTCTACCTACCTATCTAACATTGTCGTAATTTTTGATAAGGTAGGTCTGAGATATTTATGGTCCCGTTCGAGCAGAGGGGATAGCGATAACTATGTGAGAGTAAGGTGTAAGAAATAGGTTTCTTTTTCACGAGGGGTGATAGTATAAGACAAAGAACAGTCTTGGATTGAGTAATTGCTCTAATCCAGCCTATCTTTACGACTATATTTAAATTAGACGCACTTTCTCTCCTTGTACAAAATACAAGTTACACTACACTCACGTACACACAATTTTGTGACAGAAATACGTACAGACGTGAAAACAAACTATGGATAACATATAAGGGCAGGGGGTTTTGACCAACACTATAGCTTAAGGTTTATTATGTTTATTTTCACTAGAAATATCACAACATCAAGAAAAGAATTTACATCAATGAATTATAGTTTACAGACAAAAATGAAATATAATCTAATATAGGGAAATCTTATAAAGGGAAACAAGGAAAATCCCAACAGAGGTAGTTAACCCAAAGAGATCAAAAATTAACAGTGGGAGTGGGGAATAGTCAGGACCGGTAAGTCCTTAATTTAACCTATCCCGTGAACACTCAGATTAGTGAGAAATAAATAAAAGAAGATTGGTATGTTAGTGGTAACATAAGAAATAAGTTTCTTTCTATCCGTTCACTCACTACACGCATACAGTGGCCACTTTCAGATTTGCTTACCCAAATGTTGACGCAGCATACATTCCATGGAATTTAAACACTAACAGGTATTAAGACTATTCAGTCATATTTGTTGTAAATTGCAGCCCCAGACTATCCGGTTTGCTGACTGCTATTTCCCAGGAGTCGCTAACATTGATGCGTTAGTATTTTTTCCTGGATATTCCTCGTTTCACTGCAGGTATTGGCTTGGGATAAGTTTTCTATGTGGTGGCACCGTCATGGGAATTAATAAGTAGATATATTATTCCAGTGTGGTCTAGCCTCAGGTGGCTGTGACACTCTCTGACGTGATGAAATGTTTAAAAAAGAATGTTACTCCTCAGCTGTTCTCTGAGGGAAATAGCCGAGTATGACCAGTGAGTTCTCTCGCGTATAATTCCGTGGTAAGAAACTTTACTGTCATATGTTTAGAAACAGTGATATAAATTCTGCCACAGCAGGCCAGTAGTATTTATATATATGGAAACATTTCCTGGTATATAGTTCTGTTCCAGTTATAATTTAAATTTCATTGTTAGTGTTCTGGTTTTTGACCACTCTCATGGATGGAGAAGGTGGACCGCACAGGGTCACAACAAGCAGATTTCACAACAATGTTTGGATGTTTAAGAACATAAGACCGTAATACCGTAAGACCGCTAGATCACAAGGGTATGACCAGCATAGGTGTAGAAAATAGATAAACATGTAATCATCATATAAATCATATCCTAACACGCGTTTAGGTAAGACCTTTTTAACCACACCGGTATTAAATTATATTTAAAACCACAAGCGTCTAACCTGTCCTATTGCTTTAACACGTTATATAGACACTAGTCATTTACAAAATTACACATAATGAAAATAGAATTAAGTAGTATTTCGTCAATTATCAATCACCTAGCGTCTTATAATCATTAGAAGCATCTCTTACTGCGGAACAGCGGGTAATTAAATTTACGTTTTCAGCTGGAGAAATAAGATATATGTTTATTTAATACTTTATTCAATTAACACAAAAATCCCAGTGAAATATAATGAAAAAAAACTTTAACACGTTAAATCACTTAAATGCTAATGATATATTTACCGCACTCAGAAATAATGAATTATCTCCACGTATTATAAGAAATCCAATTGTATATGGCTCTACAATAACGAGCTAGATGTATTTCGAAGATCTTTCCTGGAGCAACTGATAACTGAGTTAGGGAGGCGACGTATATATTTAGAAATGCCGTACTTTCCCAACTCCGCCAATGCCGGTCCCAAGCCCGGATGAAAAAGGAGGAGGGCGGCCTGCATGGAGGCCGTAAGGAGGCAGCCCCTCCACCATGCAAAGGCACAACAGGCCAATCACCTGTTTGCTTTAAATCATGATTACGCGAACTACAAGAGAGAAAACCGGACTGATTCTAAAGGCGACGAACTGGAACGGACTACGGACTACGACTTATGGAACTTGGAACACAAGAAGTATAAATGGGAAGGAAGAGGAGCTGGTGGAAGAGATGAGGAAAGCAAAACTAGAAATCCTGGCTATAACGGAAACGAACAAAAAAAGGACAAGGAGTCATGGATCTCGATGGCAACACGTTGCTGTACAGTGGTGTACCCATATCTGAAAGAGCTAAAGGGGGCGTGGGTTGCATTGTGGCCCAAAATCAAAAAGATAGTATCAAGGGATGGAACTTTGTCTCGGAGCGCATTATGGTTGTAAAACTAAAAGAAGGAGAAACCATAGTCAACCTGGTCATAGTGTATGGGCCAAATGAGGATGAGAGAGCAGAGGTCAAGGAGGAATTCTTCGAGCTGCTTCAAAGGACAGTGGATGACTGCCTAGATGAAGTTATTATGCTCGGAGATTTTACTGCCAGAGTTGGAAATGACCATGCTAGATGGGGTGGAGTTATCGGAAGACATGGAGAAGATACTCTCAATGACAATGGAAAGCGACTCCTTAGATTCTGCAGTGAGCAGAATCTGATCATTACAAACACAAAGTTCCCCCATAAGCGCATACATGCATACACTAGATGTGAACCAACCAAGAATGAGAAGTCAGTGATCGACTATGCCATTGTTCGGAGAAGCTCATTCAGATATGTCCGAGATGCAAGAGTCTGGAGGGGGCCAGAGATTGGAAGTGATCACTATCTGCTAACAATCAAACGAACAACTGAAAGAGTTGCTCAGCCTAGGAACTGCCCAACATCACGCAAGAAACCAAGTAAACGAGCAGGAGAAATGAGCTTTAGGACCTACAAGCTGAGAGAGCCAGAAATTAAGACTAGATATCAGGGGCTTATTGCTACAGCAGTGAGCAACACAGAAGAACGACCTGATGACTTGGAAACCCTCTGGAATAAATTCAAGGATATCATAAAGACAGCTGCTGCAGAAGCATGCGGTGAAGTCCGACTTGGGAACCAGAGAAAGAGGACACCTTGGTGGACAGAAGAAGTCAAAGAGAAAATAAGAGAGAAGAAAATGGCATGGAAACAATACTTAGGAGCTAAAAACACAACAGGACAAATGGAAAAATATAGAGAATATGTGACACTCAGAACAGAAGCAAAGAACAAAGTGCTAGCAGCAAAACAGAAGTCCTGGGAAGAATTTGGAGAAAAGCTAGAAAAAGATGCACAAGAAAACCAGAAATTGTTCTATAAGACCCTAAAGAACATGAGGAAAGAAAAAACAATGCCCTCTCAAATTTATAAAGGACAAGCAAGGCAAATTGCTTACTGCCCCGAAGGAAGTAATGGAAAGATGGAAAGAATATTTCTCAGAACTCCTGGATGGTGAGCATGATGAAGCATCAGAAATGATAACCACTGACACAGAAGAGGAAACCAATGATGGTGAAGATGACATAAAGATGGAAGAACTGAGGGCAGCACTAGAGAAAATCAAGATGGGCAAAGCAGCAGGGCATGATGGTATAACACCAGAAATGGTTAAGTACATGGGAGCATCAGGCGACCTATTACTCTTAAAGGTCCTACAGGCAGCATGGTGCAACAAGACCATACCAAAGGATTGGGAGATTGCCATCATAACACCAATTTTCAAAAAGGGTGACAATCGACAATGTGGAAACCATAAAGGCATATCCCTTCTCAGTGTCCCTGGTAAAATCTACTCTAGAATCCTAGAGCAGAGACTCCGACGCCTAGCCGAGCCACAATTGGATGAGGTCCAGTGCGGATTCCGAGCAAACCGAAGTACTCAAGACCTAATCTTCACACTCAGACAGCTGAGTGAAAAGGCCCTTGAGTATAAGAGTGAGATCCATCTTTGTTTCATAGATCTGGAAAAGGCGTTTGACAGGGTCCCCTGGAGCAAACTTTGGGACTGTTTGGCAAGGAAGAATATTCCAGCACCTCTGATTCATGCTATACAGAGCTTCTATAAGTCTTGCAGAAATTATGTGAGGACAGCAAACCATAAGTCAGAAGAGTTCAGGACCACCACTGGTGTAAGACAAGGTGATATCCTATCACCTTACCTCTTCATACTCCTTATGGACGATGTCATCAAGGCATGTAAGGAGAGAACAAGAAAGTATTCAGTGGGGTACTGGAAGATGAGACAGGTCTATATTTCGGAGCTGGCATTTGCTGATGATGTTGCCCTGATTGCTAAATCAGAGGCACATCTCCAATCCAACCTGCAAGTCTGGAAGGAAGAGCTGGAGAAGAGAGGGATGGTCATAAGCAGCTCTAAAACAAAATCCATGGTGATATCACGAGAAGAAAGAAAACATCAGATTAAGTTGGGAGAACAGGTCCTGGAGCAGGTCGACCACTTTAAATATCTCGGAGCTATTATAGACCGAAAGGGAGGCATCAAAGAAGAGTTGGCCACTCGAAAAGCAGCAGCTGGGAGACTTTTTCAGGCCATAAATCGTGGATTCCTCAGCAAGAAAGAGGTTGGTAAGAAAACGAAGATGGCTGTATACCGCTCCACCTATGTCCCAGTCTTGACATAGGGATGCGAGTCGTGGGCAATGACTACAACCCACAAAAGCCAGATCCAAACCTCAGAAATGAGGTATCTGAGGAAAGTGGTTGAAGTAACAAGAAGAGACATGGTCCGCAACCAGACGATCCGTCAAGGCCTAAAATCCCATCCGCTGCAGACCCAAATAGAACAGTCCCAACTAAGATGGTTTGGCCATGTCTGCAGAATGGGAGAAGATCGGCTACCACGACAAGCATGGGAAACAAAGAGCCAGGGATCCAGACCTCCAGGACGACCCAGAGTCCGCTGGGAGGACAACGTTAGACAATCTTTGAAGGACCGAGGACTAGAATGGAACCAGGCGAGGAAGAAGACAGCTGATAGAATGGTCTGGCGCTCTCTCTTCCAAACCTCTACACCTCACGGTAGAAGGGGAACGACTAAGTAAGTAAGTAAGTACTTTCCCTCCTTAATGCGGAAATTCGCACCTAGGGCAAATTCTACGGTCAATTCCTGAATGAAAGGTTTTTTTTTCACACTTCTGCCGACCGCGTAGCCATTTGCTAGCGAGCAGAAGTCTTTAGATCCCGTCTCTTACTGTAGCTGATTACGTCCCTCTGGGGAATGTAACTGTGGTTATCGTCTCTGATTCTACAGTTAACAACCCGTTCTCCTACTCGCGTTTGTCGAAATCTGACAGCAGGCAAACGCCCTGGCCCGTCCCATTTTGAAGGAAGGACAGTTAGAGATCTGAGAAGCTATATAGATAGCGCGTGAAAGAAAACAGGTAGGCGTGGCTAAATTATAAGTAAACAGCTAGCGAAAAGGCATGGCTTTTGTGCAACAGCCCGTGTATGCTAATGAGGGAAGCAAAGATGGGGAACCTACGTTGGATGATTTGCTTGACAAAAGAAAAAGGGGTGATGGTGGGAATAAAGTGACTGATCGAGATGCTAGATTTTCATACTCTGTCACAGTTTCGTCCCGGCTTGAAGACATGAAACCATTTTTCGTGTTTCTTTTATGACAATAGAGCTCTCTTGATCCGTAGCTTCCAGGTGATTGTTGTTTTCGCTTTCAACCTCCTCTTCCGTGCTCCAATTTCGACTTATAAAATCTGCTCCTACGTTCTGTTTTCCCGGAATGTATTCCACTTTGAAAGAATAAACGCTTAATAGCAAAGCCCAGCGCATAATCTTCGCGTTGAATTCCTTATTCGCGCCAAGAAAAGCTAGAGGAGCATGGTCTGTCTGCACCGTGAATGACGCTCCGTAAAGATATTCATGGTGTCTTCTTATCCCATGAACAAGTGCTAGACACTCTCTCTCAACTGCGGAATAATTTCGTTCTGCAGTATTCAGTTTACGGCTGCCATACGCAACTGGAAATAACAGATTCGGATCACTGTCATCTGCTTGGAGTAGGGTTGACCCGATGCCTTGACCCGATGCGTCGACCCGCAATATAAAAGGTTTCTTAAGGTCAGGTAGTCTCAAAATGGGGCATTCGGACAGCTGTCCCTTGAGGGTGACGTACGCGTGTTCGCACTTCGAATCCCAAATAACTTTGTCCGGTCGCCCTTTTTTGGTAAGGTCAGTAAGGGGTGCCGTTAGCCCGTTGAAATTTTTGATAAATTTCTAATAGTATGCACACAGTGATAGATATGAACGGGTGTCTTTCTTCGTTCGGGGCCTTTTTGCTGCAACTATTTTCACAATATTCTTGGTAACTGGCCACATGCAGCCTTGAGAAATGGTATGCCCCAGGAAGTCTAGCTTTTCAAATTCGATGAGACATTTGCTAGGTCTGGCTGTGAGACCAGTTTCCTGTAGTCTCCTGAGGAGCACAGCAACCGTAGCAATATGTTCGTCGTAGTTTTCCGATGCAATTAATATGTCATCCATGAAATTATGGATATGGGGGCTTTGCAAGGGTTCTAAAAGCTTTCTCATCATTCTGGTGAAGACTTTCGGTGCATTGTGCAATCCGAACGGCATCACGTTGAAAGTGTAGTGTCCTTCACTGGTGCTGAAAGCTAACAAGGGCTTAACTTCCTCCTTGACTGGTATTTGGTAATAACCTTTACTCAGGTCAATCTTAGAGAAAATTCTTGCCTTGCTAAGCTTCGTGAACAGCTCAGAAGCGCTCTGGAGAGGTTCCGGCTGGAATTCCGTTACAGTGTTAAGTAAACGGTAATCTATGCACAGCCGAACTTCCTTATTGGTCTTCTGTTACAGTACTACACTCGAACTGTAAGGGGAGGTAGACTCACTGATAATTCCTGTGTGACGAAGCTTGTCTATTTCTCCGCGTAGTGTATCAGCTTTAGCGTACGGAATGGGGTAAACTCTGGTTCGAACAGGGGTCTCGTTCGTCAATTTCATGTCGAACTCTAAGAGATGTGTTCGCCCAGGTACATCCGTTAAAACTGCCGTGTACTGTTTCAGTAGCGCCCTCGTTTCTGTCTGTTGTGCTTCAGAGAGATTTTCGCCGAATTTTACATCTTTGAACGATTCTGTTTGTTGCAATGGATACTCCATGCAACTATCGCCGTCTTCCTCGTCTTCTGTTGCTATGGCGACCGCCAGGAGATGTTCGGAGGACGGCACCGGTCTTTCCAAATATTTCTTTAACAGATTTACGTGGTAGACCTTCTCCTTTCTTTTAATATAGATCTTGTAGTTAGTTCGGGAGATCTTTTTAAGGACGGTAAACGGCCCTTGCCATCCGATGCAAAGTTTGTTGCTTCCGGTTGGCAGTAACAACAAAACTTTCTCCCCTGGTTGGAGTTCTCTCTTTTTCGCTGCTTTATTATATCGTTGAGCGTGCCGTGCGCGTGCTCGCTTAAGGTCGGTCGTTGCTAGATCCCATCCTAGTTGTAACCTTTCCTTAAGTTCCGATACATATTTACTGGCTGAGACGACTGTCTCGTCAGCCTTCTGGTTTGTCAGGGACCGAAGTAAGGCTTCTAGCGGCCCCTTAATAGGTCTGCCGAATAAACGTGTAGCTGGTGGGAACCCTGTAGAGGCCTGGGGAACTTCCCTGTAGGCGAATAAGGCTGCAGGAATGAAAAGATCCCAATCTTCAGGTTTCTCTTGTCCCAGCTTACGTAACATCATCGTGAGGCTGCCGTTGAAGCGCTCCACGAGCCCATTTCCGGCCGGATGGTAGGGGTTTGTGTGGATGTGTTTGGCCCTCAAGATCTTAAAGATCTCCATTAACAGGCTACGGAATTTGGATCCGTTATCCGTCAAAACGTGTTGAGGAAATCCCAACCGTGTAAAAATTTGCATGAGGGCTTCTGCGACATGCTGGAAATCCTTCATGTTAGCGGTATAGCTTCTGCCCACATACAGAAATCAGAATGACAATCCCCACGAATGCTATTAACACATTTTCCACAATGGTTCTAGACTACGTGCTTAGACTATCCAAAAATTCTGAGTGACAACTAATAGCAGGTTTAAGAAAGCACAGTTTATATATCATCATGGTTCTCTGATCTATAGATGATGCTACTTTTCACACTATTGTGTGTACCAGAGAATCCGAAACATGAGTTCCCCAAATAAAGGCTTACGGTCGGCCTTTCTCTGGCGTTAGACCGCCATTAAAGACTTAAATCCGTGTAACGGGGTTCTCGAAGATTTTGGCCGCTTCTGAAGATCAAAGAGCTCGGGGTTTCCCCGCCTTCACTCTGTGTACGAACTTCAAAAGGTACTCGGGGAAAGATTTTTGCCCGTGAGTCTACTTCAAAAGGTCCGGTGTTATTCACGTGCGGTCTGTCAGGTATTCGATGATTGACAGATCAGCTCGCGTGAGAAACATGATAAACAAACCTCATTCGCTACCTGTTATGACTGGCAGGTCACGGAAGTTTGTAAACGCTTCGTTTTGTTTATGTTCAATGAAAAGAGGCGGGGATGAAAAATAAGCTTGTGTGAGTAAGACAGGCAGAAAAATGCATGGTTTTGCTAGCAAATCATAGCACGCTACCGGGATTACAAAGACCGTCCTATTACCGGAAGCTATATTTCCATTATACGTCACACTAAACAAATTAGAAGGATAAGAGAGAGTCATATTCCTATAAATCAGCACTGAGTGAACCCCTGAACACACATGCACGAGCTATAATTTATTTACAATGCCAGAAATTATCTATTTTACCTGCAATAAGCACTAATATTAATGGACTGAAAAGCATAAATATACAATTTATAGAATATTTGCATTTGAGATTATTGCTAAAAATAATCAGCATGTAACATTTTTATTTGTATGTACAGAAAATTGGGACAATACGGTAGGTAGACATCCAGCACAAACGCCAACAGTAACAACAGTATCATCCCAACATCATACATTTTCCTTTTTTCTCTGTTCACTTGTCTTTGTTTTGTCTTGTCCTGTCTTTTATCTTGTCTTTGTCTTGTTCTTATCTTGTCTATGTCTTGTCTAGATCTTTTCTTGAATTTGTCTTGTCTTATCTTTTCTTGTTTTCTCTTGTCTTTGTCTTGTCTTTTCTTGTCTTGTCGTTGTCTTATCTTGTCTTGTCACATCCTGACAATAAGTGTCCAGGTACTTTGTTTGTTTTGTCTACTCTTGTGAAGCGTTATGGAGAGCTGAAGTTGTCGGTCTTGTGCCAAGTGTGTTACATTGGCTGTTGTGAGTCCGTGTTGTTGTGTAATTTATGTAATATTGTCTCTTCATCTGCCTCTTGCTCCTCCGTGTTCCCCAATGCTAATTCTTCTACTGTTGTAGGCGCGTAGTGGTAATTTATCGGGCTCCGTTCTAATGAGATGGCCAAACAACTCTATTTTCTGTCTCTCTACATATTTGTTACATATATAGTTGCTATAATTTTTTTTATCCTATCATCATTTCTCACTCTGTCTCTCCTGCTAACATTAATGGTTCTTTTCAATCATTGCAACTCTGGCGGCGAGCTTTCCCTCCCCTGTGCCCTAGACAGAGATGGCTCTTCTCAATCATTTCAACTCTGACGGCGAGCTTTCCCTCCCTCGTGCCCTAGACAGAGATGGCTCTTCTAAATCATTTCAACTCTGACGGCGAGCTTTCCCTCCCTCGTGCCCTAGACAGAGATGGCTCTTCTCAATCATTTCAACTCTGACGGCGAGCTTTCCCTCCCTCGTGCCCTAGACAGAGATGGCTCTTCTCAACAGAGATGGCTCTTCTCAATCATTTTCAACTCTGACGGCGAGCTTTCCCTCCCTCGTGCCCTAGACAGAGATGGCTCTTCTCAATCATTTCAACTCTGACGGCGAGCTTTCCCTCCCTCGTGCCCTAGACAGAGATGGCTCTTCTCAATCATTTCAACTCTGACGGCGAGCTTTCCCTCCCTCGTGCTCTAGACAGAGATGGCTCTTCTCAATCATTTCAACTCTGACGGCGAGCTTTCCCTCCCTCGTGCCCTAGACAGAGATGGCTCTTCTCAATCATTTCAACTCTGACGGCGAGCTTTCCCTCCCTCGTGCCCTAGACAGAGATGGCTCTTCTCAATCATTTCAACTCTGACGGCGAGCTTTCCCTCCCTCGTGCCCTAGACAGAGATGGCTCTTCTCAATCATTTCAACTCTGACGGCGAGCTTTCCCTCCCTCGTGCCCTAGCCAGAGATGGCTCTTCTCAATCATTTCAACTCTGGCGGCGAGCTTTCCCTCCCCTGTGCCATACACAGAGACTGTGAGCTAGTACGAGAATACTATCTGTAAGTTTTTCTGTTCATGGGTGAGCATGAAGCCACAGAATGATGGAATAGAGTTCGCGTATAAGTCAAATGATCTGTATGTTTGTGCGCACTTTGCCTTGACTACTCAGTCGACCCACGTTAATATGTCAACCTTGATGTGTTGCTTTATTTAACCAACACTCAGCTTGCTAATCTAGTCATATCACCTCAGCCCTATAACTAAACGTTCATCATCATCATTATCATTCATCTACCAGATGAGCATAGGCTTTCAACAAATGTATACCAGACCCTCCTTTTCTGTGTGTTTCTTGGTCTCCTCTGCCTCTCTTACCCAGGTGAATCCAGAATAAGGTCTCCATTGCAATGCTATCAATATTTGTCGTGTCCATTTCAAATATTTTATATGGAGCATTGTTGGCATTGTTGGCATTGTTCCGTGAAGTTTTCGGTGGTCTCTGATGAGACCATGAAAGAACAAGACCACTGCACCTTCATGCATGTCGTACAAGGCGACAAATATGAGGTTGTGCATGAGGCTGGCAACCTCATCATGTAAAATAAATAGCCACAGAAAGCACCGCTGCAGGAGCACGTGACTACTTAATGCTGGCTTCTTCCAGGACGACAAGCTGCAGTGGTCACTTCATACTACGTGGGGAGTGCAAAGGAAACGGATGATGATGATATTATTATTATGGTGATATTATGATGATGATATTGTTATGATGATGATATTATTATTATGATGATGATGATATTATTATGATGATGATATTATTATGATGATGATATTATGATGATGATATTATTATGATGATGATATTATTATGATGATTATATTATGATGATGATATTATTATGATGATAATGATATTTTTATGATGATGATATTATTATGATGATGATATTATGATGATGATATTATTATTATGATGATATTATTATGATGATGATATTATTATGACGATTATATTATGATGATGATATTATTATGATGATAATATTATTATTATTATGATATTATTATGACGATTATATTATAATGATGATATTATTATGATGATAATATTATTATTATGATGATGATATTATTATGATGATGATGATATTATTATGATGATGATATTATTATGATGATGATTTTATGATGATGATATTATTATGATGATAATATTATTATTATGATGATGATATTATTATGATGATGATATTATTATGATGATGATATCATGATGATGATATTATTATGATGATGATATTATGATGATGATGATATTATTATGATGATTATATTATGATGATGATATTATTATGATGATAATATTATTATTATGATGATAATATTATTATGATGATGATATTATTATGATGATGATATTATGATGATGATATTATTATGATGATGATATTATTATGATGATGATATTATTATGACGATTATATTATGATGATGATATTATGATGATGATATTATTATGATGATGATATTATGATGATGATATTATTGTTATGATAATATTATGATGATGATATTATTATTATGATGATGATGATATTATTATGATGATGATGATATTATTATGATGATATTATGATGATGATATTTTTATGGTAATGATATTATTATGATGATGATAATAATAATAATAATAGCCCCTTCAGTCATAACTGACTATGGGAATGCGCCCCTGAGGTGGCAGCCCTCAGCTGCTTATTTTCCTGGTGCTCCTTTCGACGTTTTCTCCTCACCTCTGCTTCTTGTGTGAGCCTCTCTTCGCCCAATCTGAGGTGGTGCCGTAAATAGCATCGCCACTTAGTGCGATCGGCAGCTTCATCCTCCCATGTTGCTGGATCCATGTCCAGTGCCCTCATATCTCTCTTGCACACATCTTTGAACCTCAGCTGTGGTCGCCCAACTGTTCTCTTGCCACTGCTAATTGTCCGTAGAAGATATCTTTTGGGATGCGACCATCTTCCATGCGGCGAACATGGCCAAGCCAGCGAAGTCTGCGCTGTCTAAGCAGCGTATACATACTTTGAAGGCCAGCACGTGACAACACCTCGACATTTGTCACTTTATCTTTCCACGAGATGCCGAGGATGCGGCGCAGACACCGCAAATGGAAGGTATTGAGCCTTCTTTCTTGCTTAGCATAGGTCGTCCAGGTCTCGCTGCCATATAGGAGTGTGCTGGTGACGCAGGCATTATATACCGCAGCTTTGGTCTTCATTGTGAGTTTAGAGTTTCCCCAAACACGCGATGTGAGGCGGGCAAAGGTAGCTGCAGCTTTGCCAATGCGGCTGTCGATTTCTGTATCCAATGAGAGTTTGTCATTGATGGTAGACCCTAGGTCATCATATGATGATGATATACTGGTGATATTATTATGATGATGATATTATTATGATGTTGGTATTATTATGATGATGATATTATTATGATGATATTATTATGGTAATGATATTATTATGATGATGATATTATGATGACGATATTATTATGATGATAATATTATTATGATGATGATATTATTATTATGATGATATTATGATGATGATATTTTCATGATGATGATATTATTATGGTAATGATATTATGATGATGATATTATGATGATATTATTATGATGATATAATAATAGTAATAATAGTAATAATATTGATGATATTATTATGATGATGATATTATTATGATGATGATATTATTATGATGATGACATTTTATGATGATAATATTATTATGGTAATGATATTATTATGATGATGATATTATGATGGTGATATTATTATGACGATGATATTATTATGATGGTGATATTATTATGACGATGATATTATTATGATGTTGATATTATTATGATGATGATATTATGATGATGATATTATTATGATGATAATATTATTATGATGATGATATTATTATGATGATGATATTATGATGATGATATTTTTATGATGATAATACCATTATGGTAATGATATTATTATGATGACGATATTATGATGGTGATATTATTATGATGGTGATATTATTATGATGTTGATATTATTATGATGATGATATTATGATGATGATATTATTATGATGATGATATTATTATGGTAATGATATTATTATGATGATGTTATTATGATGACGATATTATTATGATGATAATATTATTATGATGAAATTATTATGATGATGATATTATTATGATGATAATATTATTATGATGATGATATTATTATGATGATGATATTTTTATGATGATATTTTTATGATGATGATATTATTATGGTAATGTTATTATTATGATGATGATATTATGATGACGATATTATTATGATGATGATATTATTATGATGATAATATTATTATGATGATGATATTATTATGATGATGATATTATTATGATGATGAATGTTCCGATTATATTTGAATTTCATTTATTTATTTCTTTAAGCCACCGAGACCCATGCCTACTGGCCTGGCCATCATGGCTTTCTATTTCCCCCAGTCTTTGATATACTGAATTATATGTGTCTTCTGTTACTTCCCATGGCTTGAGTTTTGAGGCTGTCGAAGCGCTTCCCAGTCTGTCCCTTCTTTTCTTGGACCTGAAATTACTAGTTGTCACCGGATTATCTCATTTGTCTCTGCGTATGGCATGTCCTGAAGTTGTCACCGGATTATCTCATTTGTCTCTGCGTATGGCATGTCCTGAAGTTGTCACCGGATTATCTCATTTGTCTCTGCGTATGGCATGTCCTGAAGTTGTCACCGGATTATCTCATTTGTCTCTGCGTATGTGTCATGGAATATTCTAATCCACATATATAAATTATCAATTAAATATGAAGCCTAACAAATAAAATTAATAAAGAGAAGAGCAATGGTAAAATGACAGTGCTGTCACAAAGAATGTACTCGAAATTCCCCTTGTTTTCTGCTTCGTCTGCAAATTGTAACGCTTTCACGTTGATAGTAAAAGCTTACTGTATTATTACCCGCTTTCTTCAATGAAAAGTGTGCTGTATTTCTTGGAAAAGCATTGAGACGTACTGCGTAATGACCTAAATTAATCCTAACATTAATTATATTACGTTACCAAAACGAACGAACAGATGGACAAAAGGATAGCGAGAAGGGAGAGGCAGAAAGCCGAACATTAAACACGCGTCGCGCGATATACAAATGCTACCATCACGCGTGTAAGTCTACAAGCACTAACTTTTTCAGACGGACAGTGATAAAATACACTACCCTTTCCCAGAGTTAGGTTTATAAATCATAACAGACTCTTATTAGAAAAGATAACAATAGATGGGTTTACGTTTGAACACATAACAGTACCCAGACAGCACATCTTCCAAACAGGAGGTAGAAGAAATTGCATATTTTGAACGCAGCCACGTAGCTCCTTTAAATTAGTATTTTTTGGGTTCCTTAGGGCTTGCTGACAAATAATATGTAAAACGTTACGCAAATAGTCCAGGAATTAATAAGTTATACCCAAAATAAAATATTGGGGGTGCCTGACAGCATAAAATCATTTCTGCTCATAAGATTTTTTTTTTTAACGTGTTTGAAAAAAAATTTACGTTACAGAAATAGCCTACCATGTAAACTCCAAATTGATTGGAGCGCAACAAATGAAAGCCTAACCACGATTGGTCGGGCTATAAATACTATCTTGGTTGTTAGGGGAGACGGGAAAAGATAACATTTTTTCAAACACTTGTCGAAACGTGGCTCATTGGCCAGTCTCGCTGATATACACACTTGGGAGCGTTAGTTCGAGACCACTTGTTTAAATACACTTGATAAAGCATCAGTGCGTTGAAGCCAGCTTATATTTGGCTCAATAAAAGCCTGGAAGATAAGCAGATCGGAATTTGTGCCAGTTTGTGCCAGAATTCATTGCTAATCAACGTATCTGTGTTTATTTCCATGAAATTGTGGTAAGCTTGAACCATTCAGTATCTTTTAATGAAAAATTGAATGTGAATTGTTGATTTATGCCTGTATATATATGTGTAGTTCAGTGGCAAACGTGAGGTAAAGCCTATAATGCTCCAGCCTGAACAGAGGGTGTCGGAGAGAAGTAAAACGGCATGGAATGGCCAAATAGTACACTGACACCTAGATGATTGACTAGAAAGAAATAATGCTGGAAGTGCAGAGGCGTAGTAACCATTAAGAAGGGTAATACTGGAATAAAGTATTTCAAATGAAGCTGACAGTTGGCCTAATGCTCTGAACTCAATGTTTGTGCTGTATTGTGATCAGTGTAAAAGAGAATATAAATTAGTTATAAAGTAGAAGGTACATCCTTCTTGATTTCAGGGACAGTGGTCTTGATGTACTGAGCAGCACCTGGGCAGAGATTTGCTGAATCCTGAGTCGGACAGCATACTCCTTGGTCTTTTTAGCTATCAGTGAGGTGTCTCCTGAGCCCAGAGGAGAATTCGAGCAGAGGAGTCCTTTCCTGCCGCCATCACGCCAGATAAGCGAATTGGCCAGCTGAGCTCAACATTATGTCCCCTCATCTTGAAATGAATTTGGAAAATTAACATTAAGAGGGGAATTTAATTGTCTTAAATATCAGGAACTGAGAACATCTCCAATACTAGTCCCTAAAGACAAACTATTGAAGTCATGATGACAAATACCAACAGAGCTTGAACAAAACAAAACCAGTATTACCTCATTTTACTACTACACAACTGACACACATAGGATATTTGTAATAATATATGTCACCACAATATTCATATTGATACATTCTGTACATAACTTGTAATTAAAATTGATTGTGATTCCTGGTTCCTTTGTCTTTGAATCAGGACACAAATACATTATTATCAGCAATGAATACATATTGTTATTTGAAAAGTTACGAGTGACTTCTTTAAGATATTCTCATAGAGTGTTCTATGTATGTGAGTGTCACAGTGTTGTTAAGAGTAGTGGATTAAATTAAATTGTTTATCTGTCTGTTGTTGTGACTTACACTTCATCATACACATACCCTAGACACAAAACGTAGTCACCACACTATTCCAGAATAATTCTGACTGAGATATATAGATATGTGGTAGCAAGTAAGGTTATATATAATATACTACTCTTATTAGATATATATACCTTCACAGCTGATCTCAGTCAGTACACTAAGTCCCCTATAAATATTTATAACATCCCACTTCACCACATATATTGGGGGCTCGCTCTTGGGATTTTGAATCTTTCCCTATTAAAAATATTGGGGGTAATTCACTTCAGGGAATATAAGAATTAAAAGGTATCCTTGGGTGGAATTAAATAAGGTTGAGCTCACGGTGCCTGTGTTGTCCATTATATATATTTAGAATTTGAATTGTTGGTTAGACATTGTAGAAATTTACCTGATAGACAATGGCGGACCTGGCCAAGTTTCGATCTGCTGCTGTACAGACTGCAAAAGAGTTAGGATTAGATGGGCAAGTTATGGTTGCCTATGTTACTACGGAATGTGACAAATTTATTGAACGCGAAGAAAGAAGATTAGAAAAAGAGGCCGAAAGAAGGTTAGAGGCTGAAAGGGAAATTAAGAAGTTACAATTTGAAGCTGAGGCTGAGACTAAGAGGTTGCAAGCTGAGGCTGAGACTAAGAGGTTGCAGATTGAGGCTGAGGAAGAGAAGAAATTGGAGAAAGAGAAGAGAAGAAATTAGCTGCAGAAAGAAGAAGAAAGAAGAAATTAGCTGCAGAAAGGGAAGAGAAGAAATTAGCTGCAGAAAGGGAAGCAGGAGATAAAAGATTACAAAGGGAACATGAGTTACGACTAAGGGAGTTTGAGTTTCAAGGCCATGCTCCTGAAAATGGTGCCAGTCCCTTTGCCTCTGATGCTACGGTTACTCAGGGAGCCTCAACCTCAGCTATGAACTTTCATTTAGATCATTTTGTTGAGAAAGACGATGATATTGAGAGCTACCTAAATAGGTACGAACTATTAGCTACCACGTATGGGTTAGAGAGAGAAAGGTGGAGCTTAAAGTTATCTCAGGGACTTCGTGGGGCAGCTTATGAAGTTTTTGCAAAAATGAGCAGAGGTGATCAGGAAAATTATGACATGCTAAAGCAGGCTCTTTTGTTAAGGTATGAAAAGAATGCAGAGTTTTACAGGAAAAAATTTAGGAATGCTAAACTACTGTCAGGTGAAACCTATCACCAGTTCTCTGCACGAATAGAGACATACTTGGAGAAATGGACTTCTCTGGGGAAAACCCAAGATCTTAAGGAAATGGTCCTTATAGAGCAATTAAGAGAGTCCATGGCTCCAGACCTGAGAAAGTTTCTCATGGAACAAGGTGCAGAGAGGCTGGATGAGTTGCTAAATGTTGCTGAAAGGTATCAAGCAGCTCAAGCAGAGGTAACAGGTAATAAAAAGAAACAGGTGGATAACTTTAGGGCACCACAGAACTTTAATAAATTTGATCCTAAGGATCAAAATAAAGGTAAGCACCAATTTGATAGGCCACGGTATGAAAATAAAAATAAATTCCCACAATTCGATGAAAGGAAATATGATGAAAGAAAATCTTTCAACCAAGGAAAAAGGTGGTGTAAGAATTGTCAGATGGACAATCATGACACTGACCGTTGCAGAAGGAAACCTGTGTATATGGCAACCCTTCAGGTCAGGTCGACCTCAAGACAGGAGGAGGATATTATGTTAGATACCACTCCAGAAGAGATGAGGAAGGCACAGGCTGGGGATAAAACACTCAAGCCTTGTTTCAGAAAATTGTCAACTTGTCATACAACTCCAGGCAAGGGAGATTTTTACATGAAAAACAAGTTGATGTATAGGAAGGCCGGAACTAGATCCCATGGTCACGGACAGCTGGTTCTTCCAAAAAGATATAGGACAGACTTAATAAGGAGCCTACATGTGAAACCAGATGGGGACCATGAGAAGATAGGTACCATCATTCAAAAGGTGGCTCACAATTATTATTGGCCCAAAGCAAGATGGGACATTGAAAATTTTGTAGAAAGGTGTAGCATAGCACATGAGGGAACACCCACAAGTGGGAACATGGATCAGGACCTGGACACGCCCCGAGGCAAAATTAGGCCTGATAATAAAAAGAGAAATAGATTTGATAAAGTGGACCAAATGGAATGGGAAGCCCCTTTTCACGGACAAGCTTCACTTAACTGTTTTACAATGGCCACTATGCGGAGAGTGCAAAAAGATGTCTTACCCCAGGATAAGCCGAAAATCCCTCAATCGGACTTAAACAAACTGGAGGAAGAGGATGTAGAGAGGAAATCTCTCATCAAGAATTTTAAGTGGGGAGAAAGCCCCAAAAGAATTGGTAGCGGTCGTTTTGTGAATGATAATTCTGGGAGGAAAAATCATCACTATAAAGCTTCGAGTGGAAGAGACCATACCGGTGCATGGACAAATAGGTCCACACAATTAAAGGTCCACATGTAGCTTTGTTAAGAACGTGGACTGATGAAAAGGCAGAGGAAAACATTACATCTTCATACCAATATGTGAATGAGCTGACCACTCGGTTAAAAACTGGCTGGAAACTTGCCAATGAAAATTTGAAACAAGCCAGGAAGAAACATGCTGCCTATTATAACAGGAAGGCGAAAGACAGAAATTTGGCTGTGGGAGAGAAGGTACTGCTTCTTTTGCCTGAGAGTCAGAATAAGTTACAAATTGGATGGCAGGGTCCATATACAGTTTTAGAGAAGGTGTCTAGAACAAATTATAAGATAGATAAGAAGGGGAAAGAAAAAATCTATCATGTGAATCTCCTGAAGAAATATTTGGAAAGAGAACATCAGGAAGAGACACACTTGTTGACCTTGTCCATCGCCATGAGATGAAAAAGGAACCACTTTCATCATTTGAATATCCATTACACCCCTGTGAGACAGCAGCACAGGTGAAAATCAGTACACATTTAACGAAAACTCAGAAAGAGAGAGTGCAACAGGTTCTAAATAATCATGCAGAGGTGTTAACAGACCGACCAGGGCATACAAACCTATTGGAATATGATATGAAACTGATAGACTCCACACCTGTCTGTATGAAACCATATTCGATTCCGTTTGCTAAGGAGAAAGCTTTGAAGGAAGAGATAGACTATCTGTTGAAGGAAGGAATTATTTCGCACAGTGAGTCTTCGTATAGTTCCGGTGTTGTACTTTTAAGGAAGCCCTCTGGAGAACATAGACTCTGTATAGATTACAGGAGACTGAATGCTATTACAGAAGGACAGGTGGATCCATTGCCGGATACAAATCAGCTGTTTGCCAGACTAAATAAAGCTAAATATTTCTCAAAAGTGGATCTGAGTAAAGGATACTATCAGATTCCAGTAAAGCCTGAGGTTAGACCATACCTAGCTTTTAGTACCTCAGAAGGACACTATGAGTTTAATAGATTGCCATTTGGATTGAAGAATGCGCCTAGTGTCTTCTCTAGAATGATGAGAAAATTATTGGATCCTCTGAATAATCCCTGTATAACAAATTTTATGGATGATATCCTTATAGCAACAGAAACATTTGAGGAACACATTGACTCTCTGAACATGCTGTTTGATCGACTTAGGGAGGCAAATTTAACAGCCCGACCAACCAAATGTTGCGTTGGATGTAAAGAATTGGAATTTTTGGGACACACAGTTTATCAGGGAAACATGACCCCTGACCCAAAGAATTTAGAGAAACTACAGAAAGCCCCGAGACCACAAAACCAAGAAGGACGTGAGATCCTTTGTCTCATTATGTGGTTTCTACCAGAAGTATATCAAAAACTTTAATTCCATATGTGCACCTTTAACGGAATTGACACGTAAAGGACTTCCAGATCGCATTACATGGACACCACAATGTGAAATGACTTACCAAGAATTGAAGGAAAAGCTCACAAGTAAACCCATTTTGAAATTACCTGACTTAAGTCAAGAATTCATAGTAAGGACGGATGCAAGTAATATTGGGCTAGGTGCAACTTTACTACAGAAATCAGATGCATTGGATGGGGAATTAAGCCCAGTGGCATATGCTAGCAGAAAGTTGAATAAAGCTGAAATCAACTACTCAACTAGCGAAAAAGAATGTCTTGCAGTAATATGGGCAATAAAGAAATTCAATATTTATCTATATGGGAAGGCATTTAAGTTGCAAACTGACCACAAACCTTTATCGTTTTTAGCACAGGCTAAGCATGAGAACTCTAGGTTACTCCGATGGTCTTTGCTTCTGGCTCCATATAATTTTAGCATTGAGTATATATCTGGAAAAACCAATCTGGGAGCGGATTTTTTAAGCCGCCATCCGTGTGATGAGAATCACCGTAAACCCCAGAAATAATAATAAATTTCTCTATGTGTATATAGAATAAAGGACTGACATATAATGTCTGTTTTAAGAGGGGAGGTGTCATGGAATATTCTAATCCACATATATAAATTATCAATTAAATATGAAGCCTAACAAATAAAATTAATAAAGAGAAGAGCAATGGTAAAATGACAGTGCTGTCACAAAGAATGTACTCGAAATCCCCCTTGTTTTCTGCTTCGTCTGCAAATTGTAACGCTTTCACGTTGATAGTAAAAGCTTACTGTATTATTACCCGCTTTCTTCAATGAAAAGTGTGCTGTATTTCTTGGAAAAGCATTGAGACGTACTGCGTAATGACCTAAATTAATCCTAACATTAATTATATTACGTTACCAAAACGAACGAACAGATGGACAAAAGGATAGCGAGAAGGGAGAGGCAGAAAGCCGAACATTAAACACGCGTCGCGCGATATACAAATGCTACCATCACGCGTGTAAGTCTACAAGCACTAACTTTTTCAGACGGACAGTGATAAAATACACTACCCTTTCCCAGAGTTAGGTTTATAAATCATAACAGACTCTTATTAGAAAAGATAACAATAGATGGGTTTACGTTTGAACACATAACAGTACCCAGACAGCACATCTTCCAAACAGGAGGTAGAAGAAATTGCATATTTTGAACGCAGCCACGTAGCTCCTTTAAATTAGTATTTTTGGGTTCCTTAGGGCTTGCTGACAAATAATATGTAAAACGTTACGCAAATAGTCCAGGAATTAATAAGTTATACCCAAAATAAAATATTGGGGGTGCCTGACAGCATAAAATCATTTCTGCTCATAAGATTTTTTTTTAACGTGTTTGAAAAAAATTTACGTTACAGAAATAGCCTACCATGTAAACTCCAAATTGATTGGAGCGCAACAAATGAAAGCCTAACCACGATTGCTCGGGCTATAAATACTATCTTGGTTGTTAGGGGAGACGGGAAAAGATAACATTTTTTCAAACACTTGTCGAAACGTGGCTCATTGGCCAGTCTCGCTGATATACACACTTGGGAGCGTTAGTTCGAGACCACTTGTTTAAATACACTTGATAAAGCATCAGTGCGTTGAAGCCAGCTTATATTTGGCTCAATAAAAGCCTGGAAGATAAGCAGATCGGAATTTGTGCCAGTTTGTGCCAGAATTCATTGCTAATCAACGTATCTGTGTTTATTTCCATGAAATTGTGGTAAGCTTGAACCATTCAGTATCTTTTAATGAAAAATTGAATGTGAATTGTTGATTTATGCCTGTATATATATGTGTAGTTCAGTGGCAAACGTGAGGTAAAGCCTATAATGCTCCAGCCTGAACAGAGGGTGTCGGAGAGAAGTAAAACGGCATGGAATGGCCAAATAGTACACTGACACCTAGATGATTGACTAGAAAGAAATAATGCTGGAAGTGCAGAGGCGTAGTAACCATTAAGAAGGGTAATACTGGAATAAAGTATTTCAAATGAAGCTGACAGTTGGCCTAATGCTCTGAACTCAATGTTTGTGCTGTATTGTGATCAGTGTAAAAGAGAATATAAATTAGTTATAAAGTAGAAGGTACATCCTTCTTGATTTCAGGGACAGTGGTCTTGATGTACTGAGCAGCACCTGGGCAGAGATTTGCTGAATCCTGAGTCGGACAGCATACTCCTTGGTCTTTTTAGCTATCAGTGAGGTGTCTCCTGAGCCCAGAGGAGAATTCGAGCAGAGGAGTCCTTTCCTGCCGCCATCACGCCAGATAAGCGAATTGGCCAGCTGAGCTCAACATTATGTCCCCTCATCTTGAAATGAATTTGGAAAATTAACATTAAGAGGGGAATTTAATTGTCTTAAATATCAGGAACTGAGAACATCTCCAATACTAGTCCCTAAAGACAAACTATTGAAGTCATGATGACAAATACCAACAGAGCTTGAACAAACCAAAACCAGTATTACCTCATTTTACTACTACACAACTGACACACATAGGATATTTGTAATGATATATGTCACCACAATATTCATATTGATACATTCTGTACATAACTTGTAATTAAAATTGATTGTGATTCCTGGTTCCTTTGTCTTTGAATCAGGACACAAATACATTATTATCAGCAATGAATACATATTGTTATTTGAAAAGTTACGAGTGACTTCTTTAAGATATTCTCATAGAGTGTTCTATGTATGTGAGTGTCACAGTGTTGTTAAGAGTAGTGGATTAAATTAAATTGTTTATCTGTCTGTTGTTGTGACTTACACTTCATCATACACATACCCTAGACACTAAACGTAGTCACCACACTATTCCAGAATAATTCTGACTGAGATATATAGATATGTGGTAGCAAGTAAGGTTATATATAATATACTACTCTTATTAGATATATATATACCTTCACAGCTGATCTCAGTCAGTACACTAAGTCCCCTATAAATATTTGTCAGAGAAAGGAACAAGATATGAATAAAAACATGTTGGATAAGATACACTTTGAAAAAACAGCTGATAGTACTTCAAGGCAATCCGTGTTATGGAATCCACAGGGTAAACGAAAAAGAAAGATACATTAAATTCTTAGAGAAGACATTTTAGACAGACTTAAAACGGATAAAGAAGACATGGAAATAGCTTGAACGAGACACGAACATTTGGTGCGAGCTGATTGAAGGCCTCTATTTGCAGGGAGATCAAGGGTCATTATGGTTATGATGACGGATCCGAAAAAAAAATGGTCTGTACTTTTATTTTGTTGATTAATTGTTGACTTTCTTCTGTTTATCAGAAGACCGCGTGCTTTTATTTTATCGCTGTTCAATGTATCCGAGGAACTATAGTTCTGCTGCCTCTAATTTTCTTTTCATGTTTTTTTAATTGTCCATGCCTTGTATTCATAAAGTAATATAGGATGTGTGTGTGTGTGTGTTGGTTTCCGAAAATCTTGTCTTGATTTCTGTTATGATAGATCCAAGCAGGAAGCAGAATGAGGGATCCGGACCCTGGGGCAAAAAACATCATTGGCCCCCTGATTATCTGTTCAACATAGAGAGGTTAGTGAAGCGTGGGGCCCTCTACTGCTGTTGAACTCGGGCAGTATCCATAATGCTCAAAGTTTAGTTTGCCCCTGGATCCATGATAGTTAATCGGTGTCGGTCACTTTAGTGCTTTCCTGTCTACAACATTTAACATTTTATGATTATTTTTTTTCTACATATAACCATAATTTTTGCCTTCTTGCTGTTTAGTTCTAACCTTCTGGTGGTGTTGCTGACCATAACTGTGACAAGTAAAAACTGAGAAACCTCTTTCGCTTTCTGCGATTAAAAAAGCATCGCTCGCATATCTGATGATACTGTTATTATGTCCATTAACCTACTATTCCTCCCATACCATTAATAACTTGTATAATCACGTTTTTAATGGACACAAAAAAAGGTGGGGTGGGGGTTTAAGGTGTCAGTGGCCTAACTAAAATGTAAGTGTTGCTGGGCATATGACTGTTTCTCACAGTTAACTAGAAAATTAGATAGGTCAGAGCTTGACCTTCGGACGAATCGAAGAAAATATCCACTAGGGGGTGTGAGAAACTGGGACATGATGTGGCATTTAACACATGAAAAAAAGGAAACTAAAAGGATATTTATAAAGCCCAGGGTCCCTTCTGACCACTACCTTTCCCCCACTCGGTGCTGGGTCCCCAGAGATATGTTTGGTCTACCAAAGCGGTAGTTATGCACCTGTAAGGGATATCACGCATTATTATCTTTTATATTTTGATACTTTCCTGTTTCACAGAGAAGAAGGCGCTGGAGATAGATAGGACACACATTGTGGTTTGGTATGGTTTTAAGGACTATCTTCATTGCACACGGACTACTCCATCAGTGCTCCGATCTCCTTCCTTAGATCACACAAGGAGGATCACAGCACAGTGTACGAACTCCGTAGCACCGGCGAGAATCCCAATGTGTGTATATAGGGATCACACATTCTATAAATATTTTTGTGGCAGGTAGGTTTCTAATTTTTCAGTTTTGCCAGGGCAGCGGACTTATAGCTTACTCTTTTATGATTTTCAACTGCCGTGGGATTTTTAACGTGCGCAACTTACACACGGGACCCCCTATTTTTTCGCCCTTATCTGAGAAGGCCAGGCATCCGATCTCACTACTCAGGAGACCAGGGGGGAGTATGACATCATTAGGACCACTGGTTCTGAAAAAAAATTTCCATAAATTATATTCCCTCAACTGGGAATCGAACCCGGTACCTCTAGAACTCGAGGCTAACGCCATACCTCTTAGCCACTACTTGAGTCTGCAGGGGCTGGGTTTTGATGCATTGCCATATCGTATGGTTGCGGACCATGTCTCTTCTTGTTATTTCATCCACCTTCCTCTCTTTTACTGAGAAATCCTCGATTTATGGCCTGAAAAAGTCTCCTAGCTGCTGCTCTTCTGGTAGCCAACTCTTCTTTGATGCCTCCCTTCCAGTCTATGAATAATAATAACAATAATAATTATAATAGTAGCAACAATAATGATAGTTACACAAATAATAACAACAATAATAATAGTAACAACAGTAATAATAATACCGATATGAATAATAAAAATAATGTAGACGTTTTTGCTCTTCTTCTTTTTCACACATACACATTCAATCACATACACTCCATCTCCTCTGATAGAAACTATCAGTGTTTCTTTTTTTTTAAATTGCTTTTAAAAAAAACAGAGTCTGTTCTTCTGTTTATCGATCTTTCCACATGATGCATCCTGAAAACTATTCAATATACGTAATCAACTATCTGGAACAAGCAGACACAACTAAACAAAACAATCACAATCGGAAATGTTACGCTGCGTTAATCAATTGATCGAGTGTCCGATTGTTTAAGCGGTTAGAGCGCGTGTCTCGTGGCAAAGTTGCCTGCTTCCGGGGTCGAAACATGGTAGTGTCATTCTCCAGTCAACCCAGCTGTAAATGGGTACATGACTGCTTTTGAGTTAGGAAAGACGAAGGTAGGGGACTGGTCACCCCACCTTATAAAACTGGACCTAGCATAGGGAAGTCTCTAACACTTCACTCCCCGACTGTAACAACTGCTATGGGACTATCTTTACTTAGTCAGTCTTCAGAGCCCTTGGCTATAATGGGGGGTAATGGGTCTGTAATTAGACGCTTTGGTTCATCTATTTTGGTTGTGATTTTCTCTACTTTTTCCAGGTGATCTTCCATCCTTCAGTTCTGTCATAGTGTCTCTCCTCCGGCCGAAGACATCGTAGACGGAACGTGGGAGCTATTTTTTTTTTCCTCTTTTTTAGTAAGACTTCCCCTACAGCCTATATTCCTTCGCCTTATTGTCCCATTTTATATATATATATATATATTCCGAAAAAAAAAAAAAAACACAAACACACACAAATAGTAATACGTCTTACAAGGAGAAGGACAAGAACAACCTACGTTACGGCCACAAGGCCTTCGTCAGGGACAGACAAACAAGAGACAGGAGGGAAAGAAAATGAGAATTAAATAGAGAACATGAAACTATAAAAATAAGAGAAAAGAAACTCCCTTAATATTAAGTCCAGTCACATGTGAAGCAAAGCAAGATGGCTGCCACTAAACTGGAAAGAGGAAGTTGATAGTATATAAAAATAAGAAATAATGAAAACAAGGACTGGAAAAGAGTGAGAAAAAAGTAATCAATAAATAATAAATAAAATAAAAATAAAAATAAATAAATAAAATATAAATAAATAAATAATAATAATAAATAAATTTAAAACAAATAAATAAATAGATAAAAATAAAAACTAAATAAAGAAATAAATAAAATAAAAAAATAATAAAGGAAAAAAATAATTTTAAAAAAATAATAATAATAATAATTTAAATAAAACAAAATAAATAAACAAAAACAAAAAAAAAATAAAAAAATAAAAATAAAAAATAAATAAATAAATAAATAAAAAAAAATAAATAAATAAATAAAATTATTAAATTAAAAAAATGGTAATTTAAAAAAAAAAAAAATAATAATAATAATTAAAAAAAAAAGGGTGATCGCATCAAAGTAGAAAGTCATACAACAGGGACTCGATAGAGAAAGGCGTCTCAGACAAAAGAATGTTGGGTATTCAAACCGTGTGGTTTGAGGCAACCCATAAGATGGATGAGGCGTTGTTCCTGGCGAAACCGACTGTTGGCGTCCGAGGAACAGTATCTGATGGCTGTCACCTGGATGTCAGTGGCACCGTGGTGGTCAGGGCCATTGAAGTGGATGGCCACAGGTGTGGAATTAAACTGAGAGATGTCATAGAGGTGTCTGCAGAATCGGTCGCCCAGTCGTGTGCCCGTTTGGCCGATGTACGTAATGGTGCAACGTTTGCATATAATAGCATAAATGACGTTGCGTGACTCACATGTGAAGCCATGGGTGATGGTGAACTTGGCGTTAGGGAACGAGACTGAACGTGTTTCGATTACATACTGACATGTCTTACATCGTGTACGGTTACATGGCTTGGTTCCAAAGTGGCCATCGTTGACGGTTTTCAGACGGCTGTGGACTAGGAGGTCCCTCAAATTTTTGTCCCGTCTATATGCCAGCAAGGGTGGCTCACTAAATGCTTCCCGCGCCACTGGGTCAGCTTGGAGGAGAGGTAGGTGGCGAAACAGGATCCTTTTGACAGCAGTGCTGTGAGGGTGATAGGCCATTATTAACTTGACTCTATCAGAGGAGGTTTTTTGGCTGGGTTTGAGGGCCTCTAGACGTGAGATAGGGAGAACACGTTCTAAGGCAGAGGTAAGAACATCTTCTGGATACTGTCTGTTACGGAAGAAGTCCAACATTTCTTGTGCTCGGCATAGAAAGTTGTCATCATCTTGGCATAACCGACGGAGGCGGAGAAGTTGTGAGAAAGGCAAGGAGTCCCGACAAGCCGGAGGATGAGAGGAAGTATAAAGGAGGTAACTGTGTGCATCGGTGGGTTTGTAGTACACCGAAGTGGTGAGGTGGGGCGGAGTGATAGTGACAACAATGTCAAGGAAATTAACAGAGACAGTGGAGATGTGAGAGGTGAATTGGATCGCAGGGTGGAAGTTGTTAATGAAATTAATGAACCTAGATAGGTCAACCTCTGGCATATCGGTGAGACCTATGCCATCATCGATGTATCTATGATACATCAATGGAAAAGGTCCAGGATACTGCTGCCACACCTGATACTCCAGGTAGCCCATGAAGAGGCAGGCATAACTGGGACCCATCTTGGTGCCCATGGCAACTCCACTTATTTGGTCAAAGAACTGTCCATTGAACTCAAAGGAATTGAGTCGAAGGACCAGTTCTGCAAGGCGCAGGAGAGTCTCTGTAGCGATAGAGGGGTGCGTGCGCTGGTCCAGGAAAAACCGGAGAGCTCGGAGACCATCAGAGTGAGGAATGGAAGTGTAAAGTGAGCAAACATCTAACAGAAATAAACGGTAGGTACGGTCTGGAGAAAGCTGAATAGAGGAAAAAGTAGTAAGAGCATGGTTTGTGTCCTTTAAGAAGGAAGGAAGCTGCTCTACAATAGGCTGGAAGATGCCGTCGAGGAAGTCTGATATACGTTCGGTAGGGCAGGTACACGCAGAGACAATTGGTCTCCCAGGGTTGGAGGGTTTATGAATTTTGGGAAGCATATAAAACACAGGCTTACCCAGACCACTATTGTCAATACGGAGATGAGAAGCGCTAGAAGGTAAGGACTTGTTGGCGATAAGACTTTTGATGGTGTCATGGACCAGACGATTGTTGAGGACTGTCGCATCATTGTCACGGCGCTGGTAGAAGGAGCTGTTGGTGAGCTGCTTATTACCTTCTTGGAGGTACAGGTCCTTGCGCCATACCACAATGGCACCTCCTTTGTCAGCCGGTTTGATAACAAATCTATTCGCTGTTACCCTTAAGACGCCACTAGGCGTAATGGCCACTGACTGCTTTGCCGGTCGTTGGCTAAGGACGGAAGAAGAAGAAGAAGAATATATATATATATCATCATCATCATCATTGTAGCATGTCCTTTGCAGAACGTCGCTCTCATCACAGCCCTCCTGAAAGACTCTCGATCTCTAGCCAGCCTTCCCGCCTCCTCCATTGTCGTATTCAAGGTGTCTTCAATGTCCTGTGTCCACGGTCGGCCCCTGCCTCGCCTTCCAGGTACCATACCCTCCATCACTGCTCTTTCTAAATCCCTATGACATTTAATGTGGCCAAAGTATTTCAGTTTCCGGGACATGATATTGTTTATGAGCCAGTTTTTCTCGATGTTCAGGTCGTGTAGGATGTCTATATTATTCTTCTTCTTGGTCCAAGATATTCTGAGAATTTTTCTGTAACAATTTGCTTCGAAAGATTCGATTTTTTTCTTTAATGTTCGTGTAATGGTCCACGATTCACATCCGTACGTTGCCACCGGAAAGATGTACGTTCTCAGAAGTTTTACTTTTATTAATTTGCTGGTATATCTCCAGCATCAACATGATTTATACCATAACTTCATCGATTTCACAAAAGCCTTCGATCGAGTCTGGCATGAAGGCTTATGGCAAATAATGAGAAAATTCAATTTTGATACCAACATCATAGATATCATTGAAGCACTATACAAGGACGCAAGCAGTGCTGTTTTTGCAAGCAACGACATTGGAGAATTTTTCAAAACAACTGTAGGAGTTCGCCAGGGATGCATCCTGTCACCAGTGCTCTTTAATATATATCTAGAACATATTATGCAGGAGGCTCTCTACGATTATAAATCAACCATATCGATTGGAGGCCGCCCTCTGTGTAATCTACGTTTTGCTGATGATATCGATCTGATAGCTGGAACAGAATCAGAACTTCAAGACCTTACCTCTAGACTGGAGAAAGTAACAAGAACGTATGGGATGGAAATTAATATAGAAAAAAGCAAGATATTGGTGAATAGCCATAAGAAACATGTTCCGACCAATATTACGTTAAATGGGCAAACGTTAGAAGAAGTTAACACCTTTAAATATCTCGGGTCCACTATATGTAGTTGTCGTGGTTGAGTTAAAGTGGTAGAGTATTTGTCGAGTTGGACAATAGTAGTGAAATCGACAAGGGATAGTGGACTGACAGAGTTATAGATTACACACACAGAAAGGTGTAAATAGGAGATGGACTTGAGACAACCTGGAAGAAGATTTACCAAAATTATCTCTCTCTCCAAGCCTCAACTCACTTATGTCTGTCTAAGCATCTCCTGCTCTCTCTCTTTTCTCTTATCATACATAGAGATTATAGTAAAGAGCTAAACAAGTTAATTATGGATGAAAAGGGTCGGGAACAGCGCATTAATAAATGTGTAAAATTTATTAAATGAAGAAAAGCATGAAAATAATGCATATCATCACCACAACATAAAATTACATCAATAATCAAATAATCATCAATAGTCATCAGATACGCAAATTACACCAACAAACACACACACAGACCACCGACATGAACCTGTAGAACTCAAAGAGATAAATAATCGAGTGACAGTCCTTCGGTTTTCGGGGACCAGCTGAAGTAACTCCAGTAAGTGGTGTTTTCGTATATATCCTCCATCGGTGATGGAATTAACCTGAATAACATCACTGTATAGGCGCTATCGTTGGTGACTCCCCTTACTGGCGCGAGTTGGGCTGGAAGACTCTATTTACCTCCTGTTTACCAAAATGAATTTTTTTTTTTTTTTTTTTTTTTTTTTTTTTTTTTTTTTTTTCTTAACCAGCGGCACTTGGGCTTTCAGCCCTTCGGCCCAATGACATGTCATTGCGAGGCTGGGGAACCTGAGGACTTTCCTTCCAACCCGGTCAGGAGCTTCGCTCCTTCCCATCCACAGAGGGTTTATCACAGGAGCCGTTCAGGCTATTCAGTCAAATTTCCGGCCGTAAACATTTCTTCAAACGCCGACGCCCGGGTTTGAACCATGAACACCTGGTCGCCAGTACAACGCCGAAGCCATTACACCAGCGCGGCTCCCACCAAAATGAATAAACTGCGTTTCAGTCCGTCCGCTTTCGGGAACCAGATGAAATAGTCCAGACAGTGTATTACTTGTAGATCCTTCGTGAGGGACTATGCCTACAAAACTGTCCTTGTTGGTACTATCATTGGTGACTCCCCCTACTGGCGCGAGGTGGGCTGGGGGACGCTGTTTATCTCCTGCTGACCAACTGATTGAACTGGACGACAGCCTGTCCGCTTTTCGGGGACCAAATGTACTAGCTCCAGGAAGTGAATTACTTGTAGATCCTTCATGAGGGACTAGCCTACAAAACTTTCTTTGTTGGTGCTAAACGTTTGTGACCGCTACTCACGAGAGGGGCTGGACCTCTGTCCATAGATGGCTGCTCATACGTGCGAGGTTTTAAGTATCCAGGAAATACACCAGAAGAAGTCACTTGAGGACAAAGAGTCCCAGGCGCGCTTATCCGGCGCTAGGCTCTTGCGTGCTGGGTAGTAAATCCTGTTTAAACTGGTTTGGCTGTGGTTTGCTGAGTGCCCCGTTTAGGCACAAAAAGGTGGGTGATGTGGAATTCTGCTATAGGCATGCTTGGCGGTTTTGATATTCTGGAAGCCGCAATGCCCTGGCTGGTAATCCAATAGGCGAGTAGAGAACTACTACTGCGTTTGGCGATTCCAGATTTTGCGTTGGCTCCGTTGCACTGCGTGAGTTTAACTTGGCGTTGACAAAAAGGGGTTTTGATTCAGGAACGGGGTTGACGATTCGTTACGCTAGCGGTATTCAGAAACCCTCTAGATCGAAGAGAATATTACGTTCTTCGCCTGACTGGAATCTGCTCTAGCGATTCGGTCTCCCTGAAACTGAGACCCAAAAGAGACACCTTTTAACTTCAAGCAACGCTAAAATCAATCTAAGGTTTTATAACCTAGTCATGCTCCGCTCCTTCCCTTCTATCAATTATAGCATGTGCCCGCATAGGCTTAATATCCCCTGTACACCCATGTCATCATCATCAGTTGCCATCTCCACAACGAAGGTTGGCTGTAATGGATCTCCAACGTCTTCTGTCTCTTGTCTTGGTGGTACACTCTGATAGACTCTTTCCCGTCCATCTCTTGATGTTATCTTCCCACTTATATCGCTGTCTTCCCCTTGCACGTTTGCCTTCAACTCTCCCTTCTGTTATGGTCTTCTGCAAGGTGTTATGCCTTTTTATGTGGCCAAAGTATTTTAGCTGCCGAACTTTGACCTCTCTCATTAGTTCTCTTTTCATGCCTAGATTTTCTAGGACCTCCTTATTTGTTTTCATCTCTTTCCATGAGATACGCCCCATTCTTCTATATATCCACATTTCAAGAGCCTCAATTCTTTCTTCCAAATGCTTATTCATCGTCCATGTTTCTGCACCATACAGAAATGCAGAATATATATAACACTTTATGATTCTCAGTTTTAATTTATGAGATAACTGTTTGGATGTCAGTATATGTTTCATGTTGTTGAATGTAGCTTTGGCCATTCCTATTCTCTTCTTGATTTCTGTTTCACATCTGCCATCTTCTGTTATTATATGACCAAGATATACGTAGCTCTTGACTTGTTCCAGGATTTTCCCATTTACGCTTATCTTTAATGTGGGTTTATCGTCTGTTTTGCTAATTATCATAGTTTTAGTTTTCTCAATATTAATGTCGAGTCCATATTCATGACTTATACTGTTCACTTGCTTCACTAGTTCTTGTAACTCCTGTTCGCTTTCAGCTAACAACACGGTATCATCTGCATATCTAAGGTTGTTTATTGATCTTCCACTGATGTTCAGTCCTGGTATTTCCTGTATCTGTTTGAAAATTTTTTCGGTGTATAAATTAAATAGGCAGGGGGACAGCACACAACCTTGTCTGACACCTCTTTTTATGTCTATGTATGGTGAATAATTCCTTCCCGATCTTACTGTGGCAGTTTGCTCCCAATAAAGGTTACTGAGTATTCTTATATCTTTTCCATCAATACCTATGTCTTTGAGGCATTCAATTATTTTCTCATGATGGATTCTGTCAAAAGCCTTCTTATAGTCAATGAAGCACATATACATACTTTTTTGGACCTCTGTATATTTTTCTGCTAATCTTCTTAGGCAAAATATTGCCTCTCTTGTTCCACTGTTCCGTCTAAAACCAAACTGTTCTTCTTGGATTTCGCTGTCTACTTTACTTTTTATTCTTTCCTGTATGATTTTGAGCAGTATCTTAATTGCATGACTCATCAGGCTGATTGTTCTGAAGTCTGAACATTCTGTTGCATTTGGTTTTTTGGGCAATGTTATAAAAAACTGATGTCTTCATGTCGTGTGGTAAATATCCTGTATTGTATATATCATTGCATATTTCTGTGATTGTATCTATACCAAAGCTCTCCAGAGCTTCTATCATTTCAATGTTTATGTTATCCATGCCTGCTGATCTTCCTTTTTGTATCATATGAATGGCATTCTCTACTTCTGATCTGAGAATGTGTGGGCCTTCATTAGAATCTGGTGATGGTTTTTTTACCTCTGTTGTCCTCGAATAGTTCTTTTACGTATTCTGCCCATCTGTTTGATATGTCTTTCTCATCAAGTAATATTACACCATTTTTGTTCTTGATACAGCTTCCTCCTTGTGCAAACCGCGACCGATTTGATAATTTCTTTATTTCTTCATGCATATCTCTTGTCATGTGCTTCGCTTCCAAATCTTCTATTTCCTTACATTTTGTTTCTATCCACCGTTCTTTTGCTTCTCTACACATAGTACGTATGTCATTGTCTATTGTTTTATATTCTGGAGTGTTTTTTGCTTTCTTTCTTTCTGCCATTTTATTCAAGATGTCATCTGTCATCCAAATTTGATTTTTCTTAGACTCCTTTTTAGGTAAATTTGCATTTGCTGATTGTATGCTTGTTTTTAAGCATTCCCATTTTGCGGTTGCTTTTTCTTCTGGGTTTTCTCTTCTATACTGCTCCATGCTTTCTGTCAATAACTGTTGGTATTTATTTTTGACGTCGATTAAATATTTCTGTTTTATATCTGGTTGTTTCAGCGCTGATATTTCTATCTGGGGTTCCTCCTGTCTTCTGTTTCCTGCTCTTTTCAGCTTTATATTTACTTTGATGACAACTGGATTGTGATCTGAATTTATGTCGGCACCAGGATGTGTCTTTGCACTTGTGACACTGTTCTTAAATCTATGTTTTATCATGATATAGTCGATTTGATTACGTGTTACATCTCCTGGGCTTTTCCATGTGTATAATTTCCTTGGGTGATGTTCAAAAAAGGTGTTACATATGACCAGCTGGTTTTCTTCACAGAACTGGATAAGTCTGTCTCCTCTATCATTTCTTGTCCCTAATCCATACTGTCCTACTATTTTCTTGTATTTTCCTTTTCCTACTTTTGCATTCATATCACCCATTACTATCAACACATCTGTAGATTTGACTGGTTTAAGTGTGTGTTGTAGCTCTTCATAGTATTCTTCTATTTCTTCCTCGCTGTAATCTTTAGTTGGTGCATAAGTTTGTAAGATTGATATGTCGAATGGCTTTGCTCTCATTTTTAGTAACATCATTCTGTCATTGTGTGTCCAGTATCCACAAACATATTTTTCTAACTCCCTCTTTATCAACATTCCTACCCCTCTTTCGTGTTTTTCTCCTCCTGAGTGTATAAGCGTGAACTAGTCTCTTGTTATGTAGCCTGTATCCAAAAGTCTTGCCTCTGCAACTCCCAGTATATCGAGTTTCATGTCGGTTGCCTCTAATATAAGATTGTCCAGCTTTCCTTCTCCGTTTAGAGTTCTAACATTCCATGTTCCTATTTTTAGGCTTCTCCTACTAGTTTTTAGGTGGTCTTTCTCAGAATGCTCCCTTTCAACAGAATTTAAGGAACACTCGTCATTATGTACTTCCTTACTCATTAGAGGAGTTGCCTCTTCCCTGTTAATTTGTACAGTAGATTCTTCCCTAGGGGACAGAGAGTTCTCTACATATCGGTTCTTATCTTGTTGTTGTGATCCCATTACTTTCTGTAGGAAGTACGTGGTAAGGCCCCAATCTCTTCCACGGTGGCTAGCCATTGTCTTTTTCTATGTCCGACATGCCTCTAGTGCGCCACACACTTTGCTGTTTCGCTTTGCGAGCCGTTGATCTTCTCAGATTCCTCCGCCTCACTCACCGTCTCAGTCTTTGTGTACTAGGGATGGACATTCCCTTGAGAAAGATTGCTCCTACTCCACCCATGTAGTTTAGCCAGTCAGCCAAGACTGTTGCCCGGGATGTGGCCACCGCCGTACACAAGCGGTATTCTAGGAGCCATACATGAGCTAGACAAAGAGAGGAGAACCAAATAGGATCCTGACTATCCTAAAAAGGACATGGCTGTCTCTCACCGTGAGGTACTATCCCTCTCTCTTTATCCTACATCCCATGTAACTGTCATTAAATGTTCTGACAGCAACAATCTACTCCTCTTCTCCCAATCTCAACATACAGGAAACCTAACCTGTAGTTACAGTTAAATGAATATGCTTATTCATCTTACAACATTAAATGAATTTACATAAACAGATTACAGCATTTGACATTACACAAATAAATCGTATGTCCCCTTGGGAAAATATATTAATATTCCACAAACTGAGTACAAAGAAAATGCAATGTTCTTGCTATAATAATACAGTTGTGGCTAGATCATAAGATATAATTATATCTATGCCTGGTGACTGCTTTCAGTGAAAGTTATAGACTAGTGTCTAGCCACACAAGTAAGCATAAAATGATCCTCCCTTGCCACTAGAAATATCTATCAAAAAGGAATAAGTGACTATCTCCTATAATCCAGAGTTATTACCTGCATCTCACTATTCAGTTTTTAAGTGAACAATCCACACCTGACATTATCTTACAGAAATGACAGTTAATCGTGCTGACTCTTAACCCAATGGTAAGCATTCGTGGACTGATTCTACGCCTAATATCTGTTATTGTAAGTTTAACATTTAACCCATGATAAACCGAACAATTTAAGCACCACTTAATAGGCCGTAGACAGCGCTACCTTATCACTGAATAAATTACTAGGAGAAGTCCTCAGAAATAAATTCACTTTCCTAACAGATATATAAAAGCTAACATGAATCTAATATAATAATTATAAGATATGTCAACTCACCCCGAAAAATGACTAGAACATAGGCAAACACATTCTAGTACTGTGTTAAAGTTTGCCTTATCTCATGATGGTCATCTACGGGCCAGGAAAATTTACGAATGTCTTTGTCTATTAAAACCAGTCTACTCTTATAGATCACAAGGGACGCTCCCCCCGGACACCTGGCCTGCATATTTCTACAGAAGTTCGGCGAAAGACGTAATCTAGAGTAAGACAAAAGAAATCGTGCGAAAGTTCCCCAGGTAGAGAAATGCATAACATTATGCTCTATCTTGTCTAAGGGCAAAAACCCAAAGACTGACCGCGGGTTTGTCTCCCCCTGTTTCCATGATGCATAATATTATGATCCGAAGCAGCGTTCTGGAAGCCAAACACAGGGACCCTTTCGCTCGTGATCAAAGGCTTTAAACGTAAGAGATATTCCCCTGGTCAGACCAGGTGCGGCTAGATAACATTACGTTACCTCTACGCTGGCCGTTGAGGAATTTAGTACTAAGGCCAAACGTAAACAAACCTCGGGGAGGGTTTGCGAAGGTGAAAAATGAAAGAAAGAAGAATACAAAATGACGAGGAAAACCAGGACATTTAAAAAGTAATCAAATTATGGACAAGATGGTAAAATAGATTATCGGTCACGTGACAGTAGTGATGGAAGATCAAGTAAAGAAATCAAGATAAGACTTGAGATGGCCTCAGCTGCCATGACAAGGTTGAATGTGATCTGGAAAAGTAACATCAGTTTTCCTGTGAAGATCAAATTATACAAATCACTTGTATTATCTATTCTCTTGTATGGGTGTGAGGGCTGGACACTCACTGCAGATACGGAGCGAAGGATTCAGGCTTTCGAGCATAAATGTTATAGAAGAATTTTGCGCATTTGCTATAAAGAGCACAAAACAAATGTCTATGTTAGAGAGAAGATAAACACCTATGCAGGCCACCAAGAACCACTTTTTGTCAATAGTGAAACGTCGAAAGCTTGCCTGGTTTGGGCATGTAAAGTATTTGTTGGATATTGTAACCGTAAATGTGTCTCAGTTTCTTAGATATCCCTCGTGAAACTGTTGTCTGTATCTATGCTTACTTACTTACTACTTACTTACTTACTTACTTAGTCGTTCCCCTTCTACCGTGAGGTGTAGAGGTTTGGAAGAGAGAGAGCGCCAGACTATTCTATCGGCTGTCTTCCTCCTGGCCTGGTTCCATTCTAGTCCTCGGTCCTTCAAAGATTGTCTAATGTTGTCCTCCCAGCGTACTCTGGGTCGTCCTCGGGGTCTGGATCATTGGCTCTTTGTTTCCCATGCTTGTCGTGGTAGCCGATCTTCTCCCATTCTGCAGACATGGCCAAACCATCTTAGTTGGGACTGTTCTACTTGGGTCTGTAGGGGGTGGCATTTTAGGCCTTGACGTATCGTCTGGATGCGTACCATGTCTCTTCTTGTTACTTCAACGACCTTCCTCAGATACCTCATTTCTGAGGTTTGGATTTGGCTTTTATGGGTTGTAGTCATTGCCCATGACTCGCATCCATATGTCAAGACTGGGACATAGGTGGAGCGGTATACAGCCATCTTCATTTTCTTACCAACCTCTCTCTTGCTGAGGAATCTTCGATTTATGGCCTGAAAAAGTCTCCCAGCTGCTGCTTTTCGAGTGGCCAACTCTTCTTTGATGCCTCCCTTTCGGTCTATAATAGCTCCGAGGTATTTAAAGTGGTCGACCTGCTCCAGGACCTGTTCTCCCAGCTTAATCTGATGTCTTCTTTCTTCTCGTGATATCACCATGGATTTTGTTTTAGAGCTGCTTATGACCATCCCTCTCTTCTCCAGCTCTTCCTTCCAGACTTGCAGGTTGGATTGGAGATGTGCCTCTGATTTAGCAATCAGGGCAACATCATCAGCAAATGCCAGCTCTGAAATATAGACCTGTCTCATCTTCCAGTACCCCACTGAATACTTTCTTGTTCTCTCCCTGTATCTATGCTTTGTTGTATATTTCTTTTAGTTTCGTCTTCTGTTTGGTTAACAGAAGATTGTGATCTGGTGCCACATCTACACCTCTACATACTTTTACCTCATTTAATGATGATCTTAACTTCTGGTTTATGAATGTATGATCAGTCTGATTGTATACCCTGTGGTCTAGTGAAATTCATGTTGCTCTATGTACATGTATTCATTTATGTGGAAACGTGTTGTTGGGGCTTTTGTAGCTTAAAGTTTCTACAAGATGGGAACCATGCCTAACCCTCCTTAATCGACTTTTACGACATACCTAGCAGGTTACAGTGTTTCCTATTCTTTGCTATCTTTTTGGGCCCCGGTACCACACGGGTGCAAGTGATGTCCCTTGAATGATACTGTCGCAGAAGAGTGAAGAATGTGAGATTTCACCATTCTTGGATTCAGTTTTATGTGGTGGGGTGACTGGTTCCCTTCTTCGCTGTCTTTACCTTCCCTTACTCAAGAGCAGAGTCGGATACCCATTTACAACTGCGCAGACTGGAGCGTGAATCTACCAAGTTTCGAATCCGTTAACTTTTGCCTCGAGAAACAAGCGCATAACACTTCCGCCCGCGTCTATTTAAACAACTAGTCATTATAATACATATAATCTTATCTTTACACATTCTCACCGCTGCGTCTATTTAAACAACTAGTCATTATAATACATATAATCTTATCTTTACACATTTCACCGCTGCGTCTACTATAATGTTGTTCTACAACACCTGGAGGCTACACAAGTCTGGCTGCGGTACCAGGAGTTAAGTAATCTTGCACTCCAGGTCTCGTGGGAAAGAAATGGCTAGAGGCAACATATGATATGCTTGAACACTAATAGAAGTGGGAGACAACTGCTATTGTCAAGTGTTATTCGGTTTGTCTGCCAGAGTGGTCGATGGTGTTATTACGAAAACTACTCGGTTGAGTCAGTAGCATATCAATAACTTGTGGACTAAGCCAGGAGAGTGTGATAACTACTACTTCATATCTCTTTGTTTACCCGTCTCTGTCTTTGTCACATGTTCTTAACATTCTGAGCTATTTTTATCTTTATTTGTCTATCAGTATTGCCACCGTTATCTATAGTGTCCCCAACTGTCTGCCATTGTTTTGCCTGTTAACAATGCACATGTTGAGTATACAACTAAAATGGAGATGAAACACAAGAACAAGATAAATAAAAGTTTTACTGACACGTTAAAGCATGAATTGTATTTCATATTGGATATTTAAAAAAAATTATTTTAATTAAATTTCCATTCGATATAAATATTTTTATTATTTTTATTTTATTTCCATTTGATGTTATTATTTTTCATTATTTTCATTCTGTATTCAGTCAATGTTTAGGTCACTATTTTTCTATATCTATTGACCCGGAAGCTAGTGACCACTTTACAGGCTTAACGTTTTTTTTTAAAATAGGAGTTGTGCCTCGTTTTGGCGAGGCGCATCCTGTTCAACCTAGACAAAAGGTCCGTCGGTTATATTAGGGCGCATGTCCAAATATAAAATACCTAGTGGTCTGGTGTAGAAGTTAGGTTTAATGTGAGATCGACTTGTTCAACACATGATGTAATGGCAGACTGTCATTTTTACTGTCTCTTGTGCGTGTGTGAGTGGCACTTTTATGTTGTTGTTTTTTTGTTTCGGCATATAAAATAATGAAAATAATAACTTACTAGTCAAATGACAAGTATTGCTACTTAGTTTTGACATCTGTTATATGCACATTAAATAGATACAAATGAAGATTTAAAAACAAGATATACCTTTTCAATCACCATGTAGTTCTCTGTTATTGAAAAATTGGGAAATCCTAGAATTGGACAACAAAAGATGTACGTTATGAATTTTTTTTTTTTAATTGGCGAGCAGAATGTAAACTTTGTTGAGTTCACGTCACGGGCAGCATTTGTATTAGCTGGATTTAGACAGTAGAAAAAAAAAGCAACATTAACAAAACAATGATGGAGAGGTAAATTCCCGTATTGATTTTTTCCCAAAAAAATTGTGAGAGTGGAGTGGTAGAGTGGTTTGTGCTCTTGATTCTCGTGGCGCAGTTATCGGGTTGGAAACCTGGTCTCTAGTCTACCTAGCTGTAAATTGACACCTAACTCTGCTCTTGAGTTATGAAAGGCAAAAACAGGGAGGAAGGAAATAGATCGCCCCACCTCATAAAGCTGAGACCTTGTATAGTCCAGTCTCGAGCACCATACTCACCTACGGCAGTGTAAACTATGAGACTACCTTTAACTTTTTTAATGGTGAACACTGTAGTGGACAAGCTTCAACTTTCTGTATCGCGTATTCTCCATTGTCTTTCTCCACATTTAAACAAGGCTACTAATATGAGGTTGTGCTTGAGGCTGGCAACCTCATCATGTAACACAAATTGCCACAGAAACAACTGCTGCAAGATCATGTGACTGTTTGGTGCAGTTTCTGCAAGGACCAGCGACAGTGGTGGCTCTTTGCTCCGTAAGAAATGCACAGGAAAATGATGATGCTGTTGTTGATGATGGTGGATGTGATGATGATGGTGGATGTGATGATGATGTTGATGATGATGGTGGATGTGATGTTGATGATGGTGGATGTGATGATGATGATGATGATTATGCATCTTATTCACTAAACTCTACCTAAGGTGTAGAAAACATGAACATCAGTAAAAGATGTTTGGCTTGGAGGCTTTCTGTGGCATTTATTGTGTTGCTAAAGATGTTAAGGCTTGAAGAAGAAACTGTAGAGCAGTGGCGTACTAAGTGGGGTGCGAGGGGGCGGTCTGCCCATGGTGACAGCCTGGAAGGGGGTGTCATCGGACACTATTATGATAGTACGCACATTAAAAATATACGTGCAGGTGTAGATCTTTATGAGGGAGGGTGCCACAGGTAGGATCCGCCCCGGGTGCCAAATACTTTAGGACCGCCTCTGCTGTAGAGAGACATGAAAGGGATACATAATACATGGAAAGACAGAAAGGTGTAGAATGTATTTGGCAATAATCTATGATTCACGGGGAGGTCAAATATAATGATAGTGATACAATTTAATATTCATTGTTAACAAAGAGAAACGACAGCATTGGAAGATGGACAAAATATGTGTGCCATATAAAGAAATAAATGAAAGAAAGAAAATTAAACAGTATTAAATACACATGGAAGTGTCTTTGGGGTCGTCCACATATGACGTCACGGAAGGGGTCAACATTGTGTGACGTGGTGTGACAATTGGGGGGGGGGGGGGGGGGAGAGAGATAATGTGACGTCATACAAAGCATATACAGTATGTCACACTCACATTTTTTTTCATAAATTATGTTTCTACTTGTATCTGCAGTAGTTAACTTTTATCTACAATAGTTAACGTTTATCCACAATAGTTAAATTTTATCCGCAATAGATAACAGCTCCCTCATGGACGACATACATTAGCATTATAATCTTAAGTGAAATATCGGATAGTTATTATAATATTTAGCTGGTTTAAATTTTTTATATATGTATTTTTTTTAAACAATGTAATACACATCTTAAAAAAAATGCAGACTAAATAGATTGTACTGTTTAAAAAAAGATTTAAAAAAAACTGTAGCAGGTTATCACCATCGTGGAGCAGTCTGAGGAAACCAAAGAAAGGTATCTTCTTCGATCCTTAACCACCGACCGTCAAAGCAGTCAGTGGCCATCACGCCTAGTGGCGTCTTGTAGGGCAACAACAAATTGATTCCACTTTGCACGGTCGGTGGCCACCCTTCGTACAGTGCCCCAACTCTGGTTCCATGTCAGTGGCTTCCTTTCGGCTTTCACCACTGACAGTCATACGAGCCACAGACTCCGAATGTCCATCCCGCAGCAAAGTTTGTTCATTTGATGTTGTTTCCGTAACTTCATTATTTTTTTTACATAGACAGGGGTGTCAGCCCTATGCTAAAACCCCCAACCTGGAGGACCAGGGTACCAGCTTTTGTCTGACCCCTACCCACACAGACCAGTCCAGCTTGGTTGAACCTACCAGGAGTAAAACTCCCACTGGCATAGCTCTGGGGATTGTCAGGGTACGCAAGCTGCCATACCGCTACAAGGTATAGGTACCATTGATGGCAGAAAGAAAGGTATGGAGATTTAAAAACAAAACAACAAAGTCCAACACAAAAATCAGAATCAATTCACATATCAAGTTAGTCCAGGGACCTAAAGACGCAGCAATAGAGAATGCAGTCAGCGGACCCATAGCTTGACTGCTTGCGTCAGGGTCAGTGAACCAGAGCTGACCAAGACCGTACTCCACCTCAACGTGGTGGTCCTGGAAACAGGCTGCATCACTGCAGTCTGGCTGAGAGAGTAGGGATCGATAAGGGAAGGCAAACCCGGTCCCAAAAAATGCCGTGCTGAAGTCGGATGTGCCGGCCGAAAGGCGCAGATATCGCAGCCCCGCTGTAAAGGACACAACGCAACCAACGTCCTTTTCAGGACGAACGAGGAGGAAGAAGAAGAAAGTTAGTCCTGTTGTATGACTCAGAGCATGGAGAACTACAAAAACAACAGCCAAAAAGTTCCAGACTTTCACAAATGGGTTTTTTTTTTAATGCACTCGTATCAGATAATGCCGTAGGGGAATGAATTGTTAGAAACTTCGCAATACTAGATCAAGCTTCGAGAAGTGGGGTAACCAGTTCCCATCTATGCTGCCTTTGCCTGTCCTGACCCAACAGTATAATCAGGTATCCATTTACAGCTGGTAGACTGTAGCGTGACGCCACCGCGTTTCCAACCCGCTACTTTTGCCGCGAGAGGCCTGCGCTCTAGCCAAGGACGCTCTCATAAATAGGTGCTTGTCTAAAATAGAAAGATTGTGAGACCCTGTAGCTTAGTAAAAGAGAAAACTCTAGAACACATCAAACAACGCATAGAAAACAGCTTAACTATATATATACAGGTGGGTCTAATGATGACGATGAACAACTAGGGGCATTAATAGTGACAACAAAATGAAGAATTAGACAAAGATACAAAGTACAAGAAACGCATCTATCTTCGCGGCAGAATTAGTAGCAATACTCAAGTCTTTAGAAGTAGTTACAGAGAACACCACAGACAGTAACAATTCTCACGGACTCACTTTCATCAATACAAGCAATCAAAAGCATAAGTGAGAGCAGCAAGTCCGATATACTCGTAGTAAAGGAAATACTACAGATAACTACATACCTAAATACTGCTGGGTGCAAAGTCACGTTAGCGTGGATTCCATCTCATGTTGGCATAACAGGAAACGAACTTGCTGACAGGGAAGCCAAGTGGGGAAAAAATAGCAATTAAAAAATTGAAACAGGGTTAGGGAGATTCGAAATAAAGAGTCTAATAGCAAGAACAATATCCAAAGAATGGAGAAAAGCATGGGACCAAAGCACAACAGGAAGATATGCATACCAGCTTAAAATAAAAACAATTTTAAAAATGTCAAATACAAGACTAACTAAAAATACCAGTAAATAAAATAACTACTCCGGCTCAGAGTGGGAGCAGGGTACTGAAGAACAGAGGAATCCATCTGTGAAGAATGTTATGAACCTAATACCAGTAAACACTTCTTGCTGGAATGCAAGAAATACGACCAACACAGACAAAATATAAAAGGTTACTGTACACACTGCAAAACAGAATTAAATTTAGAAAATTTAATGAGCACAAAGTCCCCACAAGCACTACAAAAATTAATGAAACATTATCATAAAAACAAAAGCAACAATTTGTAAGACGACAGGAGAAATGAAAAATAAATATATACTCTGAAAGTAAACTCGTAATTATCTTACAACGCTAACAAAAGTAACAAAGCTATGTCATCAGAGAAGATTAAAACAACACAGTAGAAAAAGTACATAAATAAACCCCAAACCAATATTAAATTCATGCCAGTATAGACACAAGTATGCTTCTGAACAACACAACAAACTGAACTATTAGCCAAAAAGTAAAAACCCTATGGTGAGGAATACTGTAATACAGTACAGAACGTCAGAGGTTGAACGGGATATTTTCATCATTAATATAAAAAAAAAGTATAGAACGTATAATAAACACAATCAAGAAAATAGCACACTAAATGAAAAAAACCTCCTGATATAACCAACAGTTCAATGTATATGGTAAATGGTTGAAAGGGCATGCTACACAAAAGAAAGTAGCAAACATCTTTAACACAAAAAAAAAAAAAAAAAGGATTGTCGTGGTATGACAAGATCACTAATATGAAATTTATGGCAAGAACCAGACATGTGCCAGATAGGACAAACATAGAGCAAACCTGATAGATTTACCAGGCAGTCTTTGTTCTGAAATCTTCAGGGTAAGAGGGACAGATTAACACCAGCAAAACACAAAGAAGATAACTGAAGACAGAGATGAAGGGGATGAAGAAGAGATGGAAAGACCTTGAGCATATGCTCCTTAGGGAGTGAGAATGGTGATTATGAGTAGGTACCTAACTAATTTACATTCGATTACATTGTTGCTTTTCAGTATTACCACCAAATAGAAAATAAGTGGTGGTACGAGATTGTTTACGTTACGTAAGGAAGGGGGGGTCTGGGTTTATGTGACCCGGGGAGGGTGGGTTTATGTGACGAAATGTGACCGGGGTGGGTGGGGTGTTTAAAATATCAAAAATTGCGTGACGTCATATGTTGACGACCCCTTACTTGAAAGTAAGATCATTAATATTGCAGAAAAAGTTATTGACACATGTTCATGTTTTCCAACACACGAAAGCCACAGCAGTGCACAAGGCGTATCATAACCACTTTCTATTTGATTGTAAGAACGTTTACTGCTATATTGCTTCTTTTTTTTTTTTAGAAAGTATCATCGTCATCATCATCAGCATCGTTACTCTCAGCTCCTTAAGGAACATAGGTCTTCACCAAATTCATGCGAAACCTCTCTGTTATGTGCTACCCGCTCAAGGTCATTCCGTGTCTTCGTAATCCCTTGGGGTATCATCAAAATACATAATTCCCGCCGTAAATACTTCGGCCGGTCGGTCTGTCACACTTTGCACACCGTCGTTTGCGCCCTTTTTTTCTATTTTTGAGAGAGTGCATTAACTTTCAAGCATAGCTAAGGGGGTGCAACTGTGGTTGAAAGTTAGACAATAACATTGTATCGTTTCCCCTTATACGTACTCTCGCGAAAATAGAAAAAGTGTGACGGTGTGCATTAAATCAACAGACAATCAAGATACTCTTCTGTCCAGTTTCATTCGGGAAACGGATTTAACTCATCATTTTTCTTAAACATAATCTTAAAATGTACGTTTTTTTATGGTTTCTTCAAAGACAAAATTTTAATTTAAAGTATTGCAGACTTATTATTATGGATCAAAATGATAAGATGGCTAAATGGAAGAGACGATCGCGTCATTCACAGCGAGCAAGCGAGACTATCGAAGAAGCAGCAATGTAATACGTGTAACAGAAACAACACACTATAATTAAAAACCTGCCGGGACCCAAAGACGCAGCAATAGAGAATGCAGTCAGTGACCCATAGCTTGACTGCCTGCGTCAGGGTCAGCGAACCAGAGCTGACCAAGACCCTACTCCATCTCCACGTGGTGGTCCTGGAAACAGGCTGCATCACTGCAGTCTGGCTGAGAGAGTAGGGATCGAAGAGGGAAGGCAAACCCGGTCCCAAAAAATGCCGTGCTGAAGTCGGATGTGTCGACCGAAAGGCGCAGATATCGCAGCCCCACTGTAAACAGACACAACGCAACCAACGTCCTTTTCAGGACGAACGAGGAAGAAGAAGAAAAATCTGCCAATTGTGACGGGTTGTTGCTAGTGGGTTAATATTTACTTAACTCTTAGTTTGATATTAGTAATATGTAGTACTATATCTCTTTTAGACAATTACTTTCTTATTATACTCTTACACTCTTATTATACTTTTACTATTATCTATTAATTGTTATTCTTCTTTTAAAACACCGCTTGACTATATTGTGCAGGTCGCTTGGTCTGGCTATTCTCAACACTTGGACCTGACACAATACTCCCCAGAAGCTAATATTTTATAATTCAGCACATAAACAAGAAGCCTTTGTGAATTAGTGAATAGTTTAAGGTCATCCCAGTAATAACCTTGTAATCAAAACGATATCGAGAATAGGCTAATCAAAAATACTCACGTCTTTGGCTTTACATTTTATAAACTCAACACTAATTCTCACTTTCTTTCCCTCCTGTCTTTTTTTGTCTGTCCCTGACGAAGGCCTTGTGGCCGCAACGTAGGTTTTTCTTGTCCTTTGTCTTTGTAAGACGTATTACTATTTGTGTGTTTTATTATTTTTTTTCCATTCTACCTTTACCCTCGTCTTACGGCAGTTCTCCTCATATACTCATATTCTCAACACCCGTTCTGTAGTTAGGGGTGAATTCAAGCAACAGACAAAGACATTTAAAAACTAAATGGGCTGCCAAGAAAGACTAATAACACAGGACTAAAACACAAGGAGAAAAAAAATGATTTGTAAATGTACGGAAGGAACTGTCATAAAACAAGGCAACTCTATCCTACAGACCGGCGTGATGCTGACCACATCACCCCTAGCGTGCCGATGGTCAAGAAAATATGGGCCTAACACCATATACCCAGTATGCCTCAATGGGCGTGTAACGGGTTCCTTTACCTTTACCTTTTTTTTTCTATCCTACAGAAGTGACTGCGTCATTAATAGGCTGGACTGCCCATGGTAAATCTCCGGTGTTATGTGTTGCGGGTCGCACTAGTGTCCCGTCATCGAAGCATCATTTTTTGGTGATGCCTAGATGGCAGGGAGGATAGTGTGATTCGCTTGCATAGGTAGGCGGGGGTTGTCGCACGGAAGGTCCTGGGTTCGAGTCCTGGGTAAGCCACTCACGTCTGTTGTATTTCTGTTGTCTAGTTTTCTTTTTCTTTATTTCTTACGAGTGCCTGAAAACATACCTTTATGTTTGTCTAATATTTATTTACTGTTTACAGACCTCAGGTTTCCCTTCCTTATGTGTTATAAATGTCTATCCTACAGCCAATCTCGGCGTTAAAAATTGTATTGCATTCAGCCCGAACGAAACAGTTACGATAGACATAATTTCTAGTATACTTTATTTACAAGGAAAGCGCAGTAGTCTTAGCAGTTTATTCTCTGTCAAGTGTTTGTCGTCTTCCAGACCTATGCGTTACAGCAGAGAATTGTGAAGAAGTTATGTCGTCATATAAGGTAGTTAAAGCAGATGTAATTTTACAATCTAATGTAAATGTAGATCAGAATGTAAAGCCAAAGACGTGAGTTTTGGTGATTAGCCTATTCTCGATATCGTTTTGATTAGGCCCTACAAGGTTATTACTGGGAGGACAATTCACAAAGGCTTCTTGTTTATGTGCCGAATTAGATAATATCAGCTACTGGCGAGTATTGTGTTAGGTCCAATTGTTTGATTTTTTTGTCAGGACTAAGATCTTTACGCTGACCTTCACATTGTAACATCCTTGACTCTAGAGTGGTTGTTTACACTGCGTCTGGTATGTAAATATTAGGCCTAGTCTGGCGTTGGCTACAGGTATTCCAATTCTCATCTTTATGAGGTGATCCTCCCTAATGCAAGACCGGAGCCAGGTACCCATTAACAGCCAGGTATACCCTAATCTAAGCCCAGTAAATGGGAAGGATAGTAGAACAAGGTCAGCCATTTTGCCCGAATGTTATTCATGTAGACACGTGAGCGTATCACTTTGACCGTGTAAAACACCCACTATTAAACTAAACAAATTTCAACTACAATGAACACAAAATATCCATTTCAACATCTTACAGGTTACAATTATGATATATAATGCCTCAAATTTCTAATTCCATAATAAATCATGCTCACAAAATTTATGTTATGTGCAAACACACCGCACTACACGCAAAATACACCACACGGATTCACAATATGGCTGTGTCCAGTTCACCATCCTTCGCATTGGCCCTAAACCTTCAACCTTAACTCAACCCTGAACATAACCCTAAATCCTAACCTGGTTGAAATGAAGAAAGGTGGTATGTGTACTTTGCCATCCACATAAGTCTCCTACGTCATTAAGAGGATTTAGGGGCCTAGGTTAGGGGCTAGGGTCTAGGAATTCTTTTTAAAGCCGTATTTCAGGACGACATGCAACCCTCATCAATTTCTCATTTCAAAGCCCTTATATTTCTGAACAGCTAGCCTTTACCTAATCTTATCTCTGTTTTGAGCTTTGTCATAAATAACAAAATTTATCACCCAGCACACCCCTTAAAATTTCTGAAACAGTGGCGCATTTTACCTAATATTATCGTGATAAGTTTGAGCTTCAATGTCATAAATAAGACAAGACATGCTAAATTGAACACTTCAGCAAGGACAGGCTTGTTAATTTTTTTTCGTGGGCATTGACCATACGTCTTGATAAGTTTGAGCTTTTCCAATAGAAATGGTTATAATGGAATGGACAAGGACACAAATACATATGAAATTAGTGCTTCATCAGGACTCTGAGCAGAAGCACAACAAATTTTTTGTTATGCCCTAGATTTTATTTCCAGTCATTTTTGTGCTGTTGACTTGCTTGTCTTGTGTCCCATAACTGTAATAATGCAGGGACAAATGTTAATGAGACTGTGCAATTGGTAAAGTATTATGGGAAAAGACAAAAATCCTTTTAAATGCAGGTGATGATAACTAGGGTAAAACTGCTTGATCACCAATTCAAGATGTTTACAGTACTCTTAAAGTTGGAGGGACAGTTTGATATCAAGCTTTAGTTAATATGAGGCAAAAAGCAACATTTATGGAGCTTTCATTGCATTGGAGATCAAGAGAAATCGGATCCAGCAACGAAAATAAGAATCTTCAACTGCAAATGTAAAAGTGCAGTCCTAATTAAATGTAACAACAAATGCAGTGCAAAATTTAAACGTAAATTTATTAAGAAATCCAGAGGATAGGCAGGCCTGAGATGCTGATTAACTAGAAGAAGACGATGTTAGGACACCCCACACTGATGCTCAATTTGTTAGTCGTCAAGGCTAAATCTTGGTGACACCCCCGGGGGGAGAGGCAGAGGACATCAACATTACGGAGTGAATTGGACAAGGTGAAATGATCTTTGAGCCTGGAACAACTCTGGGGGTCCTCCCGGTGCAGCACAGGACAGCAGGACTTTCATGTGGTTGTATCAGAGCTGCCTGTGCTCCTCTGTGGTGGTGCGGGGTGCTGGATGAGTTGAAGAGAGGGAATGGAAAGAGAATTGTCCTCTTTACCAAATCGCACATTACTGTGCTGGGAGGAATTATAATTCTTTTGGTCCGATTTTTTGCCTGTTTACTTGCTAGCCGGGAATCTGCTAATGCTAAAATGTTTAGCGGGCGTAAGGATTATGGCACACCTTTTACGGTGGCGATATAACTAGAATAAACTGCCATTGATCAGAAGTTTACAGTACTCTTAAAGTGACAGTTTGCAAGCTTTAGTCTGTTACATGAGGCAATGCAACATTTATGCTCCTTTTATGCAAGCAAACTAAACACCTTGCAACTTTGTAAAAGTGCACAATTAAATGTAACAAAATGCAGTGCAAATTTAAACAAATTTATTAAGAAATCCAGAGGATCGGCAGGCCTGAGATGCTGATTAACTAATGTTAATCTTCTATGCTCAATTTGTTAGTCGTCATGCTAAATCTGCAGGCCTGTTGCCAGGATGAAGTCCACAGTCTTTTCCAGGACTATGCAGCAGCCCCATAGCTTCTGCCTGAGCTCAGCACCATCCGGCCAGCTTTGATGGGATAGATCACAAAGGGCTAGGCAGTTTTGGAGAATGTGTCCAGGGGTTAATTCCATTTCCATGTGAACATTCATTAGTATGCAATATCCTGAGGCAATAAGAAGTGGTTTAGTAATCTGCAGTGGCCCCAGTTCTCAGGTGGAAAAGGATTGTCTGCTGGTGCCTATGTAGTTGGCAAATTGGGTCGAATCTATTTTCTGCATCTCTCTCTTTCTTCCATTGGTAGTTGTACTGGTTGTGGATGATGGTTTTGGCCTCACAGTAGGGCAGTGGGTGGCTGAAGTGCTCCAGTTTACTAATGAAGCATCAACTCTCATTCCCAGTGATTTCACAATGGGAGAGTAACCACTGGAGGGCAGTGGTTGAGGTTCTTTGGAAGAATGTTTACCATATAAGGACAGTAGCAAAGTTATTCATTATATGTGATATTTAATATTGTGATACATCAACAATAAACCTGATTGCGGAAGACATACATTTTTTATGTGTATAATATATATAGCCAAAAAAGAGAGAAAAAAAAATATTCAGTATGTGATTTGTCATAAACAGAAAAGGCAATTATTACTGTGATGATCCTCAGTATGAACACTAATGAGCACTCACATTCTTGTTGTCTGTGTTATCATCATCATCATTCTCCTTCTTTCCGCTCCTAATGGAGCATGGAGCTACAAGTGCAGCTGGTCCCCTTACAGGAAACCTGCACCAAGCATTGGATTGCTTTTATTAGCTGTGGTTTTTAACAGTTTGTTTTACATGATATGTTGCCAGCCTCATGTACAACCTCATATTAGACGCCTTGTACGACATGCCTGAAGAAGCATTTAAAAATGTTGACTGCTGAGCTTTTCGCTCTTTTGTGACCAATACCAGGTTGAAGACACCCTGGTATTATCTACACTGTAGATCTAGGCTTTTCCTGTGGCTTTTCTGCCATTCTGAAATGTGTTGAGTTGAAATCATGAGCTCCAGTTTCTCCAGCTTGGCTTGCATTGAAAGGATCATCACATCTGGTCCCAAACCAGGAGAAAGAAGCGGGTGGCATACTGTGCATTCCCCATCATCCAAGGGGGCTCTCTAGATATGCAGAGCTAATATACTGTTCTCTGGTTCTGGACTCTCCCAAGGAATCATCCCGTACTGTACAGAGCCATTCTCATCCCCCCTGCCTACTATGGGCTCCATAGTGAGATCCTCCTACATGCAGCCAACCAGGTAAAAGCCAGAGTTATTTCTAGGGGTCATGTGACTCCTCCATGTTTAGTGTGCAATGCTGGGTTCTCAACATGTTTCACCACAAAGAGAATTCCTGGAAGTATGTGGATGATTTCAAGAATCAGTGAGGGTGTGATAGAGGTTTCATCCAGAAATCACTGTGGGTGGTATCATTCTCCTAACACAGGGGTGCCATAGAGGTTCCACTGCTCTCTATTCTCACAATGCGTACAAGTGTGGAGAAACCGTGTCCTGCCCATTCTTTGATGTTATCAGCCCAGGATTTTCTTTGCCTTCCTCTTCTCCGTTTACCTTCGACTGTTCCCTGGAGGATCGTTTTCAAAAGGGAGTCATGACGAGTTACATGCCCAAACCAGGCAAGCTGGTGGTCATATAAGGATAACTCTAGATTTTCCTCAATGCATAACTTTTTAATATAAAAAAATAGACATGATTATGATAAAGCAAATAACATACTTTTGTTTCAGTGTTCAACAGATCCCAGTTATTGTAATTGATAAACAAAAAAATGAAAAATGGTGTTGAAGACAGTTTAATAAATGCATTACACATGGGACGTTTTGTGATTACCCTTTGTCTGCCACAGTAAAAAAAAACAGGAAACAAATATGAGAAAAATAGAAATGGGATGAGAAAATAACAATGGAAGATGTTCCTCTTGACAGGCCTACCATTATTAAAATATTTTTTAATAGTTATTTTGTCATCATTTCCTGTAAAAAATATTTTGTTTTCAAAGCTCCAAGTGTAGTTTTTAACAAATTTATTCACAGCCAGGTCCTCAGACAAGTTCTGGACCATCAGGAGTTCAACAAGAGGAATTCATTGTCAGAATTCCTAGGTAAGTCAGAATATTTATCTTCACTTTATAAGTATTTCTCGTTCTGCATATAGTATATAGTAGAATGGCAGAGACAGCTATACATTAACTTTATTGATTTTGAAAAGGCTTTTGACAGCATACACAGGTACAGCCTATGGAAAATACTGAGGGCTTATGGAATTCCCAGCTGCATTGTTTCCATTATAAAAAGTCTCTATTCTAACGTTACATGCAGTGTTGGATTGAGTAATCTAACTTTCGAAGTGAAAACAAGAGTATGACAGGGATGCCCTTATCAACAACATTATTTTTGACAGCCATAGATTGGGTGATGCGCCAGACAACAGAGAGCAGTCCAAGAGGAATTAGATGGACAACGTTTTTTACACTGGAAGACCTGGAATATGCAGATGACATTGCACTACTCGCACATTCACATCAACACATCCAAGAAAAAACCGATAGACCGAACAAGCATAGCCAGCAGGTTGGTATGAACATCAATCTGAAGAAGACAGAGGTCATGACACTCAATGTGGGCAATCCTGAGGCAATAACAATAAGGAACCAGAAGTTAGAACAGACAGACACATTTACTTACCTAGGATGCCTAGTGACAACAGAATGAATAAGGCGAGAACAGCCTTTGCTAGTCTCAATAACATTTGGAAGTCTTCCCAGTACAGCACAAACACCAAATTAAGACTGAATGAGAGCTGTGTACTTTCTATGCTTCTCTATGGTGCGGAATGCTGGAGAGTAACAGAGAAGGAAATGTCGAAACTGTCCTCCTTCCACACAATCTGCCTAAGGAAAATTCTCCTAATCTTTTGGCCGAATACCATCAGCAATGAAGAACTGCTTATTCGGAGTAACCAGGAGGACATGCACACCATCATAGCTGGCAGATGCTGGAGTTGGGTTGGCCACGTTCTCAGAAGGGACCCTATACCATTACAAGAACAGTTTTGCTATGGACCCCCAAAGGAAAGCGAAAGAGAGGTTGACTAAAAACAACCTGGCGGAGAACTGTGGAAGCCAAGATGCAAAGAATGAACCAGAGTTGGAGCACTGTACGAAGGATGGCCGCCGACCGAGCAAAGTGGAATCAATTTGTTGCTGCCCTACAAGACGCCATCAGGCGTGATGGCCACTGACTACTTTGACAGTTTGCGGCTATGGATCAAAGAAGAAGAAGATATAGTATATAAAAGATTGTCTCAGCAAAATGCAGGTTTTATCAGTTCTGTTGAAGTTTTATGAAAACATCTATCTGTGATTGTGTAATTGTATCTCTCCAGTTCTTCCTACTTCTGTCAGATGCATGTGTGGTTTTCTGTGACCTTATTTATTAATTTTTTAAAGACTCTTGTAATCTCATGTCATTGATTTAAGATTTACAGAGGTTTTCTTTGTCTTCATCTCTCATTTTACTTCCGTTTATTCACTTTTTCATAGTTCCCATCTCTTTCTTGAGACTTCTGTTTTTCTGGTTCAGAGGTCATTGACAATAGCTTTCTAGCATGGCCTGGCCTTCAAAGTCTTCTATGGTTTCCATGTCATATTCATCACATATAGATGGAAACATATCTGGAGTCATCTTTATATGACCACCAGCTATGCACAATGCTACAATATACATGTTTAGAAGTGAACCTCTGTCTATGAAGCTAATTACACCCTCATTGACTCTTGAAATCATCCACACACTTCCAGGGATTCCCCCTGTGGTGAAACTTGTTGAGAACCCAGCATTGCACACAGAGCTACTAAGCTTGGAGAAGTCATTTGAGCCCCAGACATGATTCTTTGGCTTTGACCTGGTTGACTGCATGCAGGAGGATCTCACTATGGACCCAGTGATAAGCAGGGGGAACTGAGAAGTGGCTGTGTACAGGATGTGACAATTCCTTGGGAGAGCCCAGAACCAGGGCACAGTATTTTAGCTCTGCATAGTTGGAGAGCCCCCATATATGGTGGGTAATGCACAGTATGCCATGCACTTCTTACTCCTAGCTTGGGACCAGATGTGATGATCCTTTAAATGCAAGCCATGCTGGAGAAACTGGAGCTCATGACTTCAATTCAGCAATGTTTCGGATTGGCAGAAAAGGAAAAGTCTAGATGTACAGTTTTAGATAATACCAAGGAGTCTTCAACTTGGTATTGGCTGCAAAATAGTGAGAAGCTCAGCAGTCCTAGTTAAACAACAACAAGCTCTCACATAGGCGAGCCCTTTTTTAAAAAAAATTCAAGTATTTTGTGCTCGTAGCGTTATTGTCAGTGCTTCACTGTTATTGATTTGAAGTGCTGAACTTGCACTTAAGCCTTCTGTTCTGGGGTTCTGTAGCATAGTTACAGCAAGCAACAGTACTGATATCTTAAGAACACTGATGCCATTTTCATGTCACTAACCCGTAAATTATTACCTAAACAAAACCAATCGCTGGTGTTCAAGGCACAAGAATTATTGCCACTATGGCTGCCTTGCTGTCATTTATGCTGGTCAGAATTTGTGCCTGAATTTGTCTTTTAATTTATTCTTCTTCCTTGTCAAGTTCCATGCCAGCTGGCCTAAGTGATCATTTCTCTGCACATCTTTCTGTCTCTTTTGCTGTTTATGAATTCAGTTGTTGTCTTGTTTAATGCCACGGTGTCCAAATATCCAGTGTCTTCTCTCTTACATACTGCTCAGTATTACTTACGTACATGGCTTTATTCTTTATCAAGAGGATGTGTTTATATTTATGATCTCTGTGAGTTGGTAGTCTGGTACTTTTTGTTGCTACGGTGAAATCTTTGTTTCATACAGGTCTGATCTGGTCTGGTCTGTAACCTGTTATCCGAAATCCTTGGGAACAGCTTTGTTTTGGAAACTGAATTTTTTGGGTTTTCAAATGTCGTCCAAATCATTTGAAAAGTAGGCCAAGTGGCCCAATCTGCATTAAACAAATAGCCCAAAGTCGCCCAAATTGTGATTGAAAAGTATGCCAAAGAAACTTTTGATTTCCAGAATATTTCAGTTTCGGGTGTTCGGTTAAAGGGTTATAAAACCTGTACTGATTACTATAGATTATGTGAGCGTCAGGTGGTAGAGTGGTTAGAGCGCTTGCTTCTCAAGGCACAGTTGCTGGTTTTGAAATCAAGGAGCACCACTCTAGTATACCCAGTTATAAATGGGTCCCCGACTTTGCTTTTGAGTTAGGGAAGGCAAAGGCAGCTGGGAAGTGAAGCTTGTCACCCCCACTTAATAAAGTTAAGACTTAGTATAGTGAAGTCTCTAACACTTCACTCCTCTGTGGCAATATCTACTGTGGGACTCCCTTTACCTTCTTATCATTTATTATGTTGGTAACATTTGGATAACGATCTGTCATCTACTGTGCTCCATCCTGAGAGATGTCTATTTTGGTTACTGACTAGTGCACACAGCTGATAGGTTAGCATGGTGCTCTCATGCTAACCTCTACACCCCTAGGTAGAATAGGAATGACTAAGTAAGTAAGTAAGTAAGTAAGACTAGTCCACTATGTTTGGGTTACCCTAAATTGTGGCATATAAATCGACCACCATATAAGTCAACCCCCAAACAGTCCACTGGTAGGCTAGAACAGAAATGTGGATATGACTTTTTGTGGCGAGACATTGATGATCATTAAAAAATTAAGTGCTGAAAGGTAATCAATTTAAAAAAAAAAAATCATGAATAATTTATTTGATGTTTTACTTTTTAATTTTATACTTTAATTTTTTTATATTTTTAATTTATAAGTGCAATTTTTCCCCATTGTTCACAGGGACACACGAAGAAGATTTACCATGATGAAATTTGGATCAGGATCTTCCATTGATTTCTCTAAACTTGGTGATGTAAGTAAATTTAAAATATTGTTTTTTTTTCAATTTTTAAAGTGGGTACAGTTTAGAAGGTTTAGTCTGTTTATTTTATATTACAAGAAATTTAGAGTCTGACTATTCAAAAAAACTTTTTCTTTAATACAAAAATTAATTAAGACCTTATTTTAAATTTGTTCTGTAAATTTAAAAACAAAATAATAATAAAATTCATCTTAATTATGTGAATGTTTTAAAATATTTTTATTCTGTAAACAGATTCTTAACCTTTTTTTTTTGCTCTCACGCCTCCTCTGAGAGTGAACTTTATGTTCATACCTGCAGCAGCATTTGGGCTCTCAAATTCATACCTCCCATTCTTTCCCAGACTAATAAGTGAACCAATTAAGACATAATTTAAATGCTCCTACAGTTATTTTTTTTTCTAGCCAATTCCTCACATACACAAAGAAAAATTTAAATAAATATAAATTATCTTAATACTTACTTAGTCGTTCCCCTTCTACCGTGAGGTGTAGAGGTTTGGAAGAGAGAGTGCCAGACTATCCTATCGGCTGTCTTCCTCCTGACCTGGTTCCATTCTAGTCCTCGGTCCTTCAAAGATTGTCTAATGTTGTCCTCCCAGCGGACTCTGGGTCGTCCTGGGGGTCTAGATCCCTGGCTCTTTGTTTCCCATGCTTGTCATGGTAGCCGATCTTCTCTCATTCTGCAGACATGCCCGAACCATCTTAGTTGGGACTGTTCTACTTGGGTCTGCAGGGGGTGGGATTTTAGGCCTTGACATATCGTCTGGTTGCAGACCATGTCTCTTCTTGTTACTTCAACCACCTTCCTCAGATACCTCATTTCTGAGGTTTGGATCTGGCTTTTGTGGGTTGTAGTCATTGCCCATGACTCGCATCCATATGTCAAGACTGGGACATAGGTGGAGCGGTATACAGCCATCTTCATTTTCTTACCAACCTCTCTCTTGCTGAGGAATCCTCGATTTATGGCCTGAAAAAGTCTCCCAGCTGCTGCTTTTCGAGTGGCCAACTCTTCTTTGATGCCTCCCTTTCGGTCTATAATAGCTCTGAGGTATTTAAAGTGGTCGACCTGCTCCAGGACCTGTTCTCCCAGCTTAATCTGATGTCTTCTTTCTTCTCGTGATATCACCATGGATTTTGTTTTAGAGCTGCTTATGACCATCCCTCTCTTCTCCAGCTCTTCCTTCCAGACTTGCAGGTTGGATTGGAGTTGTGCCTCTGATTTAGCAATCAGGGCAACATCATCAGCAAATGCCAGCTCTGAAATACATACCTGTCTCATCTTCCAGTACCCCACTGAATACTTTCTTGTTCTCTCCTTACATGCCTTGATAACATCGTCCATGAGGAGTATGAAAAGATAAGGTGACAGGATATCACCTTGTCTTACACCAGTGGTGGTCCTGAACTCTTCTGACTTATGGTTTGCTGTCCTCACATAATTTCTGCAAGACTTGTAGAAGCTCTGTATAGCATGAATCAGAGGTGCTGGAATATTCTTCCTTGCCAACAGTCCCAAAGTTTGCTCCAGGGGACCCTGTCAAATGCCTTTTCCAGATCTATGAAACAAAGATGGATCTCGCTCTTATACTCAAGAGCCTTTTCACTCAGCTGTCTGAGTGTGGAGATTAGGTCTTGTGTACTTCGGTTTGCTCGGAATCCACACTGGATCTCATCCTTCTTCTTCTTCTTCTTCTTCTTCTTCTTGCGGTCGCATCTTTGATGATTACACCGTCAGACGAGTTCTCATGATGAATTCGACTGTTGTTTGAAGTTCCTCTTTAACTCCATATAGCTTTGAGTTTAGTGTTGAGTCATTGGGCCAGTATATCTTTCTTAACTGGTCATACAGAGGACAGTCCTGTAGAACATGCTCAGCAGTTTGTTCGTTTAATCCACATGTGCACAGTGGTGAAGCAGACAATCGTAGCTTGTGCATGTGTTTATTCAGTTTGTTATGCCCTGTCCTGAGTCAAAAAATAGTTATCTGTCCCTGCCGGTCGAGAGTGTGATAGTCGTCTTTGGGTTGGTTCTGTTCTCTTCTGATAGTCTGGATAGCTCTCTTTTTCTCAAAGTATGTGACTTCATTATCTTCTTGTTCACATTCTCCTCCCTTTTTTTGCAAGTTTATCTGCCTTTTCATTTCCGGGTACACCACAATGAGATGGTACCCACTGAAGTATGGTTCTCTTTTTGGCAGCTACCTTGTTTAGTTCATTTCTCAGATGCGGGAGTTTACCACCCTTGAGAGCTTGCAGGATGACTACCTGGTGGCAGTCAGAGTTGGTGTTATAAATCATATTTGCAGCTTGCTCTAGAGCTTGAACCTCAGCTGTATAGTTGGAACAGAATTTACCAGTGGGAATGTGCCTAGGGGATCTCATCCAATTGTGGCTCAGCTAGGCGTCAGAGTCTCTGCTCTAGGATTCTAGAGTAGATTTTACCAGGGACACTGAGAAGGGATATGCCTCTGTGGTTTCCACATTGTTGATTGTCACCCTTTTTGAAAATCGGTGTTATGATGGCAATCTCCCAATCCTTTGGTATGGCCTTGTTGCACCATGCTGCCTGTAGGACCCTTAGGAGTAATAGGTCGCCTGATGCTCCCATGTACATAACCATTTCTGGTGTTATACCATCATGCCCTGCTGCTTTGCCCATCTTGATTTTCTCCAGTGCTGCCTTCAGTTCTTCCATCTTTATGTCATCTTCATTACCATTGTTTTCCTCTTCTGTGCTAGTGGTTATCATTTCTGATGCTTGACCTTGCTCACCATCAAGGAGTTCTGAGAAATATTCTTTCCATCTTTCCATTACTTCCTTCTGGGCAGTAAGCAATTTGCCTTGCTTGTCCTTTATAAATTTGAGAGGGCATTGTTTTTCCTTCCTCATGTTCTTTAGGGTCTTATAGAACTGCAGATACGGAGCGAAGGATTCAGGCTTTCGAGCATAAATGTTATAGAAGAATTTTCGCATTTGCTATAAAGAGCACAAAACAAATGTCTATGTTAGAGAGAAGATAAACACCTATGCAGGCCACCAAGAACCACTTTTGTCAATAGTGAAACATCGAAAGCTTGCCTGGTTTGGGCATGTAACTCGTCATGACTCCCTTTCGAAAACGATCCTTCAGGGGACAGTCGAAGGTAAACGGAGAAGAGGAAGGCAGAGAAAATCCTGGGCTGATAACATCAAAGAATGGACAGGACACGGTTTTTCCACACTTGTACGCATTGCTGAGGCTGTTCTGAGTATCACATATTCTCCTTATTTCTCTATTTGTCCTGCTGTGTTTTTAGCTCCTAAGTATTGTTTCCATGCCATTTTCTTCTTTCTTATTTTCTCTTTGACTTCCTCTGTCCACCAAGGTGTCCTCTTTCTCTTGTTCCCAAGTCGGACTTCACCACATGCTTCTGCAGCAGCTGTCTTTATGATGTCCTTGAATTTAAGCCAGAGGGTTTCCAAGTCATCAGGTTGTTCTTCTGTGTTTCTCACTGCTGTAGCAATAAGCCCCTGATATCTGGTCTTAGTTTCTGGCTCTCTCAGCTTGTAGGTCTTAATGCTCATTTCTCCCGTTTGTTTACTTGGTTTCTTGCGTGATGTTGGGCAGTTTCTAGGCTGAGCAACTCTTTCAGTTGTTCTTTTTATTGTAAGCAGGTAGTGATCACTTCCAATCTCTGGCCCCCTCCAGACTCTAGCATCCCGGACATATTTGAATGAGCTCCTCCTAACAATGGCATAGTCGATCACTGACTTCTCATTCTTTGTTGGTTCACATCTAGTGTATGCATGTATGCGCTTATGGGGGAACTTTGTGTTTGTAATAATCAGATTCTGCTCACTGCAGAATCTAAGGAGTCACTTTCCATTGTCATTGAGAGTATCTTCTCCATATCTTCCGATAACTCCACCCCATCTAGCATGGTCATTTCTAACTCTGGCATTGAAATCTTCAAGCATGATAATTTCATCTAGGCAGTCATCTACCGTCCTTTGAAGCAGCTCGAAGAATTCCTCCTTGACCTCTGCTCTTTCATCCTCATTTGGCCCATACACTATGACTAGGCTGACTGTGGTTTCTCCTTCTTTTAGTTTTACAACCATAATGCGCTTCGAGACAAAGTTCCATCCCTTGATATTATCTTTCTGGTTTTTGGCCACAATGCAACCCACGCCCCCTTTAGCTCTTTCAGATGTGGGTACACCACTGCAGAGCAGCGTGTTGCCATCAAGATCCATGACTCCTTGTCTCTTTTTCTTTGTTTCCGTTATAGCCAGGATTTCTAATTTTGCTTTCCTCATCTCTTCCACCAGCTCCTCTTCTTTCCCATTTATACTTCTTGTGTTGCACGTTCCATAAGTCGTAGTCCGTTCTAGTTCGTCGTCTTAAGAATCAGTCCGGTTTTCTCTCTTGTAGTTCGCGTAATCATGTTTTAAAGCAAACAGGTGATTGGCCTGTTGTGCCTTTGCATGGTGGAGGGGCTGCCTCCTTACGGCCTCCATGCAGGCCGCCCTCCTCCTTTTTTTAGCTGGGCTTGGGACCGGCCTTCTTCTTCTTCTTTGATCCTTAGCCACCGACCGTCAAAGCAATCAGTGGCCATCACGCCTAGTTGCGTCTTGTCGGGCAACAACAAATTGATTCCATCTTGCTCGGTCGGTGGCCATCCTTCGTACAGTGCCCCAACCCTGGCTCACCCCCGCATCTCAGCCTCCACTGTCCCCCGCCAAGCTGTTTCCGGCCGGCCTCCCCCTTGCTTTCCCCCAGGGGTCCATAGCACAGCTGTTCCCGTGATGGCACCGGGGTCCCCCCAAGGACATGGCCAACCCAGCCCCAGCGTTCGCCAGCTATGATGGTGTGCATGTCCTCTTGTTTGCTCCGAGTAAGCAAACCCTGGCCGGTGATGGCATTCGGCCAAAAGATTCGGTGAATTTTCCCTAGGCATGCCGTGCGAAATGAGGACAATCTCGACGTTTCCCTCTCTGCAACTCTCCAGCCCTCCGCACCACAGAGAAGCACAGAAAGCACACAGCTCTGACACAATCTTAACTTTGTGCTTGTGCTGTATTGAGAGGACTTCCAGATGCCGTTTAGGCCAAAAAAGGCTGCTCTTGCTTTGTTCATTCTGTTGCCGATATCCTCGCCTGCCCCGCCGTACGGTGCCACCACGCATCCCAGGCATGCGAAGGCACCTGTCCGCACCAGCCTCCGACCCCCCCACCGACATGGGCCCAGGGTTCCCCACATTGAGCGCCATAACCACTGACTTCCCCAAATTGATGTCCAAGCCCACCCGCTGGCCACACCCACCAAGTCCATCCGTCTCTCCCTGGATGTGTTGATGTGAATGTGTTAGCAGTGCAATGTCATCTGCATATTCCAGATCTTCCAATGTAGAAAATGTAGTCCATCTTATTCCTCTTGGACTGCCCTCTGTTGTCTGGCGCATCACCCAGTCTATGACTGTTAAAAATAGAGTGGTTGATACGGGGTATCCCTGTCGTACTCCTGTCTTCACCTCAAAGGTTAGGTTGCTCTGCCCAACACTACACGTAAAGTTGGCATAGAGGCTTTTTATGATTGACACTATGCAGCTTGGAATTCCATAAGCCCTTAGTATTTTCCACAAACTGTCCCTATGTATACTGTCAAAAGCCTTTTCAAAATCAACGAAATTAATGTACAGCTGTCTTTGCCATTCTGAGCACTGCTCTATAATTTTCCTTAGAGTAAATATATGATCTCCACATCTTCTGTTCTTTCTAAATCCTGCTTGTTCTTTCCTCAGTTTGTGATCTACTGCTTTTGAAAGGGACCGGCCAAGGCGGAGTTAAATTATCTTAATGAAAACTATAAAGTTTGATTTTGAAAATAAGATTTTTTTTCTCCAGTGCGAAAGCAGTTACGATAAATATTCTTGGGGGCACCTGACACCTTCCCTATAACCCCAATACGCCACCTTGTGGAGGTACACTTCACATGTTAAGAGCCCCTGCTTTAAAATAACAGCAGGTTAATTAGAAGTAAATACACCCACCATCATCATCATTTTCCTTTGTGCTGCTTACAGAGCATGGTGAAACAAAAATTGGTGGTCCCGTCTGCAAGTTGCGCACGTTAAAAATCCCACGGCAGTTGGAAATCGTAAAGAGTAGGCCTATCAGGTCAACCACTCTATTTATAACAGTCATTTCACTGGGTGATGCGCCAGACAACAGAGGGCAATCTAAGAGGAATAAGATGGACTACATTTTCTACATTGGAAGATCTGGAATATGCAGATGACATTGCACTGCTAGCACATTCACATCAACACATCCAGGAAAAAACGAATTATTATCTAAGTTAGCCAGCAGGTGGGCCATGAACATCAACCTAAAGAAGACAGAGGTCATGATGCTCAATGTGAGCAACCCTGAGCCCATATCAGTAAGGAATCAGCAACTGGAACAGACAGATGCCTTCACATACCTAGGATGCATAGTAACACCAGACGGCGGAGCAAGCAAAGACATCAACAACAGAATGAACAAAGCAAGAACAGCCTTTTTTTAAGTCTCTAAACAACATCTGGAAGTTCCTCTCAGTACAGCTACAAGCACAAAATTAGGATTATATACAGAGCTTGTGTGCTTTCTGTGCTTCTCTATGGCGCGGAGAGCTGGAGAGTTACAGAGAAGCACATGTCGAAATTTTTGATATTTTCACACAACATGCCAAAAAAGAAATTCTCCGAATCTTTTATGCACCAACCAAGATCTGCTTACTCGGAGCAAGCAAGAGGACATGCACACCATCATAGCTGGCAGACGCTGGAGCTGGGTTGGCCATGTCCTCAGAAGAGACCCCGATGCCATCACAAGAACAGCTATGCTATGGACCCCTGAAGGAAAACGAAAGAGAGGCCGACCAAAAACAACTTGGCGGAGGACTGTGGAGGCTGAGATGCAAAGATTGAGCCAGGGTTGGGGCACTGTACGAAAGATGGCCACCGACCGAGCAAAGTGGATTCAATTTGTTGTTACCCAACAAGACGCAACCAGGCGTAATGGCCACTGACTGCTTTGACGGTCGGCGGCTAAGGATCAAAGAAGAAAGAAGAATCTGTGCAGTAGCAGACGGTATTTCAGTAATTATATGTCTGTGTTATGAGTAAAGTCATAACAGTTCTATCACACTACACAAGGCTTGTATACATACTTCTTGTTGATAAGCGTTGCCTTGACTACTCCGGAAGTACGTCACATCGTTTTCTGATATTTCGCAGACGGCATTTTGCCGGCTTTGCGTGGCAGAAGTAAGCTATACTTTGGGGCATTCGATGTGTTACCACTGTGTGTGGAAAGACGTATTGTGTCGAGCTCCTTGATGTGAACTCTTATTATAGAGTCTTTGAGATTTTATGTCAGCTAGGTCGTCCATCGACAGTATGGAGTCTATGCTAAATTAATATTGGAAGAATTTGATGCTGTATATCACGGAACGTGTGTGAAAAGACTTGAATAAAGATTGCAGCAGTATGTCGAAGACATCGTGCCTTTAGTCGACTGACTAGAGACTTGTTTCTGGACTGGCTAGGTAAAGAATTTATTGTATATTCACGAGGATGCAAATATTATAAGGAGTTTCGTCACGTATTAAATGAATGTGTTGTCTTCAAGTCAAATCTGGCCTTATGAAGTTTTTGACTGCTAAAGACTTACTACATGTTTAAAGGGCTGTATAAAAAGTAACACCTCACAAGCTGAATACAAATGTACCCTAGACAAGTTGGAAACGAAGAACCAGCTATTTCAAGAACTAAAGAAAGAACCCGAGGATAACACCTCATAACATTTGCGGGTCAAGATTACTGCCCATAACAGTCTGTGAGGCTAATTGCATCCTTATTGACTCTTGAAAGTCATCCAAACTTCAAGAACTAAAGAAAGAACCCGAGGATAACACCTCATAACATTTGCGGGCCAAGATTACTGCCCATAACAGTCTGTGAGGCTAATTGCATCCTTATTGACTCTTGAATCATCCATACACTTCAGGGATTCCCCCTGTGGTGAAACTTGTTGAGAACCAAGCATTGCACACTAAACTTGGAAAAGTCACTTGAGCCCCAGGCGTAATTAATTGACTTTGACTTGGTTGACTGCATGCAGAAGGATCTCACTGTGGGCCCAGTGATAGGCAGAGAAAGCTGAAAAGTTGCTTTGTGCAGGAGGTGACAATTCTTTGGGAGAGCCCAGAACCAGAGTACAGTATTTTAGCTCTGCATAATTGGAGAGCCCCCTTGGATTGCATGGAGTGCACAGTGTGCCATGCACTTCTTACTCCTAGCTAGAGACCAGATGTGACAATCCTTTAAATACAAGCCAAGCTGGAGAAACTGGAGCTCATGACTTCAACTCAACACATTTCGGAATGGCAGAAAAGCCACAGGAAAAGCCTAGATCTACAGTGTAGATAATATCAAGAAGTCTTCAACTTAGTATTAGCTGCTGAAGAGCAAAAAGCTCTGCAGCTCTAGTTAAACAACAACTAATAAGTTTTATTTTTTAAATGTTTAATTCCCAGAAATAAAATAAAACAAAATAAAATCTAAAAAGACCAATAAACTCATGTTACAAGAGATAGACCAATATCACCCAGGATAATAATGGCAAGATTCCAGGGAAAAGGAAGAAAAATCACCATCATTCACTGTTATGCCCCTACTAACAATGCGGATGATTATAAGAAGCAAGATTTCTATGATGAACTCCAAGGAACACTGGACAAAACACACAGGAGAGATATTAAGATAGTAATGGGAGATTTAAATGCAAAAGTAGGAATAGACAACAAAAACTGTGAACTAATCATGGGAAAGAATGGCGTAGGAAACAGAAATGAAAATGGAGAGCTTTTTGTAAACTTTTGTGATTTGAATGATCTGTTTATCGGAGGGACTATCTTCCCACTCAAAGACATACACAAGACTACATGGAACTCCCCAGATGGGCATACACAAAATCAGATAGACCACTTCACTATAGAAAGAAAATGGAGAAGCTTCATACAAGATGTTATAGTAAAGAGAGGAGCTGACATAGCGTCAGACCACCACCTTCTCCTGGCATCACTGAGGATAAAATTGAGGGTGCACAAAGACAGGGCAGAAAGATCAAGCTGCAAGTATAATACCCAGAACCTTATGAATAAAGACACAAGAGTTCAGTTCAATCCCAGAGAAATTCATTAAAATCACCTAGAATAGAAATTGATGGAGAGCAACTGTTTCTGCCCTGTGTTCCACAGGGAACGAAAAGGAATGATGATAATGACAAGAGATAGCAAAAATTGTTGCCCGCCATGAAGTCGTATGTTGAACATACCAGATTTCATTGTGCTGTGATGTCAATATGCCATATCATTTTATGTACTAAATTGGCAGTTAAATTATCTTTATTTTGACATTTGTTTGATATAAATTAGTTGGATAAGAGTGAGAATATGAAAATTTAAAAAAATTACAAGTAACGTTTCAGTCTCCCTGTATGTGTATGGATTTTTGTATAATTTTTTTAACATGTCCTAATTTTTAAAATAACTAACCTGTATATGAATGTTTGAAGCAAGCTCTCAGCTTCAGTAACCTATACATTATGAGCCTAATATACGTTTTATACCTTGAATTTAACAGCAGCCTGTCAAGATTGAAAGGGAAAATAACCTGAAAGAATACAAAACAGCCAATGACATTGACCTCCTCCCAAAATTTGGAGCTGGCAGTGAATACGGCAGGGATATGAAAGAAGAATCTCGTCGCAGAAGGTATGGTATCTTGTTGAAAAAGTACAACCCACATGACCAGCCTTGGCATCTGAAAATTGGTTCAGGAAAGCAAGCGAAGAGGTATGTTTTAGCATATTACATTAGTACTTACTTACTTTACTTACTTAGTCGTTCCTCTTCTACCGTGAGGTGTAGAGGATTGGAAGAGAGAGCGCCTTACTATCCTATCGGCTGTCTTCCTCCTGGCCTGGTTCCATTCTAGTCCTCAGTCCTTCAAAGATTGTCTAATGTTGTCCTCCCAGCAGACTTTGGGTCATCCTGGAGGTCTGGATCTCTGGCTCTTAGTTGCCAATGCTTATCGTGGTAGCCGATCGTCTCCCATTCTGCAGACATGGCCATTACATTAGTTTTGTATCTAAATAGTAGATTTTAAGAAGTGACATTTACATATGCAAGATTTTATCATCAATGTATGGGTTTTATATCCCTAGTTTGAAATACTTGGGAACAAAAGAATTTAAGATGTTTTAGGATTTTGGAATACTTGCACTGTGCACTTTAATAGTGCCCCAAAAATTCATCACAAGCAAGTGTGAACCAAAAAAATCAATCATACATGCCACACCTCGGAGATGAAAAACCTGTTAAAAAATCAAAAAACCCTGTAAAAAGACCTGCAAAACCTGTACAACGACTGAAAAAACGTATCAAAAGTGTTAATTCGTGTAAAAATATTTTCAATTACAGTGGGCTGCCTTATAATTGAGGCATGGGGACTTTGCCTCCCTCTTCACTTATTTTAAAACCCAAGCAATAAATGTCTCAGTTTATTTTACACTGTAAAAGTGATGCAATCATGTCATCATTTAGTCTATTTCTGCGCTTAACTACCACTAACAGACTGGGAAATCTTATGTTCGATAGGACCTTATAAAACAATTTTGAGACACAGTATTAAGGGGTATGGGTTAGAAATCCTAAACCTAACTCTGAACCCAAACTTTATTCTTAACCCTAATGATGTTCGCAACGTACAAGGATGGCATCGAAGACGTTCCACTGTTCTCACAACTAATTTTACTACTTCATTATTATTATTGCAAAGAGAAAAATTGAACTAAACTATATTATCCTGTTATATGAAATGTAATGGGGAGGTTTCTAGGGCGGTTTCGATTTTATTTCAATAAAGATTTGATGTATTTTTAAAAATAATAAAATCACGTTATCATATTAATTTTTTTTAAATCTTCATAATTTGCAATGAAAATATAAACTGGCGATAGCGTAATTTATTCTCTACCAAATTTCAAAAATGAAAATAGCCGTTTTAGCCTAATTGGCAGTTTTAAATACCCAAATGACTTTAGCGTCAATCGTCAATATGACAAACATTGATAGTAATTAATTATTTAATAAAAAATAACTCACTGGATGATCGTAATAATGATAATATCCACCAAAGAAAAATCAGAATGTTTTTAAAGAAAGGAAATTAAAACTTAGAAGAGAAGTAACTCCAAAACAACTTTTTTTTTAGTTTCAGTATTCTTTTTATATTATTATTAAAATGTGCATTTCTTATGCAGATTCTACAAGTTTTAGTGAAATCAAATAATAAGTAGTGGTATCCATTTTTTTGTGTGTGTGCTTATAATAATAATAATAATAAATTCTTTAAGCGCCAAACACGGCGCATAAGGCAGAAACCAGTGCTCTCCAGGTTGTTCGTTGTGACGCCACTCCTCTTAGCTCTTGCACATTATTTAGGCCCAACGTTCTTCCTTCTCTTATTATTGTTCTTCTGAGTGTTTCTTTTGGTCTTCCTTTTTTTTCCGCTTACCCTCAGGAACCCAAGTGAGCGCCTGTAGTGGTATTCTGTTGTTTTGCATCGTAGGACATGACCGATATATGACCATCGTCTTTTCCTTATATAGTCGGAGACATATTTCTGCCTAGAGTCTTCTCTTATTTGTCGATTAGTCTTGAATTCTTTCCAACTGATGTTCATGAGTTTTCTAAGACATTTGTTCTCGAATGTATTCAGCTTGTTCTCCAATGATTTTGTTATTTTCCAACTCTCACAGCCGTATGTTAACACTGAGATAACATTTGAATTAAACAGACGAAGCTTGGTATGTATATTCAATGATCGTAATTTCCAAATGTTAGATAATCTATTGAAGGCGCTAGCTGCCAAAGCAATTCTAGTATGGATTTCTCTTGTTGTGTCACCATCCTGAGTCATTTTACTGCCTAAATAATTGAAACTTTCAACTTTCTGTAGTTTTTCCCCGTTCAAGATGATATCAAAGGTCTCGTTAGAAAAGTTCATAGCTTTAGTTTTAGAGGCATTTATTTGGAGACCAATTTTAACCGAGAGATGACACAAATTATTTATTGCTTCTTGGGATTGTCTTGGTGTTGAACTTAAGAATGCTACATCATCTGCGAAATCCAGGTCCCCCAGGAATTTTCCATTTGTCCATTTTATACCCAATTGTTCAATGTGGGTATAGTTTCTCATAACCCAATCAATAGCTATTCCAAAAAGTAGTGGTGACATAATACAGCCTTGTTTCACCCCTGTTTCTACTGTAAACCATTCTGTATTCCCTTTAATTGTATGTGCTTATAAGCAGCCGTAAATAATAAATTATGCTCAATGCGACGTAACCTTTAAAATAATCAGTAATGTGCTTGCTGCCGTCAGCATTAGCAAAAAAAGATGAATGAACGACACACCACGCAGGCTCTCGCTAATCCCGCATCAATCGAAAAATAGGCAGCTTGATTTCATTGGGTGATTTTTTTATTCACATGGCATAACATCTCGCCGAATCTCACGACGCAAATATCGGCTAAGGTGTTGCGCAAGACAATCAGTTTATATATATATATATTTATTAATTAGGCGAAAAAAATGTTTACAGAAATTGTGTACGGGGCATACACATCTGAAAACGCAAACATCTTGTACAGATTAAGGGTAAACTGAAGCATAATTTAATTTTTACTGCTGCAATGTCTACTGTTGCGATAACATTAAACACAATAACATTTGAGATAACAATGAAATTAAACGCAGTTGTAAAATATGCAAGTTTCTGTGATATGGCCTAGTGTTAAGATTAAATGGGCTGTCCAATACTGTACTTGTAAAGTATAGAAACTGAAGTATATAAACTCAGCTTGGTTTTTTTAGGGGGTGGGGTTTATGAATATGAAAAAAATCAAAAGAAAGTTGATTCGTCTTACTTCTTCTTCTTCTTCTTCTTGCGATCACATCTTTGATGATTACACCGTCAGACGAGTTCTCATGATGAATTCGACTGTTGTTTGAAGTTCCTCTTTAACTCCATATAGCTTTGAGTTTAGTGTTGAGTCATTGGGCCACTATATCTTTCTTAACTGGTCATACAGAGGACAGTCCTGTAGAACATGCTCAGCAGTTTGTTCGTTTAATCCACATGTGCACAGTGGTGAAGCAGACAATCGTAGCTTGTGCATGTGTTTATTCAGTTTGTTATGCCCTGTCCTGAGTCGAAAAATAGTTATCTGTCCCTGCCGGTCGAGAGTGTGATAGTCGTCTTTGGGTTGGTTCTGTTCTCTTCTGATAGTCTGGATAGCTCTCTTTTTCTCAAAGTATGTGACTTCATTATCTTCTTGTTCACATTCTCCTCCCTTTTTTTGCAAGTTTATCTGCCTTTTCATTTCCGGGCACACCACAATGAGATGGTACCCACTGAAGTATGGTTCTCTTTTTGGCAGCTACCTTGTTTAGTTCATTTCTCAGATGTGGGAGTTTACCACCCTTGAGAGCTTGCAGGACAGACAGTGCATCTGTGAGGATGACTACCTGGTGGCAGTCAGAGTTGGTGTTATAAATCATATTTGCAGCTTGCTCTAGAGCTTGAACCTCAGCTGTACAGTTGGAACAGAATTTACCAGTGGGAATGTGCCTAGTCTCATAGTGGTTGTCAGGATATGAGATAAAGATACCGGCACCTCCATTCCCAACAGCATTAGTTGCTGATCCATCTGTATAGGCATGTATCCATGATTGATCAGGATAGCTTTCTTGGATCATACTCAATGTAGCAGTTCGTTTTTGCAGATCATTATACTCACATCCACTTGTGAGACCACTGACTGATGTATTAATTTGGAGGGCACTGCTGGCCTGCTCCCATGGTACAGGGTATAGGGGGTGGGCTTCAGTGATGTTGTCTTCATGGATAGGTCTTCTTGATGCTGTCTTATAAGTCTTTTCCCCCGATGCACAAAGCTGCTACGCTTTAGACGTCCCAATGCCAGATCATCTAGTCTTGCCTTCATTGGGTGCATTGGCATACTGTTGTACTTTTCCATCTGGATCATGGTTTTTGTGTCTCTTCTATGGGACAATGTCTGTAATCCAGCAACCTTCTGCATCTCTGTTATTGGTGTAGTTTTCATGGCTCCTGTAATGAGCCTGATAGCTTGATTTTGCACCTTGTCCAAAGACTGCAGATGTGAGTTAGCAGCTGATGACCATGCTGCTGAGCTAAACTCTAAGTGTGGTCTTATTACTCCATTATAAATCTTCTTTAGATTTCGTTCATTTGCTCCCCAGTTGGTACCTGCTAATTTTCTGAGTATGCCTAGTCGTCTTCGGGCCTTTCCTTCTGCATTTTCAATATGCTTATTCCATGTAAGCCTTTGGTCAAATGTCACCCCAAGATAGGTGGGGTAGCTTTCTTCCTTGATCACGGTTGTCCCTAGGTGTATGTTAGCTGATTTGTCCTTGGGGGCGAGGGAGAACAGTGTTGTGGAGGTTTTGTCTGTGTCTGTTGTGATAAGCCATTTCTCTGCCCATGACACTAGCATGTCTGCTGCCCGCTGCATTCTATAATTTGCCGTGGTGACATTTTCATCAGCGCACCAGAGTACTAGGTCATCTGCATATAAGGTAGCTTTCTTCCTTGATCACGGTTGTCCCTAGGTGTATGTTAGCTGATTTGTCCTTGGGGGCGAGGGAGAACAGTGTTGTGGAGGTTTTGTCTGTGTCTGTTGTGATAAGCCATTTCTCTGCCCATGACACTAGCATGTCTGCTGCCCGCTGCATTCTATAATTTGCCGTGGTGACATTTTCATCAGCGCACCAGAGTACTAGGTCATCTGCATATAAGGCAGCTTTAACTCCTGCAGGGAGATCTTTCACCAGGTCATTGATGTAAACAAGGAAGAGTGTTGGGGAAATTACTCCTCCTTGAGGTACCCCCCTGATGGAGCAACACTTTTCTGCTCTGCAGACCGTCAAGAGTGACTCTAGTTCTCCTGTTATGCAAGTATGACTGGATCCATTTCATCATGTTGCCTTGGATTCCACTTCTCCCAAGTTTTGCAATGAGGCCATCTTTCCACACCTTGTCAAAGGCCTGCCCGAAGTCGACCCAGATCGCTAGGACCCCTTTCTTCTCCTGGAAGGCATCTTCCACTGCCCGAGACAAGCAAGCAACCCGGTCCTCTATACTTTAGCATTCTCTAAATCCAGCTTGTTCCGGCACCAGGATCTGCTCAGACTCTAAATACCATTTCAATCTGTGGTTGACTATTCGCTCCATAGTCTTCCCAACACAGCTTGTGAGACTGATTGGCCGGTAACCTGCAGCCTCGGTCTTACATTTCCCTTTCTTTAGTATGGGTATTGTGATGGCTTCTCTCCACACCTGGGGTACCGTTCCTTTCAACCAGCTGTGGTTGAATATCTCAAGCAGTTTTGTCTTTGCTGCTGAGCTCAGATTTACTAGCATTTCGTTGCTGATTTTGTCTGGGCCGGGTGACTTTTGAAACTTAAGCTTGGAAATAGCCTTCTGTAGTTCTCCTAGTGTGATGGGTTCCCTCATTGGGGCAGGAGTATCTGTCTGTCCCATGGTTGCCAGTATTTCTTTTCCCATCTCTCTCTGATGATCTATGTTAATGGGTAAGTTGCTTTCTGAACTGTATCTTCTAGCAAACAAGTCTGCAGCTTGTTTTCCTCTGAAAAGTTTGCCACCCTCATCCAATGTGATAGTCTGCCTAGGTGAGGAACGCTCTTCATTTAGAGACTTGACTAATCTCCAAAGTTTCCTGCCGTCTTTCTCGAGGTTCAGCGATGCCGTTTTAGTTCTCCAGCTTTTCCGTTTTTCTTCTAGCTTTGTTCTCTGAAACTCTGCTACAGCCTTTTTCCATTTGTTGTGAGTTTCAAGTGAAGGCTGAGACTCTGCGTCCTTTCTAGCCCTGTCCATAGCTTCCTGACGTTCTTGGAGTGTGCTGGACCAGTATGATATGTAGTTACGCCGGCATCCTTTGGGAATGGTTTCTTTTGCAGCTTGTAGTATGCATCTGTTGAAGTCCTTTACCACTTCATTAATGTCTCTGTTCTGTACCTTGAGGGTAGACAGCAGCATGTTCACCTGATGCCTGAATAAACCCCAGTTGGCTTTTTTGTAGTTCCATCTTGTAATGGCTGGGCCTGTACTGAGAGTTGCACTCTGGACAGTAAGAAAGATTGGGCGATGGTCGCTTCCCCCTAGTTGATCTCCTACTTCTCTACTAATAGATCCAGCTATATCTGGTGTGGAGAAGGCAAGATCTGGTGTTGAAGTTGTGTGCCATCCTCTGGAGTAGAAGGTAGGAGTATCTGAGGCATTATTGACTAGGATTAGGGAGTGATCATCTTGCCAAGTTTCAACCTCTTCACCTCTGTGATCCAGATGGTTATAGCCCCAGCTCTGGGAGTGGCTATTAAAGTCTCCAACTGCTATAAAGTTGGTGGCTGGTACCTGTATAGAGCTGAGACTCAGGGGTTTGTTGTTCGGACAGTAATAGTTCAGGAGTTCTATTTCCATCTTGTCTACCTTTATCTGCAACAGCCGATATTCTGCTCCATCCATGTAGGTTTTCCTTTCGTGTGCATGAATGTTATTCCTTACAAGAGTAAGTACTCCTCCTTTTCGTCTATCTTTTCTGTCGGATCTGAAGCATTGATATCCCCTTATTTTAAAGGTTTGATCTGCTTTCAAGTGAGTCTCTTGGATACAGCAAACACTGACTTGCTTCTCATACAAGATGTTTTCCAGCTCTGTCTTTTTGCTGTATCCAGCCTGCTTGCTGTTCACTCCCTCTGCATTCCAGTGCATCATGACAAGTGGCACTCTGGGTTTCTCTTTTTCTGTTTTGTTTTGGTCAGTAGTTCTCCTCCGCCGTCTGCTGACTCCACAAGACGGTCTAGAGGGTCCTCCAGTAGCTGAGGGTGGGCTCTGTCGAGGCTCAGAGCCCGGCACTGCACCTGCCTGGTGGAGCTCCACAGGGCGAGCACCAGTACGAGATTTATTTGACGGTGTACTCTCCATAGAAAAAAAAAAGCGAGTTGCGTGATACTGTGGTTTCCGGTGCGCCTTCTGGCCCAGTATCTATGACTTTAGCACCTGTTCAACGGGAGAGTGGGCTCATCCCTAATCTGTTTATGTTCCCAGTAGTAGACTATTTGCAAGCAGCCTGGGGGTGTCACTGCTCTGCGCAGACCTTGTTTACCGAGGCGGCGTCCAAGCTCGTATGGTGAAAATATGGTTGCGTTATCTTCAAAATAGCCCTGTCTTTCCCATGGCTTTTTGGCCATCCTGCAACGAACAATAGTAAAAAAATTGTCAACGTTGCAGCTACAAGGCCTTTGTCAGGGAAAGGAAAGAAAGTGAAAGCTGCAGTCATCTTACTAACCAACCAATTTTTTGGGAGTGCAAAGAGTTTGTTCAGTGCCAAATCCAAAGAAGGAAAGTAGGTTAGGCTAGTCTGTTTTATGAATGTGCATTGTACAGTCTGCTTCATACTAATATTGTACCCTATGGACAAATACAGGGTGATTGAATAGTCACTTTCTATATTTACATTTTTATATACTCACTTATGTCTGCTTGATATACATAAAACATGTCAAAACAGCAGGCAATAATGGCCTTTTGATAAATACGTTTTTTTGTTTGTTAGTTTTTAAAAAAAATTCCCATTTAAAAAAAAATAGAATCTCAAATAGCCAATAAACTGACATTTCAAGAGAAGGCTAAAATTGCAATTTTATGTCATCCAATCATGTGTTGAACAAACCAGATCTCATGTGATGTTAATATGAAAGAGCATTTTATGCAATATAATAGCACTAAATTTTTATTCTTTGTTTTGATGTTTCTTCATAGGAAGTGACTTTCCGATCACCCATTAGAACAGGGGTATTAAGTCTTAAAAATAATTATATATGCTGTTAACAGTCCCTGAACTGAGGTTTCTCATTTTCAGATTCAAGGGTCTACGAGAGGGAACTATTTCTGACAATACTTCCTACTATATTTTCACCAAGGCAGCAGATGGAGCCTTTGAGGCCTTTCCAGTGGAGGAGTGGTATAATTTTAGCCCAATCATCAGATACAAGTACCTGAACTCAGAAGAGGCAGAGGAAGAATATAGCAGGTATATACATGATGTTTATGGGAGAAGAGTGTGAGGCTGATAGAGGGACAAAGATGTCTGAGGAGCAGACAGCAGTAAGGTGTAGCCGATGCTGAAAAATAATTATGTTTACTTTATGTCATGGCAGATTTTCAAGTTGGTTGTTAGCCCTTAGGATGTGGATATATAGAATATGGGACACATCTCGTGGAATGAGAAGTAAACAAATAAAGAGGTCCTAGAAAAGCTAGGAATAAAAAGAGAATTAATTAAGGAGATCAAAGTCATTTTGACCATATTAAAAGAGAAAACGCCTAGCTGAACACTGTAATGCAAAGAAGAGATGAATGCAAGCATGCAAGAGAAAGAAAGTGCTATAAGTGGGAAGATAACATCAAGAGATGAACAGGAAAGAGTCTTATCAGAGTGCACCATCAAGACAAGAGACAGAAGACGTTATCCATTGCAGGTGACTTTCGATGTAATGATGGCAGCTGAGGATGTTTTCATTTTCCTTGTGTAGTTTCTTGGGTCTCTGAGGAAAAAATAACAGGAGTACTGCACCCTAAAGTATGTTGTAAAAGGTGACTAATATGAGGTTGTGTATAAGGCTAGCAACCTCATCATGTAAAACATATTGCTACAGAAATGTTGTAAAAGATGACTAATATGAGGTTGAGTATAAGGCTAGCAACCTCATTACGTAAAACATATTGCTACAGAAATGTTGTAAAAGATGACTAATATGAGGTTGAGTATAAGACTTGCAACCTCATCATGTAAAACATATTGCTACAGAAATGTTGTAAAAGATGACTAATATGAGGTTGAGTATAAGACTTGCAACCTCATCATGTAAAACATATTGCTACAGAAATGTTGTAAAAGGTGACTAATATGAGGTTGAGTATAAGGCTAGCAACCTCATCATGTAAAACATATTGCTACAGAAATGTTGTAAAAGATGACTAATATGAGGTTGAGTATAAGGCTAGCAACCTCATCATGTAAAACATATTGCTACAGAAATGTTGTAAAAGGTGACTAATATGAGGTTGAGTATAAGGCTAGCAACCTCATCATGTAAAACATATTGCTACAGAAATGTTGTGTAAAAGATGACTAATATGAGGTTGAGTATAAGGCTAGCAACCTCATCATGTAAAACATATTGCTACAGAAATGTTGTAAAAGATGACTAATATGAGGTTGAGTATAAGGCTAGCAACCTCATCATGTAAAACATATTGCTACAGAAATGTTGTAAAAGATGACTAATATGAGGTTGAGTATAAGGCTAGCAACCTCATCATGTAAAACATATTGCTACAGAAATGTTGTAAAAGATTACCAATATGAGGTTGAGTATAAGACTTGCAACCTCATCATGTAAAACATATTGCTACAGAAATGTTGTAAAAGGTGACTAATATGAGGTTGAGTATAAGGCTAGCAACCTCATCATGTAAAACATATTGCTGCAGAAAACTGCACGAGTACATGAATACTTTAGTGCAGGCTACCCGCAAGGGGGCCAGCTGTGTTGGAGGCTGCATGCTCCAAGGGGAGTAAAAAGGATATTGATGCATTTACATCAGTACAGAGAATGTTTAATTGATTGATCAAATCATTTTATGTGATACAACAGATGTTTAATTGATTGATCAAATTATTTTATGTGATACAACAGATGTTTAATTGATTGATCAAATCATTTTATGTGATACAACACATTTTTTGTTGTTGGATGTGGTATTTACCTCCATGCAGAAAGATGTTTGGTATATTTATTTGGTAAATTTATTGCATGTGGTTTGTAGTTGGTTGTGACATTCACACGAATGAAGTTGTAGTTATGCGAATGCTGTTTGTTTAATTTATGTGCTACAGCAGATGTTTAATTGATTTCTTGTTTAAATTGACTGTTTATTGCTGTTAGGGTGATATTTATTGCTGTAATTTCTACTTGGTAATTAGTACAGATTTCTCCACTCGGTTGATATATTTCTAATATGTCACCATTTGGGTAATTTATACAAGCTCCAAGTCCCATATTTATCATGGTCTTAAAGACAGATTTATTTCAATAAGCATGTATTGCAGTGTTAGGGTAGGTTTGCTGTAGTTTCCAAAGTATCTGTCAGGTGGTTTTGAGTTAATTCTAGCATCGGCAGGAGGTAGTGCTATCCTGCTATAATTCATCATCATGATTTTCATTTGTGTTCCTTACGAAACATGGAGCCGCCACTGCAGCTGGTCCTGCAGGAATCCTGCACAAAGCAGTTACATGCTCTTGCAACAGTGGTTTCTGTAGCCGTTAGTTTTCCATGATGAGATTTCGCTGTGATTTAGTAATCATTAATTAATTAATGAGGTAACCATTGTGAGCAAGAAGACTCTACAATTGGGCATTCACTCTGCTGTTTGCAGATGTCTGCACTTAAATCCCCAAAAAAAAGTTATCCATGTCTCTCCTCATGCCATTGTCTTTGTGCATTTATGTTTATTTATTTTCAGGAGGGATAAGACTTTGAATCTCTTCAATATTATGTTGAAGAAAAGGATGAAGAAAGAAGATGAAACCGCAGATGATGATGATGTGAAAACTGGAAATAAAGAAAAGAAAAAATCACAGAAGAAACAGAAAGATCTTGTAAGTTGCTATCTTCATTTACAATTAGATTTACATTTTTTCGTCCTTCCAATGATACATGTTTTAAATAAAGTCACATTTGCTTATTTGACAAACACTGTCAAGCCATCTCTTGGATGTTCTTGAATGTTAAGGTCAGCCCTTGGGTTTTCTTGATTGTTATGTTCCCACTTATTTCACAAACACCATTGTTTGTGCATTCTTGGTCATGAAGTTCCCACTTATTTCCCAAACATTGTCTGGTCATTTATTGTACATTCTTGGTTGTTAAGATCCCACTTATTTCACAAACATTATCGTGCCATCTCTTGGGTCTTGATTGTTTAAGTCCCCACTTATTTCACAAACATTGTAAAATCATTTTTTGTTCATGTTTGGTTGTTAAGTTCCCACTAATTCCACAAACATTGTCAAGCCATCTCTTGTGCATTCTTAGTCATGCAGTTCTCACTTATTTCATAAACACATTGTCAAGCCATCTCTTGGGTCTTGATTGTTTAAGTTCCCACTTATTACACAAACATTGTCAAACCATTTTTTGTTCATGTTTGGTTGTTAAGCTCCCACTTATTTCACAAACATTGTCTAGCCATCTCTTGTGTCTTGATTGTTTAAGCTCCCACTTATTTCACAAACATTGTCTAGCCATCTCTTGTTTAAGTTCCCATTTATTTCACAAAAATTGTCAAGCCATCTTGTGCATTCTTAGTCATGAAGTTCCCACTTATTTCACAAACACTGACTAGCCATTTCTTGGGTCATCATCGTTAAGCTTATTGGAAGCCACTGACATATAAATTCTGAGAAGAATGGTGAAAATGCCATGGATAGATTAAAAAAAACCTAATGAGGAAATCTAGAGGGAGGCTGAGGAAAAGAGAAATGACTACAGAGAAAAGAGGAAAATTAAAGTACATGATAACAGTGGGAAAAGATCGAGTGGTGGGGGGGGGGGAATGAAAGGAAATATCTGATGGTATTACAGCATGGGGTATATAAATTGCCCTATGTAGTTTCCAGGAGGTCTGTGTGGAGACAAAGAATCGGGCCATGGCTCAGGCATGTTGTAAGAGGTGACTAATATGAGATTGTGCATGTGTTGGCAGCCTTATCATGCAAAATAAATTGCTATAGGATCTACTGCTGCGAGAGTACATGGATTCTTAGGTGTATGCTTCCTACAACGTGGGGCCAGCTACTGTACAGTGGTGGTTTAGCAATAAGGAAAATGATGATGATGATGATCAGATATATTCAGTAACAGAACTCTTGCACAACAGAGGCAGGGTTCAGAAAAATATTGCCATGTGCTGCTTGGTTAAGTGCTAGAGAGAGATAATACATCATGCGATAGTTTTTCCATCTTGATTCATTGATTTTATGGATGATGTTGTCATTCCTTGTGCATTTATTCATTAAATATATTGTTGTTATTGTGCATTTATTCATTAAATATATTGTTGTTATTGCCAGGAAATATAAAGAATAATTCTAATGCAGGGGTTCTCAACCTATATTTTTTTTGCTCATGGGCCCCCCCCCCCCCCCCAAGTTGCTGTTATCTGGACAGAAAGGTACTTTACTATCTTACTGTGCCCCCCTAAAGTCGCTGTTATCTGGACAGAAAGGTACTTTACTATCTTACTGTGGCCCCCCCCCCCCCCCCCCCCACCCCCCCCCCCCCCACCCCCCCCGCCCCCCCCCCAAGTCGCTGTTATCTGGACAGAAAGGTACTTTACTATCTTGCTGTGCCCCCCCCCCCCCCCCACAAAGTTGCTGTTATCTTGACAGAAAGGTACTTTACTATCTTACTGTGGCCCCCCCTACAGTCGCTGTTATCTGGACAGAAAGGTACTTTACTATCTTACTGTGGCCCCCTACATGACCCACTGTTCTACGGTATTATCTCTCAAACTTTCTTCAGCAGTAGCAGTCATCTTTGCCAGAAAACACCAAATGTAACACAAAATACAGTTATAGAGTTGTAGTACATTGGTATTGCAGTTTGTAGTATGGTGCAGAGGTTCTCGATGTAAGTTCTCTTAAGTTGTACGCTTGATTCAGGCCCTTTTGTAATATAGCATGCTGATTTTTTGTTATTATTACTTCAGATATTAACAGATTTGGAAGAGTGGAATGACATGAAGATGTCAGATGATGATGATGATGACAGTGATGATGAAGACAGGGGTGGAGATGAAGGTAAACTTTAAGAGAGTGTATGTTTTTGTGGTATTGCCTGCATAATTATGTCATACTTGGGAATTATGTGATACTTGGTACTGAAACTAAGAATTTGTGAGAACAAGCGCTGACGAGTAAAGATCTGTTAGCTTACTTGACTGTACAAGTAAACTTAAATATAAGACTTAATGTGGCATTTAGAAAGTAGCAGTTGATTACATTACAGCAGGCTAGTTTAAAATGAGCATAGGATAACAGAGAAGATGAGGTAGGATAACAGAAGACCTGGTAACAAACAGAAGATTTGAGATATTTAGGACAAAATGCATTTGGTAATATAATTATATATATATAATACACAGAAGGTATTTGATAAAGTATATAGAGTTGAGCTAAAACAAGTGTGCAAATTCAGAATATGCTAATTTATGCTTAAATGTGTGACAGGCATGATAGTTTTGTGCAGCAGACCAACATGGGAAAAGTTGTACTGATAAGCAGTCATAGTTGTGACAGACAGAAAATCTGTATCTTGTTGTCACTAGAAAATGTGAAAACAACTGCACAACTGAGGCAGAAACAGTGAAAACTGGTGCAGTGTTACCAGAAAAGCCTGTTAATGGTGCTCACATATTCCTTATCATTTGTAACTGTCTGAAGGAATAAAAAAACTACAAACTATATAATATGTAATTTTAGTTCATGATAGACTAAAAACAACGCTCAGAGCCCCCATCAAGGCCAGCTCCTTGACGTGGAGATGGGGCTCAAGTACAGCCATCAGCGGCTGAAAAACCAAGACTGGCCAGGCCCTCCTAGACTCGAGCAAGACCACAGTCTGCCCTAGCAAGTCAAGGTGCTGAAGACGGAGGCAACCAGCCAAGAGGCGCACCACAGCAATCAGGATGCCACGCACATGCGCTATGGGAAGTATGCCTATATCTGCAAAACGTTATGGCACTCGCCCTGTGACAGACACCCAGGCAGGCGTAGTGCCAGGCCCTCTGCCTCGGAAGGGCCCAACCCCTACTACTGGGGGTCCTCCTCATTTGCCCTGTGGAGCCAGGAGGCATAAGAATAGAGCTACTGGCCAAGCAAAGAAAAGACCATTTAAAATAATGCACTGGAATGCTGAAGGCGTCAATAGTAAAAAAGACGGCTACAGCAAAAAATTAGAGCTCGAAAATATCTTGAATGAAGAGCAAGTAAATGTATGTTGCTTGCAAGAAACCCACCTCAACAAAGACATAGCCTTCAAAATCAGAGGCTACCAGTGCTACCGATCTGACCGAATAGACAGGCGAAAAGGTGGAATACTGACACTCGTGAGGAATAACATCAGTGCATGTCAGCTTGAAACATATATGGAGGGGGCGGAATACCAGATGCTTCATCTCAGGACAGAAAGTTCAGAATTCCACCTGCTCAACTACTACCAGGGTTCGTAGCGACCTGGAAAAACCTTGAAAAACCTGGAAAACGAAAAAAAAAATTCCAGGCCTTGAAAAGCCTGGAAAAATGGCTATAAGCCTTGAATTTTCCGCATCCGACCTTGAAAAATAATACGAAATCGAAAGTTCGTTACTTTGTGTCCATTTTTTGGTTATTGATGGTATTTTTCGCAACAACAGTCGAGACGAGTCTAAAAATAAATCAGCGTTTACGCCATTAACGCAAAGCGCCGAAAACGAAACCGCCGAAAACTTCTGGAAATGCGCAAAGGGAAGTAAAAATTGTAAAGTTACCGTACAATTTTTACTTCCCTTTGCGCAAAGTTACCGTAAAATTTTTACTTCCCTTTGCGCATTAAATCCATTTCCAGAAGTTTTCGGCGCTTTGCGTTAACGACGTAAACGCAGATTTATTTTTAGCACTCGTCGTAAGTAATAAATTCGTTTATCTCATTTATAAAACCTATTTAAATAAGTCCAGTTTATTGATAGACCACTGTACTTGCGTCTGTATTTACAGGTTAATTTTTAACCATGGCAAAAATTAGCCTATAAGCAAGCGTTTGAACGAAATTTCTTTTTTACCTCTGCATACGGGAATATATTTGACACAGTTTATGATGGTCAGGAATAGAAATTGATGGCGATTCCATATCCTATAGCCTACCCTGTTATCAGACCATGTCCCACTGTTCATTTCACCACATTTTTTGGAAATAAATATATTTTGAATGCTTTTTTTATTATATTTATGATGAAAAGACTTATCCCGTTCTACCTCTGAAGGGTTATAGGCTAATTAGGATAGGCCCGTAGGCCTACATATTTTCAATTTCAGATAACATGAATAACCGCCGATACACGAAAGTGGCATCACATCTGTCAAATCACGGTAATTAGGATAAATGAAAATCAGCAATTTTGTGGATAGGTCTATGTTATTTAAAATTTAAAAAAAAAAAATTTAATTAAATTGTAAATAAAAATCTAAACAAACAAACGAAACAAAACCCAACAAAAATAGTAGGGGGGGGGGGGGGGGGGTAAAGGTCTCCAGTTAGATATTTAATAGATTTTCACTTATCATAAGTATTACCCTCCCAATTACTATATATATTACTTTTTGTTCTAGTTAAATATTGTTTGATTATTATGTATGCGTTTAGAATTTTGAATTGGTAAATATACATAGCTTAGTCCTACTCATAAGTAATTTGTGTTCCTTTTTTTTTTTTTTTTTAATCTAACACTACTAGGAGACCTACAGATGTGACATTATTTGTGACCAAGGAAAAAAACTCTTGAGAGCTGAGATTATTTGGACTCTTTTTTTTTTTTTCAGTGAAAAGTCACCATAGTTTTAATTCAAATTTCATATGCAACAAGGGACATATTCTCTTCTGTGATAGTTTTGATTCAGCCTTCAGCTTTATTTCAAGACCTGAAATTCAGATTGGTGCATTTGGAACAGTAGCGGAAAATAGGAAGCATTTTCCTGTAGCACTGAAGAAAAAACAACTCAAATTGAAAAAAGACAAATCATCCTTGTTTTGTGCGACAGAAGATAAGGCATGCCGACAGTCACCTGGCATGATACGAAAAAGATTTAACCTTATATCCACTGTTCACTCCAATGATAATATAAACAAGACAGTTAGAAAGACAAATTCTTTAGGGCAGAACAATTCAGAAGCCAGTGATTGCAGAAAAATACAGCAAAAGTATGGGAGGTGTGGAAACTTCAGCCAACTAGGTGCAAGCTACCCCTACCCACACAGATCCTATTTTTATATTATTTCTTAGTTGATACTGCCCTAGTCAATGGGCACATAACCTACAACACTGTCAACTCTACAAAAAAAGATCAAAGCGAAGATCAGGATGTCAGTATGACTCTTATTGAACCTGCTAGGAGCCACGCTAGCGTAGTGGTTATCATACCGCTGTGGCGACCGGGTGATCCAGGATCAAACCCGGGCGACGGCATTTGAGGATTTTTCGTGGACCGGGAATTTGGACTGGATTAACTCGAGACCTGGCGAGAACATTTGAAGGAGTGTCGTCGACCAGGGATTGGCGGCTCCTGAGCCGACCCAGCTCTAATGGGTACCTCCGAAATCGGCGAGTATCTGCCTGAATGGCGAGGGACACCTGTCTCTGTACAAGAAAAAAGGGATACTCACGTAAAATCATCACATGGGGAGGTTAGACATTAATAATAACCTGAGATTTCGCCTCGAGTATTAGCAGGCGTACCAAAAAAAAAAAAAAAAATTGAACCTGCTATTCTTCGACGCAATGTGACACCTTCAAAACAACATGACTTAAATGAGCACCACTTCATTGATAAATATGAAAGGGCAAGGTACATACCAGACTGTAAAGTGTGTAAGGCTGCAGGGAACAGAAGCCAGACTTGCATGTACTGCCCAGATTGCAATGTACCTCTATGCAACAAGTTATACCACACAGTCAAGGATTATCAACGTGGATCGTTGACAAAGACTCTTGCAGAGGCCTACAGCTACAACTTCAACCCCAGTTAATGAAAAATATGCAGCTCAGACTCCAACTAGAGGTAGTTAACTACTCAAACTGTTTACAAACGCTCATTGTCAGATGCCACAGATGCAGAATACATTCAAAAAAAGAACAAACACGAAAAATCAGTTTTTTTTTTGGCATTTTATTCACAATTTTTTTTAGCCTTTTATGTAATATAGCCCAATGGGTTGATCACCCGTCTTGTACATATTACGGAAACAACGGCAGATGGATCTAAATTGTTGTTGTCCTTTTAAAGACGCCACTAGGCGTGATGGGAAACTGCAACAGAGAAAATCAATCTGCTGTTGCCGCCAAAGACGCCACAAGGGTGATGGCCTCTGACTGCTTGGTCGGTCTTTGGCTAAGGACGGAAGAAGAAGAAGAGAATGTTGATATACGTGGTTAATCAGGGCAATCCACATACGTCAATCAAGCTTATTTTTATTCATTACCATCCAGTCACTAACATTTTATTGCGCTGATGTTGAACAAATTCACTAAAAACTTGGAAAGATGTCTGTTTTTCAATCTTTTATGAATTTTTAAAAAAAAAAGTTCTTTTTAAAGAAATCTGCAAACACCCTTGGTAATGGGAGTCGGTATGCTCCAGATTGCTGATCAGCAAAGTGATAATTATATCTGAGAAAATTAGATGAGGAAAATATTAGAGTTTCCCATCCTTGAAAATCACGTGCTGGACCTGGAAAAACCTGGAAAAAGCCTGGAAAATGCTTGAAGAAATTTGCTATGAACCCTGACTACTGTCCGAGCGACCGCCCACTGGCACTAGATACAATCCCAGCAAAAGAAAGACTGATTGTATGCGGAGACTTCAACAGCCACTCACAGAGCTGGGGCTATGATCACATGGACAGGAGAGGTGAGGAGCTAGAAAACTGGCAGGATGACAATGGGCTTATCCTGATTAACCAGCCAATCGACCCACCAACCTTCTACTCGAGATCATGGCACACCACCTCTACACCAGACCTGGCATTCCACTCACCCGGCTTGGAGTGGAACACCACACGCATTGTAGGGAAACAACTTGGAGGCAGCGACCACCGGCCAGTCTTCCTAATTGTGGAAAATGAACTTGTCAAGGAGAGCAGCACTCTCTCTAGGTGGAACTACAAGAAGGCAGACTGGACAATGTACCAGCACCGTACTAGTATACTGGCTAGAGATCTGACTGTAGACAAAGACATCAATAAGCTAGTCGATGAATTCAGCAGATGCATATTACAGGCTGCTCGTGAAACAATACCTAGAGGGGCTCGTAAGCACTACAAACCATATTGGAATAGTGAACTAGAGCAGCTGCACAATGACGTGGAAACATCTCGAAAGCAGGCAGAGACCAGTCCATGCCAAGAACACCACAATAACTACCAGCAAGCTAAGGCCAAATTTCAAAGGGCCAAGTTGCAGGCCAGGCGAAGAAGCTGGAAGGAGAAAACAGAGTCCTTGAACTTTGAAAGAGATACGAGGAAACTGTGGAAGCTGGTAAAGCAACTTAACGATGAAGGTACAGGGAGAAACTCAAGGATTGCTCTGTACAAAGATGGAAACATCCTCATGGGAAAACAGGCAGCTGATCACTTTGCAGACTCCTTTGCTAAAGACAACAACATCGAAGTTAGCCCAGAGAAGCAACAGGAGACTCGTGAGAAACAACACACAGGACGAGATGGAACCATACCTGAAGTTATGGAGGCACCAATCACATTCAGAGAACTGGAGCTTGCAATATCCAAATTGAAAATGAGAAAGTCGCCAGGAGTTGATGGAGTGTCCAATGAAATGATTAAGAACTTGGGAACCGCAGCAAAAACAAAGCTGCTGCAGATCTTCAATATCTGTTGGAACTCAGGCAGAGTTCCACAGACCTGGAGGGAAGCAATCATGATACCACTCCTAAAACCAGGAAAAGACAGTTCCACTGCCTCCAGCTACAGACCAATCAGCCTTACAAGCTGCCTCTGCAAAACAATGGAACGTATCATCAACCTCAGGCTACAGTGGTACCTTGAAAGTGAAAACCTTCTTGTACCACAGCAGGCGGGCTTTAGGCAGTGTTATTCCACCGAAGATCACGCAACTTACCTTTCCCAAGAGATTGAGGATGCGTTCCAAGATAAGAAACTGGTACTAGCAGCATGGATAGATCTAAGGAAAGCATTTGACAAGGTTTGGAAAGAAGGGCTTCTGAAGAAACTGAGAAATTGTAGAGTGAATGGTAAGATGTACAAATGGGTGAAAGCATACTTGCATAACAGAAGAGCCCGAGTACAACTAGATGGCCTCAAGAGTAAGAAAATTCTACTGCGTCATGGTGTCCCTCAGGGAGGGGTTCTGTCCCCCACACTTTTCCTAGCCTACATCAATGACCTGGTTGCTGAACTACCACATGGAATGAAAGTGGCAATGTACGCTGATGACCTGGTAATATGGTGCACAGATGAGCATGCAACAGTGGCCACCAAACTGCTACAAAGAGCTATAGATGCCTTAACCTCATGGGCAAATAGATGGTGTGTCAGCATCAACACAGACAAGTGCAGCACTACGCTCTTCACCCTCTCTCCCAAACAAAAAGCTGGTGTCATCAAGATAAACGAAGAGCTCCTGAGAGAAGATAAACAACCCACCTATCTTGGAGTTACATTCGATGATAGGCTGACATGGAAGCAGCACATCAACAAGGCAGCAACAAAGGCCAGGAGGAAGCTAGCCATCCTGAGAAAACTAAGTGGAACCACATGGGGAGCCAGCGGGAAAATACTTAGTAAAGTTTACCAGCAGGGCATACGACCACACCTGGAATATGGGTCAGCTGCGTGGTGTCCAGCATCAAACACCACATTACAAGAGCTAGATAAGGTGCAAAACCAGGCGCTTAGGGTCATCACAGGGGCAATGAAATCAACGCCTATAGTGGAGATGGAGAAAATGGGGAGGATACAAGCACTGAGAGAACGCAGAAACACGAAAGTGCTAACACAGGCAGAAAAGTTCCTCTGTACGCCGAGCCATCCAATGAAGGACAGATTCCAAAACCTAGCAATGGGGCGACTGAAAAGAAGCAGCTTTATCCACCAGGCCAAACGATTTCGTAGACAAACCTCAGACCTGCCTGAAGTTAACAGCCCCCTAAAGTCTGTGCCAGAACAAACCCCTTGGAGAGAGGAGCATGGACTACCAGTACACATCCACACAAAAGTGAAAGGAATATTCGACAGGGATGAACAGAACAGCGTGCAACGTAGGACAGTCACTCTCAGTTTCCTGGATGATGAATACCCACAGGACCTCTGGGTCCGAGTATACACGGATGGGTCAGCACAGAATGCAGTAAAGAATGGAGGAGCAGGAGTGTACATAGAATACCCAAACAACACTAGGGATATGGTCAGAGTACCAACGGGGAAATTCTGTAACAACTATGATGCAGAAGTCCAGGCAATCAAGGTGGCAACTGAGAAACTACTGAACACCAATCTTGGTCCACAGCCTGTAGTATTCCTGACAGATGCAAGATCAGCACTCCAAGCACTTCAGTCCAGAAAATTGCCAGTTATACAAGCCCTACTTTCTGAACTGTGCAACCAGCGCAGGGTCGCCATGCAGTGGATACCGTCTCATTGTGGAATACCAGGAAATGAGAGAGCAGACGGACTGGCTAAAGAAGGTGCTGCAGACGAACAACCGGATGTACCAGTTACGTACCATCAGAAGAAAAAGATGATCAAATCTATCAGAAAGCCACCAACATCAACGCAGGATGACTACCAAGCTATGAACAGATCAGAACAAATAGTCATTCTGCACCTCAGAACAGGACACAACCGCCTCCGCAGCCACATGTATACAAAATTCAAGATTGGCAATTCAGCCATGTGTACATGTGGACAGGCACCCCAGACAGCGGAGCACGTACTTCAAGATTGCCCCGAATATGATATATTGAGGCAAACCCACTGGCCCAGAGAAACAACACTGGAAGCAAAACTATATGGACCTCTGTATGAACTACAAAAGACAGTGAAGTTTATACAAGAAACAACATTGCAGATATAGACAATATATTTCAAGCGAACGAAAGAAGAAGAAGAAGAACGCTCAGAGCGTTGTTTCGGCACGGGTGTCAAATGTGACCATCGCTCTGAGCGTTATTCCGGAGTCAAAGAGTTATGGGACAAACAATGTGACAGTGAGAGAAGCCTGGGATTGACATTCTATTTTATGAAATATATGAATGTTACCACATGAAGATGAATGAGGACAAGGACAAATATTTCATGACTGTTTAAGTAGTTTATATCTCAACATCTCTATTTTTAGTTAGCCTTTTCTCTGTGGTGACATAATTTTGGGGAGCCAGGTCTGCAGAATTGGCTGCATGTCACATGTAGTGTAAAAGTAGTCTCATAGCAGATACTGCAAAAGGGAAGTGACATGTTAGAGACTTCACTGTACTAGGTTCGTTTTTATACTGCCTAAAGGGTTAAGTAGCACTGTGTAATTAGGACCAAAGGATTGAACTGATTCAGACATTTATACCACAGAATATTAATATTCATTCATTGAGTTAATTTTTTGGCTTTGATGATCATGTTTCCACATTTCCTGCAGTCTCTAGCAGAGTGAATCAGCTGTGTCTTTAGTCTCTTCCTATACCACATGGCCTGTTTGACAAGGTGTTTTTCTTTCTATCTTTCTCTTCTACTCTTTGATTTGAATTGGCCAGCTGTTGCTAGATTCTCTGAATTTTCCCTTCTCATGATGTGCCCTAAAAATGTTCAGTTTCTGCGTCTTCTTATATTGATTAATTGACAACTTTCTTCTGCTTCTGTACAGACTTCCACATCTGATTTTCTGACTGTTCATTGTTTTAACTGTATCCTTCTCTGGACCTTCATCTTTGCTGCCTCAAATTTTCTTTCCACCATTTTAAACATGAGTAATGAAAATGAAAAATAATTTTTTTTTAGTAATACTATTATAAAGTAACTGAGCATCTGATTGGCAGAGTGGTTAGAGCGCTGGCCTCTCATGGCAAAGGTACCAGGTTTGAAACATGGTGATGTCCTGCTCTAGTCTACCCAGCTGTTAATGGGTACCTGACTCTGCTCTTGAAATAGGGAAGGCAAAGCTGCAATGAAGGAAACTGGTTACCCCACCTCTTGAAGCTCTACCTAGTATAGTAAAGTCTCTAACACTTCACTCCCCTATGGCTGTATCTGCTTTGGGACCTCCTTTTTTATTGCAAAGTAAAGTCTTTAAATGGTGCAGTAGTAAAACTTGTAGTGAAGTGTATTGTGACAGTTCATACTTACAATGTAATGTCTCCAGATGGTGCAGTAGTAAAACTTGTAGTGAAGTGTATTGTGACAGTTCATACTTACAATGTAATGTCTCCAGATGGTGCAGTAGTAAAACTTGTAGTGAAGTGTATTGTGACAGTTCATACTTACAATGTAATGTCTCCAGATGGTGCAGTAGTAAAACTTGTAGTGAGGTGTATTGTGACAGTTCATACTTACACTGTAAAGTCTCCAGATGGTACAGTAGTAAAACTTGTAGTGAAGTGTATTGTGACAGTTCAAACGAGTACTTAACAATGTAATGGTGCAGTAGTAAAGTGTATTGTGACAGTTCATACTTACAATGTAATGTTTCCAGATGGTCCAGTTAAAAAAAAGCCAAAGGGTGGTTTGAAAAAGATAGTAAAAAATTCCAAGAAAAACTCGGATGATGAGGCTGTGGAAGAAAGCGATGAGGGAGATTATGATGACAGGGAGGTGAGGATATTGCATATTTGTCTTATGTGTTTGGGTTATAGTAAAGTATGTTCCTCCTATTTTAGAAATTCTATAATTATTATTGTCTTTAAATTAAGATAATTGCATCCTTTGAAAGGTCATTAACCTTCTAGTAGGTAGAATGTTTGTTTTTTTCCAGCTCAGTTTTAATTTATTGGAGCTTATCTTGATGAGTGGCTTTTTTTTTATAAATAATTTTTTGGGCTTGTCAGTATGGTTTTTCTTTTATTTCTTTATCTTTCTTAGAGTTTCTTTTGAAGCATTAAGCACTTATTAGTTTTTTCATTTAGAATTGTCTTGTGCAAAACAGCCCAGATGTCATTTTTTTTCTTCAGATCTTTCCTGTTCCTTCCTGTGATACTTCACCATATTTGCCACTGTCTTCCCTTTCTTCCTTTTCCTATAGGGTTCTATCACAAGGTATCATGAAAGTATCTGTTTTTCATTATTTTCGTTAATCATCATCTGTCTTCTTCTGTGTTCTTTAAGACTCCTGGAACCACCACTGCAGGTGACCCTCTTACAAGAAGCCTCCGCCAAAACATTTCATGTAACGGGGCTCCAATGAGTCGTGGTCCAGCGTTGGTGTAGCTGGCAAGTCCTTTTCAGGACAAGTCCTTCCCTGGGCTTCATGCTAGCAGGTGGATAATGTTAGTCCTTTTCAGGACTTAGTATCTATCGACGCTGACCGGGCTTGCAATCTGGTTGGATTGCACAAGAGTTCACATACAACCGGTGTTTTGCTGAACAAGTACGGGCAGCGTTGGCGTAGCTGGTGAGTCCTTATTAGGGCAAGTCCTTTTCAGGGCTTTATGCTAGCAGGTGGATAATGTTAGTCCTTTTCAGGACTAAGTATCTATCAACGCTGACCGGGCAGCAGTCCTTTTCAGGACTTTTTCATGCTAGCTGATAGAAGCTAGTAGTCCTTTTCAGGGCTTAGAGTTTATCAACAAATAGCTTCAGTTAACAGAGTTCACTTATTTTTGACTGGCAAAATGCGCTCTAATTTATAACCAATTGGGTTGAAAGGAACGCGCCTCGCCACAAGAAGGCAAAACTTCAAAGAAACAAACAACAATTTTATGTAATCTTGTAGTGCCGATATCAGTAGTAGTTTGTTTTACATGATTGCCAGCCTTATACACAGCCTCACATTAGTCACTTCTTGCAGCATGCCTGATGATGCTGTAGTTGTTTCCTGTCTTCTCCTCAGAAATTTTCTGGAAACCTGGTTCTGATTGTTGTTTTCTTCATCTCCTCAGGAACTCATGAAAATCACTTGAGATATCTGTTTATACACATTTTAAAATATGTGCCATGCTATTTGTATGTTCTTATTTTGATTTCAGAAACAGTGTTGGGGATGAACTTGGGTTTAATAATTTCTGAAAGGAGCTGTTTGTTTCCATAGAGTTCAGATTATTTTATCTTTAATTTCTCAGATCTCTTTATACAGGGTGTCCCTAAAGTCCTTGTGCATGTTTAAAATTTAATAACTTTGTGAATGTACACAGGGCAGAAGTACACTGTAAACAGCATTTAAAAGCATTATTTATGCATTTTTAAAATGTTATTATTATCAATTTTGAGTTTTTTGTTTGTTTGTTAGATCCTGTGACCGATTGAAAGTGGTGACAGTAAAGGGAAAAATTAACTGTGTGTAGAAAAATCAAACTGAATGATATGTCATGAAAGATGGCAGTTATGTTGAAGCCTAAAAATTAGAACTGTATAGTTTTAAAATTTTATAAATTAATGTTTTTAAGTGCGGTTTACAGTGTGTTACCTGTCATGTGTACATCCAAAGTTATTAAAGTTTAAATTGCACAAGGACTTTAGGGATATCCTGTATGGTTATAATTTAAAAAATGTAAGTAATTAAATTTTTATTAATTGAAAAAAAAGTGAGGCGGAAATCCATGTCTTTGATCTTCATAGCTGGATAGAGTTAATATTAGATTTGCAAATAATGAGTATAGTTCACAGTTTTTGTGTTGATAGCTCCACACGTTTAGTGATGACAAGATTGTTACTGCTTTTTAGGCTTCATAGCATTACCATCTGCAAGTTAAATATATCCATAGAATGTGTGATTCCTATATAAACACATTGGGATTCTTGTTGGGGCTATGGAGTTTGTGCACTTTGCTCAGATCCTCCTTCTATGATCTTCTTCTTCTTTGTTCATCCTGAAAAGGACGTTGGTTGCATTGTGTCCGTTTACAGCGAAGCTGCAATGTTTGCGCCTTTCGGCCGACACATCCAACTTCAGCACAGCATTTTTGGGACCGGGTTAGCCTTCCCTCTTCGATCCCTACTCACTCAGCCAGACTGCAGTGATGCAGCCTGTTTCCAGGACCACCACTTGGAGGTGGAGTAGGGTCTTGGTCAGCTCTGGTTCGCTGACCCTGACACAAGCAGTCTAGCTATGGGTCGCTAACTGCATTTCTCACTTTTGACGCGTCTTAGGTCCCATGTATGATCTAAGAGAAGAGATCGGAGCACTGATGGAGTTGTTCGTGTGCAGTGAAGACAGTCCTTAAAACAAAACAAATAAGATTTTTTTAAAAGTAGGAATTATCTGCTAGTTGTATTTTTCAGTTAACTTATCTCAAAATTAACTGATAGTTTCGTATTACTATTATCTTATCTCAAAATTAACTGATAGTTTCATATTACTATTATCTTATTTCAAAATTAACTGTTATTTCATATTACTATTATCTTATCTTAAAACTGTCTTCAAACTGTGTACTGCAATCATCTCTACCAACCAAAAATGCATAATTAGAATAACCACTTTAGATTGTGATGAAGTATAGAATGTTAATTTTCTGTCAAGAAATCATCTAAACAGCTGATACTGTCTTAATGATATGTCTAATTTTAAAAAGAATAAATATGTAGACATTTTACCACACTTTAAGCTGCATTTACAGAACTTAAGGTGCTGTTAATGGATATCCATGTTTCAGAATAAACTATTAGTTAAACGTTATTTTTTATCTCTCATTTTATATGTTCTCATTTAAGAGAATAAACATTTTGTATGTTGTTACGTTTATTTTATTTATTATTATTTTTTTTTGTCCTTTCAAAGGTTGACTACATGTCTGACTCAGGAAGTTCGAGCAGCTTATCTGGTCTTGAGGAGGATAAAAAGGAGAAAAAATATGATGAAAAAGGAGTAGATGAGGAGGCAGGCCTCAGAAATATTCTTGACTCTGGGGCAGAAGATGAAGAGGAAGAAGAGGGCGAGAAGGAGGAGAATGAGGATGAACCTGATGAGAAGGATGAAAAGAAGGAAGAGAGAAAGAAAGGTTTGTACGTTGTAAGTTTGTAAAAATCTTCATTTCATCTTCTGAGTATTTGCTGTCAATAAACCACCAATAAATGTGGGCAATGGATAAACATTATCATGGTAATCTAACATTTGAAAGAGAGAAAAAAATGTCAGGCAATATGTGTGCTGCTGCACCCATGAATTCCATTATTGTGTGATTACTAACGTAATCAAGAAACACATTCAATAATTTTAATTTAGTAATCATTTTTGTTCATGTTAAAGCACTAATCTGTTGACATGAACAGTTTGAAGTTATTTGACAAGACCACTAATGAGAAACTCGTGGAAAGAGCCAGACAAACACCAGTGGAACAAGAGATGAAGAGAAAACGCTGATTGTTGAGTGGGATACACATTAAGAAAACCAGATAACAGTATTACAAGGCAAGTCCCTATGCTGGATTCCCCAGCATATGAGAAATAGAGGAACACCCACAAAAAACATGGAGAAGAGAACAGGAGATATACATGAAAGGGATAAAGTACACATGGAAAGATCTTGAATGGATGTCACATGACAGGAAGGTTGGTATGTTTTTGTTGAGGACCTGTGGCTCACTGGGAGTTGAAAGGCATTGATGATGATGATAATAATTAATTTTTTCATGTTTAACATAGCAGTTTTGGCGACGTTTGCCGTTCAACCTAGAAATGAGGTCCGTTGGTTATATTAGGGCGCTTGTCCAAATATAAAAGATCTTGTCATTAGGAATAGATTTATTATTATGATGGTGATAATGGCTAATGTAGTAATTAGGCATAACTGTCAAGGACAGTAAGTATGCTAATGACAGTAAGTATTCTAAGTCATACCTATTTTCCTTTAATGCCCATAGCTAATATAATAATAAAACTATTTTTTTTAATGGCTCCAAGTGATTCCGAAATCCATTTAAGAAAGAACAAAATCACCTAAGACCTAAAATATTACTTTGGAATCCACTTCTCTCCTTCTTACTCCCCGAGCAGCTATTTATGAAAATCTGTAGCATTTTGGTTGTTCTCCATGTCTCACATCCATACAATAGGACTGTCTTGACATTTGAATTGGAATGTACATGCATCCTCATTATTATTACTCTTGGATTTTCCTTAAAGAGCAGTTGACCATCACTGCAGTTGGTCCCTTTGCAGAAGACCTGTTTTCTTCATCCTTTCTCTTTTTTCCTCCTTTTGGAACATGGAAATATCACAGGTGCTAGTCCCCTTTGCTCATCATTATTTTACATGATGAGAGGAATGGATGTGGTTATATGAGAGTAGTTAGAGAAACATGAAACATATCGGCAACTTTATGAGAGGATTGGATGTGGTTATATGAGAGTAGTTAGAGAAACATGAAACATATCAGCAACTTTATGAGAGGATTGGATGTGGTTATATGAGAGTAGTTAGAGAAACATGAAACATATCGGCAACTTTTATGAGAGGAATGGATGTGGTTATATGAGAGTAGTTAGAGAAACATGAAACATATCGGCAACTTTATGAGAGGATTGGATGTGGTTATATGAGAGTAGTTAGAGAAACATGAAACATCGGCAACTTTATGAGAGTAATGGATGTGGTTATGTGAGAGTAGTTAGAGAAACATGAAACATATCGGCAACTTTTATGAGAGGATTGGATGTGGTTATATGAGAGTAGTTAGAGAAACATGAAACATATCGGCAACTTTTATGAGAGGATTGTATGTGGTTATATGAGAGTAGTTAGGGAAGCATGAAACATATCGCCAACTTTATGAGAGTTATGGATGTGGTTATGTGAGAGTAGTTAGAGAAACTAGAAACATATCACCAGCTTTATGCAAATATGATTTATAACACCAACTCTGACTGCCACCAGGTAGTCATCCTCACAGATGCACTGTCTGTCCTGCAAGCTCTCAAGGGTGGTAAACTCCCGCATCTGAGAAATGAACTAAACAAGGTAGCTGCCAAAAAGCGAACCATACTTCAGTGGGTACCATCCCATTGTGGTGTACCCGGAAATGAAAAGGCAGATAAACTTGCAAAAAAGGGAGGAGAATGTGAACAAGAAGATAATCAAATCACATACTTTGAGAAAAAGAGAGCTATCCAAGCTATCAGAAGAGAACAGAATCAACCCAACGACGACTACCACACTCTTATCCGGCAGGGACAGATCACCATTCTTCGCCTCAGGACAGGGCATAACAAACTGAATAAACACGTGTACAAGCTAAGATTGTCTGCTTCACCACTGTGCACATGTGGATTAAACGAACAAACTGCTGAGCATGTTCTACAGGATTGTCCTCTGTACGAACAGTTAAGAAAGATATACTGGCCCAGTGACTCAACACTAAACTCAAAGCTGTATGGAGCCAAAGAGGAACTTCAGACAACGGTCGAATTCATCATCAGAACTCGTCAAACGGCGTAAACATCAAAGATGCGATTGCAAGAAGAAGAAGAAGACCAGCTTTGTGATAGAAATAAATGTAGTTATATGAGAGTAGTTAGAGAAACATGAAACATAGCGCCAACTTTATGAGAGGATTGGATGTGCTTATATGAGAGTGGTGAGATAACCATGAAACAGATCACCAACTGTATGAGAGAACAAAATGTGGTTATATGAGAGAAACCTGAAACAGATCACCAACTTTATGAGAGAAATAAATGTGGTTATATGAGAGTGATGAGATAAACAGATCATCAACTTTATGAAAGAAAATAATGTAGGAGGGAAAGATAAAGAAGAAATATGTTTTATTCATTTATAATCATATTCATTAGTGTGTTTTATTTTTCAGACGACGATGACAGTAGTAGTTCAAGTTTAGAGGATGACTCAGATATTGAAAAAGATGGTAGACTTGCTTCAGCTTTATTTCTACAGGTTTGTTTGTTACACCTTTCATTACTTTAGTATCTCAGTAGTTTTGTTTTCAGCACATTTGGTTAGACAGTGCATTAGTTTCCCGAGTGAATGCATCTATACATAACACAGAATGCACACAATCTACATGTACCACTAAATAGAAACAAGACATCTGTGTTTTGTTTTGCCTTGTGTAATTCCAAAGCGTCTCTTAGGAGATGCAAAAAAAAGGACCACTGCTCCCACAGGCGTGTCCGTGTCGTAGGTAGCAATATGGCGTTGTGCACGGCACTTGCAACCTCATCATGTAAAGCTGATTGCTACAGAAACCATTACAGAAGCACAAGAATACTGTGGTGCTACAGGCTTCCTGCAAGGGGATCAGTTGCAGTGGTGGCTCCATGCTCCACAGGGAGCTAAAAGGAAAATTGTGGTGGAAGCAAAGTAGTGTTTTGTTTAATTAACCAATTTATAAAGACAAGTAACATGATCATTAACAACGAAAGAGGATCCCACCAGTGGTCTCTGTACCTTGGCATGAAAAACACTGCAGTAAATGTGTCAAACGAAGTTTTATATTGATTGATACAGGTTTGTATCCTTTGATCCATTGATTGATACAGGTTTGTATCCTTTGATCCATTGATTGATACAGGTTTGTATCCTTTGATCCATTGATTGATACAGGTTTGTATCCTTTGATCCATTGATTGATGCAGGTTTGTATCCTTTGATCCATTGATTGATACAGGTTTGTATCCTTTGATCCATTGATTGATACAGGTTTGTATCCTTTGATCCATTGATTGATACAGGTTTGTATCCTTTGATCCATTGATTGATGCAGGTTTGTATCCTTTGATCCATTGATTGATACAGGTTTGTATCCTTTGATCCATTGATTGATGCAGGTTTGTATCCTTTGATCCATTGATTGATACAGGTTTGTATCCTTTGATCCATTGATTGATGCAGGTTTGTATCCTTTGATCCATTGATTGATGCAGGTTTGTATCCTTTGATCTGAAATCCTTGGGTGTAGCTTTGTTTCAAAAACTGGATTTTTTCAGTTTCCAGATGTCGCCCAAATTGTGTTCAAAATGTAGCCCATAGTCACCCAAAATGTGTTTGAAAAGTAGTCCCAGATTGTCCACATTGTGATAGAAAAGTAGCCCAAAGAGAGTTTTGATTTTTAGAATATTTCGGATAAAAAGATACAGGCCTATACACTAATTTTTTCACATTTTTAATAACAATAGTCACATATTTGTATATGTGTCATGTCATCATGATCCTTTTTCTCTCTCATAATTTTGCCATTACAGAGTTCATAATGTCATTGTAAAATGTCTTTTTTTTTTTTTTTTTAAACAGAAAGAGAAAAAAGACAAGAAAGAGAAGAAAGATGAGCCAGTTTCTGAGCCTGGACAAAAGGCTGATAATCGTACGCCAACACCAGATAGGTTGAAAGACAGAGGTTTGACAACATTTTTTCCTGTTTGATTTGTATAGTGCTTAGCTGCTGTCATGAAAGTACTTGGTGAAAATAAGTTAGTGAGCAAATAATTGAGCTAAAATGAAGAAACTGATACAATAAAAGCAAAATGTTTGTTAAATTAAAAGTTGCTATAAAATGGAAAAGTTAACTGAAAGTGAACAGGAATTTTAAAAAACTAGTGGAACAAGCAAATAGCATAAGTCATGACTTTGAATTGGACATTACCATTGAGAAAACAACAACTCTGATAATTAACAAAGCAGACAATAAGCCAACGTTAAAGATAAGAATAAGTGGGAAATTATGGAACAAGAGCTTCTCATATCTTGGTCATATAATAATAGAAGATGGCAGATGTGAAACAGAAATCAAGAAGAGAATAGGAATGGCCAAAGCTACATTCAACAACATGAGCCAAATACAGTAGAACTCCATTTATCCGAACCCCAATTATCCGAACATCCAATTATCCGAACACTTTTTCCAGAAAAAAAGAAAAAAATCAGATGCCACAGTCACGTTAGACTAAAATTCTGAATCTTTTGATGCGGCAAACTTCAAATGTGTGCGAACAATTTGTAGAGAATGGGATGGCTAATGGTCGGTCGCTTACGTACAGGAAGTCAGTTAGATCATAAAGTCAGTTAATATCTGGTTTACCAATCCAGTGTACGTGTGCGTTCTAGGTAGAACACTGGCTAAACAGACAGTTCAACTTAAAATAATTGTGTCTGCTACTACAGCAGAATAATTTTGGTGTACAAGTATTTCTCTGTGCGATATGGAATCTTCCAGTAGGCCTAAAGCATATAAAAGGAACCGCAATGTTTTGTCAATTGAAACGAAAACAGAAATTATCAAGAGACTAGGACAAGGTGAAACTGTGTCTTCACTTGCGAGGATTTTCAATGTTGGGAAAGCTACCGTCTCTGACATCAAAAGTAACAAGGATAAAATTATGAGTTTTGCATCGAAATTTGATAGTGAAAATGGGTCGAAGAAACGTAAAACCATGAGAAATGCGAAAGATGTGAACTTGGAAGAGGCTTTGTATATATGGTTTGTGCAAAGAAGAAGCAAAGGGGAACCTATCTCTGGTTCTCTGTTGTGTGAAAAGGCACTTCAGTTCAACAATCAACTTGACGGTCCTCCTGACTTTAAGGCTAGCCAGGGATGGTTAAGAAACTTTAAATCTCGTCATGGCATACGAGAATTGGAGATTCAAGGGGAATCTTTATCTAGCGATGCAACTGCCGCTAAAAATTTTAAAGAAACTTTCTTGGCTTTTTTGGAAGAAGAAGGTTATTCACTCGATGATGTGTATAATGCCGATGAGACTGGCTTATACTGGAAATCATTGCCTCAAAAATCACTTGCATCTCAGCGCGAAGCAGCTGCCCCTGGGTTTAAAAAGTGCAAAGAGAGAGTAACAATTTTGGTAGCCGCGAATGCCAGTGGAAGTCATCGTTTACCGGTGCTAATGATCGGCAAAGCCAAAAAACCACGTTGTTTAAAGAATGTGACATGTCTCCCATTGTGTTACAAAGCACAGAAGAGTGCTTGGATGAATAGTGAAATATTTCTTGATTGGTATACAAATCAGTTCATCCCAAATGTGAAGAGGTTGAGAGAACAAGAAAAGAAAACTGGAAAAGTAATTCTTCTACTGGACAATGCACCATCTCATCCAGAGACGGATACATTGAATGCAGTTGATGCAAATTTTAAAGTAATTTTTCTGCCTCCCAATGTAACAGCACTGATTCAACCAATGGATCAGGGTGTTATAGCAAAGCTTAAAAAGATGTACAAGAAGGAAGTCCTGCGTCGTTTATTGTTGGCTGAAGATGAAGAAAGTGTGGTGGCGTTTTCCAAAAAGCTTAATCTCAAAGACTGCTGCTATATGTTAGCTGATGCTTGGACCACCCTGTCACAAGATAATCTCAACAAGGCTTGGAGTAGATTGCTTGGGAAAAAAGGAGGAAATGAAACTACTGCAGTGGACACAAAAGATGATTGTATAAATGAAGTTGTGGAACTGTTTCAAGCAATGCCCGGATTTTCGGACTGTGACAAAGATGATGCACACATGTGGCTAGAAGATGATAATGATTCTGGTTTTCAGTTTTTGAATGACGAAGAAATTTTGTCTTTTGTGCAAGAAGAAAACCAAATACATGTAGTGACCGATGATGAAGACTCCTCAGAAGTACACGATGTACTTGTAGATTATGAAGAAAAACCAAAACGTCGACCAAGTCCTGAAGAGGCCTTTATAGCACTAGAAACAGCGATGGCTTGGTACGAGCAAGAAGATGACAGCTGTCCTACACAGCTTCTGCTGTTGAAGAGAATGCGGGACTTAGCAGCCAAAAGGAGACTATCCAGTTTGGTGCAAAAGAGGATTCCTCATTATTTTAAATAGTGGGCTACATCTGTGCAAGTACATGTATACGTAAGTTGCGCCTGGTTTTGAATCGTTTGTAATGTTATTTTGAAAACATTTCTCTTTCTTAACAAAAATAATTAATACAAGTAGTACATGCACTGCAGTGTAATAAAAGATTTTGGTGATACAGTGATCTAATACAGTGTGGGTATTATTATTACAGTACAAGTAAATATGTTTTATAGTGTATTTTCCTTGTGATGGTTAATTATTTTTAGAAATATGTGTACATGTACTCGATACATTATGTAATCCAATTATCCGAACATTTGATTATCCGAACGATGCTCGGTCCCATGGGGTTCGGATAAATGGAGTTCTACTGTACTAACATCTAAACAAAATTAAAACAGAATCATCATGTGTTATATATATTCTTTATCACTGTGTGGTGTAGAAACATGAACAATGAACAAGCAGCTGGAAGAAAGAATTGAGGCCCTTGAGATTTTGATATATAGAATGAGAAGAAAGCACATAATAAGGTCCTAGAAAAACATAGGAATGAAAAGAGACTTAATGAAGGAGATCAAAATTAGCTAAAATATTATGGCCATATAAACTGACATAACACCTTGCTTACTTACTTACTTACTTAGTCGTTCCCCTTCTACCGTGAGGTGTAGAGGTTTGGAAGAGAGAGCGCCAGACCATTCTATCAGCTGTCTTCTTCCTGGCCTGGTTCCATTCTAGTCCTCGGTCCTTCAAAGATTGTCTAATGTTGTCCTCCCAGCGGACTCTGGGTCGTCCTGGAGGTCTGGATCCCTGGCTCTTTGTTTCCCATGCTTGTCGTGGTAGCTGATCTTCTCCCATTCTGCAGACATGGCCAAACCATCTTAGTTGGGACTGATCTATTTGGGTCTGCAGCGGATGGGATTTTAGGCCTTGACGGATCGTCTGGTTGCGGACCATGTCTCTTCTTGTTACTTCAACCACTTTCCTCAGATACCTCATTTCTGAGGTTTGGATCTGGCTTTTGTGGGTTGTAGTCATTGCCCACGACTCGCATCCATATGTCAAGACTGGGACATAGGTGGAGCGGTATACAGCCATCTTCGTTTTCTTACCAACCTCTTTCTTGCTGAGGAATCCACGATTTATGGCCTGAAAAAGTCTCCCAGCCGCTGCTTTTCGAGTGGCCAACTCTTCTTTGATGCCTCCCTTTCGGTCTATAATAGCTCCGAGATATTTAAAGTGGTCGACCTGCTCCAGGACCTGTTCTCCCAACTTAATCTGATGTTTTTCTTTCTTCTCGTGATATCACCATGGATTTTGTTTTTAGAGCTGCTTATGACCATCCCTCTCTTCTCCAGCTCTTCCTTCCAGACTTGCAGGTTGGATTGGAGATGTGCCTCTGATTTAGCAATCAGGGCAACATCATCAGCAAATGCCAGCTCCGAAATATAGACCTGTCTCATCTTCCAGTACCCCACTGAATACTTTCTTGTTCTCTCCTTACATGCCTTGATGACATCGTCCATAAGGAGTATGAAGAGGTAAGGTGATAGGATATCACCTTGTCTTACACCAGTGGTGGTTCTGAACTCTTCTGACTTATGGTTTGCTGTCCTCACATAATTTCTGCAAGACTTGTAGAAGCTCTGTATAGCATGAATCAGAGGTGCTGGAATATTCTTCCTTGCCAAACAGTCCCAAAGTTTGCTCCAGGGGACCCTGTCAAACGCCTTTTCCAGATCTATGAAACAAAGATGGATCTCACTCTTATACTCAAGGGCCTTTTCACTCAGCTGTCTGAGTGTGAAGATTAGGTCTTGAGTACTTCGGTTTGCTCGGAATCCGCACTGGACCTCATCCAATTGTGGCTCAGCTAGGCGTCGGAGTCTCTGCTCTAGGATTCTAGAGTAGATTTTACCAGGGACACTGAGAAGGGATATGCCTCTATGGTTTCCACATTGTCAATTGTCACCCTTTTTGAAAATTGGTGTTATGATGGCAATCTCCCAATCCTTTGGTATGGTCTTGTTGCACCATGCTGCCTGTAGGACCTTTAAGAGTAATAGGTCGCCTGATGCTCCCATGTACTTAACCATTTCTGGTGTTATACCATCATGCCCTGCTGCTTTGCCCATCTTGATTTTCTCTAGTGCTGCCCTCAGTTCTTCCATCTTTATGTCATCTTCACCATCATTAGTTTTCTCTTCTGTGCTAGTGGTTATCATTTCTGATGCTTCATCATGCTCACCATCCAGGAGTTCTGAGAAATATTCTTTCCATCTTTCCATTACTTCCTTCGGGGCAGTAAGCAATTTGCCTTGCTTGTCCTTTATAAATTTGAGAGGGCATTGTTTTTCTTTCCTCATGTTCTTTAGGGTCTTATAGAACAATTTCTGGTTTTCTTGTGCATCTTTTTCTAGCTTTTCTCCAAATTCTTCCCAGGACTTCTGTTTTGCTGCTAGCACTTTGTTCTTTGCTTCTGTTCTGAGTGTCACATATTCTCTATATTTTCCCATTTGTCCTGTTGTGTTTTTAGCTCCTAAGTATTGTTTCCATGCCATTTTCTTCTCTCTTATTTTCTCTTTGACTTCTTCTGTCCACCAAGGTGTCCTCTTTCTCTGGTTCCCAAGTCGGACTTCACCGCATGCTTCTGCAGCAGCTGTCTTTATGATATCCTTGAATTTATTCCAGAGGGTTTCCAAGTCATCAGGTCGTTCTTCTGTGTTGCTCACTGCTGTAGCAATAAGCCCCTGATATCTGGTCTTAATTTCTGGCTCTCTCAGCTTGTAGGTCCTAATGCTCATTTCTCCTGCTCGTTTACTTGGTTTCTTGCGTGATGTTGGGCAGTTCCTAGGCTGAGCAACTCTTTCAGTTGTTCATAACACCTTGCTGAAGATCATAATGTAAGGAAGACAAACGTGCAAGAGGAAGACAGCACTAAAAGTAGGAAGATAACATCAAGACAAGAGACAGGAAAGAGTACCAGAGTGTACCATCAAGACAAGAGACAGGAAAGAGTACCAGAGTGTACCATCAAGACAAGAGACAGGAAAGAGTACCAGAGTGTACCATCAAGACAAGAGACAGGAAAGAGTACCTGAGTGTACCATCAAGACAAGAGACAGGAAAGAGTACCTGAGTGTACCATCAAGACAAGAGACAGGAAAGAGTACCTGAGTGTACCATCAAGACAAGAGACAGGAAAGAGTACCAGAGTGTACCATCAAGACAAGAGACAGGAAAGAGTACCTGAGTGTACCATCAAGACAAGAGACAGGAAAGAGTACCTGAGTGTACCATCAAGACAAGAGACAGGAAAGAGTACCTGAGTGTACCATCAAGACAAGAGACAGGAAAGAGTACCAGAGTGTACCATCAAAACAAGAGACAGGAAAGAGTACCTGAGTGTACCATCAAGACAAGAGACAGAAGTGTTGGGGAGATGCATTGCAGCCAACCTTGTTTGTGGAGATGGCAGCTGATGATGATAAGATAAACAAAAAATATGAGTATTACTTACTTGAGTGGAACGCAGCCGAATATCATCATAATTGATCATGTGAAAATCAGGCGTCAGAATAGTTCATGGGAGGTGCTCCTACTTGGCTTGTTATCCCAGGGGTATAGTGTATAAAATGCCCCTTGAGATGATCGGGGATCTCTAAGGAGACAAATAAAGAATAGAAAAACTGATTCCTCAGGTATGTCACAAAAGGCAACTATTGTGAGGACGTGTATGAGGCTGGCAACCTCATCATGTGAAACACTACAGCAACCACTGCAGGACTTGTGCTTTGATGCAGGCTTCTTGTAAAGTGATGGCTCCACACGTCGTATGAAGCTATAAATGAATAGCATATCAGATGATGATGTCTGAAGATGAGCACAATAGAAGAAATTATGATTCATAACAAGTTAAGAGATAACATAAATACTCCTTACCTTTTGGTGAGGTGTATATTGCATGCTTTGCTAATCTGTGACTAGAAAGTGAACTAACAAGGCAGTGGGGAGGGAAGAGTTCCAAGGCCCAGAAGGTACTGGACACTTTACCATCATGACATCACAAAAAAAAAAAGATCAGCAACAGAATTGATAAATAGCACTATGGTCAGGAAGTTGTAGAGAGGACCACAGTCTGAAGACAAAGGAAAAAAAAGAGGATATGTTTTCCCACTGGCATCTTGTCAAGATATGCCTCATGAATGTTTATTGTTTCTCTCTGTCTCTGCCCCTTGTTTCTAGTAGGTACTCCAAACTGAATTTTTAAATTACATATTTCTGTTAATAACATATGTAGATGGGTAGGTCTTTTTATTCTAAGCATTTTGGTAACAAATTTAGTTCCCTAGGTGAATTTGTTCTTCTTCTTCGTTCGTCCTGAAAAGGACGTTGGTCGCGTTGTGTCTGTTTACAGCGGAGCTGCAATATCTGCGCCTTTCGGGCCGGCACATCCGACTTCAGCACGGCATTTTTTGGGACCGGGTTTGCCTTCCCTCTTCGATCCCTACTACTCTCTCAGCCAGACTGCAGTGATGCAGCCTGTTTCCAGGACCACCACGTAGAGGTGGAGTAGGGTCTTGGTCAGCTCTGGTTCACTGACGCAAGCATTCAAGCTATGAGTCGCTGACTGCATTCTCTATTGCTGCGTCTTTGGGTCCCAGGTGAATGTGTTCAAAAGTTGAGCAATTTTGAAAAATTGGGCATGTTGCATAACTTGTCAAAATGCCAACTTTGAGTGGTCATAAATTTAAAAGTTACAAACCCACATGGATAAAACTTTGTAAGCACACTCTCATGTAAACAGACAACAAATTCAATTTTGTTCATGAATGTCAAATAATAAGTTTATATTTTATTAGCTTAAAAATGGCTCGAGGTCCAATTTTGCAAAAATGACCAAGGGAGGGAGTTAAAAATGAACAAAAATTGTCATTTTTTTAAAAATCATAAAATATCAACAATTGCATCAATAATGATAGAAATTACACCAAGTTATCAGGAAATTCAAGCTCTTTAAAAACAAACATCAAAATACTAATAACACAAAATACCTCTCAACATAGTGACTGCTAAACGGCGCGATCTGCAGCAAAAATTGAAATTTCATTGAATTTTACAAAATCATTAAAAATGTAACAAGTGTACAAAGATGAAAATTATATCAATTTTTCAGGATTTTTATGCTCTAACGTGGAACATATACTTTAAATGTTCAGCCCTGCCATAATAATAAGTATTATGATTATAGCAAACGGTCCATTTCATACATAAAAAATACAATCTTTTCTAGACCTCTTAAAGGTCCTCAGGATGATTTGTCACAAATGATCTTTGTCCATGAGTTGCCCCGGGTATAAATGATGGAACCATTCCACAGCCTGAAAACAAAAAGAATATAACAATATTTTTGATTACCGGTATTTTCATTTTTCAGTAAATTTGAACTTAGCTTACAATGTTGATATTGTTGTTGTTGAACTAGGGCTGCCGAGGTTCTCGCTCTTTAGCAGCCAATTCCAAGTTGAAGACTCCTTGGTATTGTCTACACTGTAGATCTAGGCTTTTCCTGTGGCTTTTCTGCCATTCCAAAAGAGTTGAAGTCATGAGCTCCTGAATTATGAATGGTATCTAGTTTTTATTCACCAACTTAGATTGCTACATTTCAAACCTTTCTCTGTGGGCCCTGACTTCTCTCCATAAGGTGACACAACTGCACAACAACTCTGTTTCTCAGTGGTGGGGTGGTGACATCTGGGCGTCTACCTTTACCAGACCGAAGAATCGATTTTCCAACGATTTGTAAACATCATCCACTGAAACATAAAAAAATGTTCAACTATAAGAAGTTTCTGTAGTGTTTTATTACACAGGAAAGGTTTATATTAAACATATTATTTCTAGGAGAGAAGTTTGCAACGGATGGTTGAGTCCAAGTTAGTAGCCTACAAAATGATTTTTTTATGAAATATAGACAATATCTCCCAAAAAATTGTTTCCTTAATTTTCACATTTTTTTCTTCCCATGCGACAAATTGGCCTCTGGACAATGTTTAAAACATTATAAAAGAACAAACATGTGTTCAAATCCTCTGAAAATTGGGATGTATCTGTTTAGTATGTAAATTAATGTATACAAATTTAAAGCTTGTACCTTTTATACTTTTTGAAATATGATGTGAAAATTGACTTTTATGCAAAAAACATTTTTCAGTAATGTGTTTTGCAGATTTGCAATTTTTGGTCTCAGATATAGGCTGTTGATAATTATTCATGATGTAGCCCTATTATTTTCTTTGTGTGATCAGTATATTGCAGACTGTATGCTGTTTGTCAGAGAAGGTTGTAAAATAATATTTAAGAAGACAGGAGTGCTCTGAAGTTGGTGTTAGGCCTATGTAACTTTTTCAACTTTGCGAAAGTCCCCACACTTTTTAAAATGCCATAACGTTTTTATTTGTTGTCCAATTTTAAAAATTAAAGTACCAAATTTCATGGTTTCCCAAGAGCTTCCAAACTGTATTGTTTTCTCTGGTGTTTCTATGCAAACAAAAATCACTTAGTGATACCTATTTATAGACCTAGGCACTTGCGGGAAAGGTAATGTCTGCCATTTGTGTCGATCGGTAAACTAGACTGAAATACCTAATTTTGAAAGACCCAAACTCGAGCCAGAGGCTAAAAACACATAAGTTCCAATTTGCTGCACCCATAAAAACTTAGGAACTAGGTGATTTAATAAGTATCACCTCTTAAAAACTTGCCTAATTAAATAAGGAAGGTTCAAAACACCAACATTGAATTCACCCAGTTCACGTCGTATCTGACGACTGTAGGTGAAGCACTCAGTGTAGTTTTGTAAACATGTAAACAAATTAGTACGTAATGAAATTACTTCCAAAAAACAGAATGTATTCTTACCAAAACATTCGTGTAAAATTAGCGTTGGATTCGACTCAGCCATGATAAATGTTCCTTCTCACGTTGGTCCGATGTTAGCGACAAACCCAGCAGCCGGATGACTTAATGTATAGAGGAACTAGCGGGAATGTGTGTGCATTTGCACGGCCAGCAGTCCCTGGCTTCTCTGCGGATCACTTTCATTTTTGGAAATTATGTAGGAAAATGGTGTTGTCTTGCTCTTATGAAAATCGACCGTTTTTCACAGAAAATATAGCTTTTTTGTCATAAAATCGCAAATTTTACAATCTTATCATTGTTCTATAAATATGTCCTAGGCACGTATTGAAAGGGCATTCACTGCTGAACAATATGAGACTATTTAAAGCAGGCTGACTTCATTTGCCACGCACTGCTGGCGATTTGAAAAGGGTAACCCCCTTACTTCACCTTTGTCGCGACCGCGCGAAACCCGTTTACACATACTTTTTAAACACTTAAAAGACAAACTCATTCATAATACTTCAAACTATTTTTGCACCCATATAGACAATAAGAAAACAAGCTTTCTGTTGATACCAGTTTTATTTAAATCCTATATGAAATAAAGTTGCACTCGTTGGCTGAAGTTATAGACAAAATGAGAATTTTGAGCTGTAAGCGGTAAAAACAGGCGGTTTGGGGTACCTATTTCTAGCTCTTTAAAAAAAAATAAACTGATTAGATAATGATTAATTAGATAAAACTTATCATCTAAATGCCCCTGTGTAGTTCCTGGGGGTCTCTGAGGGGACAAAGGAAGAATATGACTACTGCTCCCTCAGACATGTCGTTAGAGGTTAGTAACATGAGGCTGTGGGTGGCAACTTCATCATGTAACAAAATTGTTACAGACACCGCCACTGCAGAGTGCTTTGATGCAGGCTTCCTGCAAGGTGACCAGTTGTAATGGTGGCTCAGTAAGTAGCCAAAAGGAGAAATAATGATGATGTTCTATAATGACATCTGCAGATGGGCGAAGATGACAAAGAAAATGAACAGGAGTAACATAGGTATTCTCTGTTGTCGTTGAATGTGAACTAATGACCTCATATTCTTATACAGGACTGAAGAGAAAAGCAGACAAGACACCAGAAGGGAAGCCTGAAGCTGCCAAGAAACACAGGGGTGAAGAAAGGTATGTCGTATCATTGTTACATAATTTGTTGAACAAAGCAGTCAGGGTTCCAAAATGTATGGTTGTCAGTCATGTATAAATTTATGCCCACACCATCTAGAGAGGTTCCAGACAAGAATGTTTCTGGAGAAGCACTGACAGATTATTAAAGATGTCTTAGCCTTTAGCACGCTGTGGGCGACATGTGTCGCCTGAAAAAACCTATGTTCTGAACGCTGTTGTCGACTTTAGTCGCCTTACGGATATCATCGTTTCTAGCATTAGGACTTGTGTACACATGATTTCAGCCCCGGATGTTAAGTTGTAATGTTATTTGCAAGAGAGTTAGCTTCCGTTTCCGATCTTAAAAAAGTGATGGGTGTATCCACGTTTATTTTTTGTAAATTTTTTAAATTGAAATCAATCGGCATCGAGCACGCGGCCATTTTCGCTCAAATTCTAATGGATTCTGACTCAGATGTGATGGCGAGGACATTGTTGTCTTTATTAGCGCTGATATCGGTTCTCAGAATATGGGTGATGGCAGAGATGGAAACGAAAGTAGAATGTCATTGCTAGCATGTCTAATTTTAGGGGTTAGGATTAGGTTTATGGGAAGGTTTAGGGTTACGGCCGAAAGTCACTGCTGATGAGGGCGTTTGTTGCTTTGCTACTGATGATGGGTGTAACGAAAAGATCGTCATTTGATTTGTATTGGTCAAATGACTGTCATTGAGATGCAAGAGATAAGGACTCTTCGTTTGTTAGTTATTTTTCTTTAATTTAAAAAAAAAATGTAAGTAACAAAAAAAATTTTATATATTTTTTAAAATCTTTTTATCGTTTTTTCCATCTTTCCATTCCTCTCTTCCTATCTCATCTAACATGTACACAAACAAAATTTACATCATTAGATTCATCATTCATTCATTTCTATACAGTCCAAAAATGATAGCAATTGACCAAAAAAACTATAGAATTTACAAGTCACCCACTATAAAAATGGGGCGTTGTGAAAAAGAATGCAGCTGCAGGCGTACTGTTTTGGGAAAAGAATTCAGCGTGCTAAAGGTTATAGGAAAGTTCTGTAGATAACGTCAAATGGACTGCCATCGTCCAGCTACAGAAAGTAATACATCATTGACCACCCAACACTATTTTAAATGTCAGGTAGATTTGATCCTCATGTATTGTCAGTAAAAGATTGGGCTGCAGACTAAACTCGAAATTTGACTCTGCACTAAGAAGTAGGACTGCAAGAGTTATGCCTTTTTCTTGATAATCTCCACTGTCCTCTTCTGCTGTTTCTATTGGCCAGTGGTTCATGGGGAGACGAACTGCCCAACCAAGCTAACTGTAAAAGAGACTGATGTAAATGGTTGCAAATGAGGCTAATATCCTCACCATGTAAAACAAATTGCTACTTACATAATGTATAATAAATTGCTACTTACACAATGTATAACAAATTGCTACTTACATAATGTATGACAAATTGCTACTTACATAACCACAGCAAGAGCAATTTGGCACTTTGATTTAGCATTCTTGCAATGATGGCTGCCATACTCCTTAAGGAATGAAAAAAAGCCAGGAGGAAATTATACATCGCCATTTGTAGGTTTTATTATTTTTTTGGCTTCTTGTTTTGTCTTTCTCCTGGCTAAAAAAAAAATACACTCTGCTTTGATCACCCTTACTCACAAGATGCTTCTGCTTCTTGCGATCGCATCTTGTTTACACTGTCAGACGAGTTCTCATGATGAATTCGACCGTTGTCTGAAGTTCCTCTTTAGCTCCATACAGCTTTGAGTTTAGTGTTGAGTCATTGGGCCAGTATATCTTTCTTAACTGGTCGTACAGAGGACAATCCTGTAGAACATGCTCAGCAGTTTGTTCGTTTAATCCACATGTGCACAGTGGTGAAGCAGACAATCTTAGCTTGTGCATGTGTTTATTCAGTTTGTTATGCCCTGTCCTGAGGCGAAGAATGGTGATCTGTCCCTGCCGGTCAAGAGTGTGGTGTCGTCGTTGGGTTGATTCTGTTCTCTTCTGATAGCCTGGATAGCTCTCTTTTTCTCAAAGTATGTGATTTCATTATCTTCTTGATCACATTCTCCTCCCTTTTTTGCAAGTTAATCTGCCTTTTCATTTCCGGGTACACCACACTGGCAGCTACCTTGTTTAGTTCATTTCTCAGATGCAGGAGTTTGCCACCCTTGAGAGCTTGCAGGACAGACAGTGCATCTGTGAGGATGACTACCTGGTGACAGTCAGAGTTGGTGTTATAAATCATATTTGCAGCTTGCTCTAGAGCTTGAACCTCAGCTGTATAGTTGGAACAGAATTTACCAGTGGGAATGTGCCTCGTCTCATATTGGTTGTCAGGATATGAGATAAAGATACCAGCACCTCCATTCCTAACAGCATTTGTTGCTGATCCATCTGTATAGGCATGTATCCATGATTGTTCGGGATAGCTTTCTTGGATCATACTCAATGCAGCAGTTCGTTTTTGCAGATCATTACTCACAAGATGCAAAAACCACAACTTTTTGTGAATATTTCTGACTTAACAAACAGTATGGACATTGTTGGTTTGTTTGCTTTCATACAGTGAAACTAAGTCTGTCTTACAGAAAATTTTTAGTCTGAGTTATTTTCCAATTGAAAAAAATTAGTACATGTAAGATTGTTTAAAATGTTTAGGGTGCTTCAAAATTTGGCCAGATTTTGTCACCGTCATCATAGTGAAAGCAAGTACATGTAAGATTCCTTTAAAAGTTTAGGGTGCTTCAGAATGTGGCCAGATTTTGTCACCATCATCAGAGTGAAAGTAAGCACATGTAAGATTCCTTTACAAGTTTATGGTGCTTCAAAATGTGGCCACATTTTGTCAGTATCATCAGAATAAACGTAAGTCTACGTAAGATTCTTTTGACCTGTGTGTGTAGTTCCCTGAGGTCTTTGAGGAGACAGAGAAAGAACAGAACTACTGTTCCCTCAGGCATGCTGTAAGAGTTGACTAATATGAGATTGTGCGAGAAGCTGGCAACCTTATCGTGTGAAACAGATTACTACAGAAGCCATCACTGCAAGAGAATATGAATGTTTTGGTGCAGGTTTTCTGCAATGGGGCCATATACAGTTGTGGCTGCATGCTCCACGGGGAGCCAAAAAAATATGAATGAATGAAGATTCCTTTAAAAGTTTAGGGCATTTTGAAAATTTGGCCACATTTTGTCATGATCACTTAAAACACGCACATGCAAGATTCTTTTAAAAGTTTCGGACGTTACAAGATTTGGTAATTATTTGTCAGTCATCAGAATAAAAGTAAGCATATGTAAGATTCCCTTAATAGTTTAATTTATTTTAAAACTTAACTCCATTTTATCACATTCTTCAGTTTTTGTGTGTGTGTGTGGGTAAAATGTGTCATTGTCACATTCATGCACTCTTTTCATCTCCTCTGTTTACAGTGAAGGTATCACAGAGGATGCCATCAGACGCTACCTCATGAGGAAACCCATGACCACCAAGGATTTGCTCCAGAAGTTCAAGTCCAAGAAACTGAACATGAGTAATGAAAAGATAACCCACGTCATTGCTCAGCTGCTGAAGAAAATCAACCCAGACAAGATGATGATACACAAAAAGTTGTATCTATCTTTAAAGAAACCTGAATGATATTAAGAAACAGTTTTTAACTTGACCAGAACTATTTTGTGGTGACATGCTAAGCATACAGTGGTGTTTGTTATTGAATAATGGCAGAGACTGAGTGAATGAAAGCTTTCATCTTGCCAGCCTCTTAGTTGTACAGAAAACTTTGAGAAGCCTGCCATTTTGTTGTAGTCAGAAAAGTGTACGAGATAAAACTTGAAATCAACAGAAGAACAGTTGTCATTTTATTTGAAGTTGCTTGGTTGGTAGGTTGGATGACTTGGTGAATGGTGTACCTTTTGATGGGAGAAGTTTTTATTTGTTGTTCTGTATAGTCATCTGCCTTGCATAGTTCCTATTTGCTCCCTCAGGTATGCTGTCAATGATGACTAATGTGAAGGTGTGCTTGTGGCTGGGATAACGAGCCAAGTTGGAGCACATCCCATTAACAATTCTGATGCGTGATTTTCAAATAATCAATTATCACAATATTCTGCGGAGTTCCACTCAAGTAAATAACAGTCATACAGTCATATTTTTTCTTATCTTATCATTATCAGCTGCCATCTCCACAAACAAGGTTGACTGCAATGCATCTCCCCAACACTTCTGTCTCTTGTCTTGATGGTACACTCTGGTACTCTTTCCTGTCCATCTCTTGATGTTATCTTCCTACTTTTAGCGCTGTCTTTCTCTTGCACGTTTGCCTTCAACTCTTCCTTCCAACACCACGAGAGCATGGATGCTTTGACACAAATTTCCTTCAAGAGGGCGCCGGCTGTAGTGGTGGTTCCATGCTCCATAAAGAGCAAAAGAGGAAATAAATGAATTTGTAGTCACCTAAACAGTAAATTTGATGTAAATCTAATATTTGTAGTCACTTAAACAGTAAATTTGATGTAAATCTAATATTTGTAGCCACCTAAACAGTAAATTTGATGTAAATCTAATATTTGTAGCCACCTAAACAGTAAATTTGATGTAAATCTAATATTTGTAGTCACCTAAACAGTAAATTTGATGTAAATCTAATATTTGTAGTCACCTAAACAGTAAATTTGATGTAAATCCAATATTTGTAGTCACCTAAACAGTAAATTTGATGTAAATCCAATATTTGTAGTCACCTAAACAGTAAATTTGATGTAAATCCAATATTTGTAGTCACCTAAACAGTAAATTTGATGTAAATTCAATATTTGTAGTCACCTAAACAGTAAATTTGATGTAAATCCAATATTTGTAGTCACCTAAACATTAAATTTGATGTAAATTCAATATTTGTAGTCACCTAAACAGTAAATTTGATGTAAATCCAATATTTGTAGTCACCTAAACAGTAAATAAATTTGATGTCTTTATCTGTGTGGTGTCTGGGGTTTACTCAAGGGGGGAGAAAATAAAACCACTGAGCATATAAAATGTGACTAAAGAAGGTTGTCTATGGGGTTAGTAACTTCATATGTAAAAATAATTGCTGCATAAACCATCATTGCAAGAACATGTAACTTGCCTTGTCACATGCCCCAAAAGTTCTTTGAAAGAGCTAAATAATGGTGTCAAGTAGTTTTGTGTAAATGTTGACTAAGGAAGATACATGTCAACCGCCCACTTGTGAATACATACCAGCAACCTGCTTCCATTTGTTTAAATCAGAGGATTTATCCTTCTTCAAGTAGCATTCACAGTAGGAAACTAGTGTTTCAGTCATTTATGTTTTCTTATTGTGACAGGCTGTTCACATATTTTAAAATATATGGACGAGAGTAGATGAATAAGAATGGCAAGCTGTTTACATACAAATGCCTCCTTAAAAAAAAATATGTATACTGGAGCATCAGAGACCCATGGAAACTGCACAAGGTGACATTCATTCATTCATAACCCTCCACTCCCAAAGGAGCATAGGCCTTCAACAAACACGTGCCAAGTCCTCCTGACACGTGCCATCATCTCAAGTTCTTTCCACGTTCTGATATTTTCACCTCAGTTTCCAGCTCTCTTCTCCATGTGCTTCTTGGTCTACCTTGCCTCTCTTGCCATGGGGGTTCCAGAACAAGGACTGCCTTGTAATGCTATTAACAGGTTTCCTCACTGTGTGTCCTATCCATCGCCATCGTCTTCTTCTCATCTCTTGTTCCACTGGCACTTGTCTGGTTCTTGTCATCAGTTACAAGGTGACATAATTTATGATAATTTGTTTAAGCCATATTATAGTAGAGTAGCTTAAATTTTCATTAAATGTAAAAATCTCAGAATCAGCACTTTATCTTCTTTTCCCATTCCATTTCGCTCCTTATGGAAGCACCACTGCATGATTCCCTTGCATCAAAAAAATTATGTGCCCTTGCCACAGTAGCATCTGCAGAAATTTGTTTTACATAATGATGTTGCCAGCCCCAAACGCAACAACAACATATTAGTCAACTCTTAGAGCTGCCTGAGGGAGCAGCAGTTATAGTCTTTTTTATCTTGGAGAGAGATCTCTGGAAACTAAACGGGGGCTGACATTTTGATCTGAATTAAAGGTTTTTATACCAAATCAGACATGCAGACATGTTATCTCTTCCCACATGTCCGGTCACATTATTTGTCAATAAAATTAAGTAGATAAAAGCTTAGGCTTGATGTGGTAGTGAGAGAAGAATTTTTCAGTAAATAAAACAAATGCTCAACTTTAAAATCACAAGACTCATTGGCACAACTCAAGGTTAAGGGACAATATGGTTTGCTCACACATACACAGTATCAGCTTTGAAAAAATAAAAAATGCTACAAATGTTCATAGTTGTGTTTAATATCCTGATAATTTCTATGAATTTTTTTCTTCAATCTTTTCTCTTTGCAAAACAAAACTTCACCAAAGAATTTTTGAATAAAATTTAGGACACCTTACTTTTTCTCTAATTAATAGAACCCCTTAAATGTAGACCAATATCCTGCTGAATATACATGGACATTACTCATTTGACTTCATGCCCAGAGCAAACTAGACTAGTGTGTGAAATAAGTACTGTGAGGTCACTAATATATTTGTAATAAAATTTAATTTGATACCTACATAAAAAGAGAACACTCAGAATTCTGAGCAGATTAAAGTGCTTGAGAATTTGTAAATAAATCCAGTGTTTCTATATTCTTTTTTTTAATATTACATTTTCTTTTGTGTTGAGATGTGTAATTCATTATGTGAAATCATTTGCTGTCTTTTGATTTACAGAAAAGGTGACTAGTGTTGTCTAAAGTGAATAAAGAAGTAAAATGGATAGCACAAATAGTATACACCCAATGTACATAATATCAAGCAGTGGTGTTGATAACTGGTTGAGGAGAAGGGGCCCACTATGACTTGATAGCAGGGAGCATCCTATAATTATATTTTAAACTCCTATAATTATATTTTAAAAATATATTTTTTGTATTTGATAAGTTTTGAAGCCCTGTTGATCACGCCCCCTTCCCCTGGAACATAGAACAATCTGCATTGGTTTTGTCTACACCAGCGGTGGCCAAACTACGGCCCGCGGCCCAGATCCGGCCCGCCGACCAGTTTTGACCGGCCCGCCAACCTGTTTTGGCCGGCCTCTTATTGTTGATTGAAGTCACACTCTTCACAATGAAATAACACACAAATGTATGTTTGAAATAAATAATTACATGTCATATTACAAATTACAAAACAAATTAAAACAACAGATTCATTATATTTTTCTTTTACTGTACAGTAATTTCATTTCGAAGACTGGTATACATGTCTTGGCAGATGTGCAGTACAGTAGTTTGCCATTGCTTTCTGTACGTGGTTCATTATATATGTAAAACTAAATATCAGAACGTTATTTTTTAAGGATTTTATAGGTCTGGCCCTCGGGTGTTACCCTTTACCATAATCTGGCCCTCGGCCAACCTTAGCTTGGCCACCACTGGTCTACACCATTGATCAGAACAATTATGACAACAAAGGTTTTAAGTGTAATTTGTTTTTTAAACATCTATTTTACTAATGAAGACTTTTCCACATGACCGATTTAGAGGTTATCATGTATCATCAGCGCACAAAAATCAAAATTTTTGTGATAAATATGACAGTAAGATGTGTTTACTTATACAAGTAGGGATGCAAAGGAATGAATTCCAGGGTTGGATCTCTGTATGCACATTGCTCTTACATGTATTCTGGAGTTAGATCTATCTCTGTATGCACATTGCTCTTACATGTATTCTGGAGTTAGATGTATCTCTGCACACAGCTCTTACGTGGATTCCAGGGTTAGATCCAAGACCTGGTCGAACCTCCTCATGGTGCATCCTAAAAACAAGCAAACTTCAAGTAACCTGGTCAGTGCTTCAGGAATCGACTAGCCACACCAGAGTGGCCCAGTATTACGATTCCCCCTGTGGTGAAACATATTAAGAACTAAGCATTGTGCACTGCGGTTAGGGAATTAAGTCTTAGACTTGACTTTGGCTTTACCTGCTGGCTGTGTGCAGGAGGATCTCACAATGAATAGGTGACAGGTGAGTGGGGCTGGAAGGTGGCTATGTGTAGGATGTGACAATTTCTTGGGAGAGCCCAGAATTTTAGCCCCGCATACATGGAGAGCTCCCATGGATGGTGGGGAATGCACATTATGCCTTCCCCCTTCTAGCTTGAAACTAAATTTGAAGATCCTTTAAATGCATGCCAGGCCAGGATAGAAAGCCTGGGAAAGAAGTGGAGCTGATGACTGCAATTCAACAAGTTTCAGAATGGCAGAAAAGCCCAGATCTACAATCTACATAATGCCAAGGATTTTTCAACCTGGCATTGGCTGTGAAATAATGACAAGCTCAGCAGCCCTAGTTAAACAACAACTTAACCCAAAAACAAAAGTAATGTTATTTTGCAATTTCCACCTGAAATTCACACATTTTTTTTTTTTTTTTTGCATCATCGTAAGGAATAAGCAAACTTTATTTTTTTAAAGTTAAGAATTGGGCATTCTGCCCTTGCTTTCTCTCATCTTTTATACCAAATCCATTTATTCTTGCATGCATCCTAAATATTAATTTCAAGCAATATTAATAACAGCAATTCACATTTACGTGACATTATTACAATCAAGAACTAACATATGTTGACAGAGGCAAAAATTTACAATCAAGAACTAACATATGTTGACAGAGGCAAAAATTTACTATCAAGAACTAACATATGTTGACAGAGGCAAAAATTTACAATCAAGAACTAACATATGTTGACAGAGGCAAAAATACACATACAAACCTACATACAATAGTATAAAACGATTTGGATAGCTGACTCGTCAATGAAATGACTTGTCCTACTTTTGATGACTGCATAAAACATCAAAACCATAAAATAATGTTTTTACTGTCTGATTTGCACAATCTCCCAGATAGCAGCTGTTGGAAAATCCTGTATTATTAATCCAGTCAAGTTTTGAACATTCACAATTGTCATAAACTCTCTAATCTAATCTAGATGTTCCTAAATGGTGTATCACAGGAGACCATGAGGCATATCTGGGAATATTTTTTTTTTTGGGTGTAATGAAGAGCCTAAGACTAAAAAGACAAGAATTTCTGGCTGATGGTCTGTATGCAAATTCTTTCAAACATAAGGTCACAGACTGAAAAGCCTTGTGCACAACTCCAATCTTAGATTTCACAGGAAGAGGTTCCATTTTTGTTTAAGATTAACATTGTGTAATAGAAATACATGTTTATATTTGAAATAAAAACTGGACAATAATATATTTATACATAAATTGTAATAATAGTGCATATTTATATGTTGTTCTCTTTTTTATGAAGAGGAAAACATATATTATAATCCCAAGTGAAGGTCACAGTTTGCTCAAGTGTATTGTCATTTAAAGAATCTTTTGAAAACCTTGATCTAGCCTATGAGTGACAACAGTAGTCAAAATACTTCATGGGCACACTATGGTCTGAAATCAGCATTAGAACTATGCAACATGACATACATTGATCCTATTCAGTTACTGAAGACAGTGTTAACAAATACTTCTTAGAAACCACAAAGAATAAAGCTAAAGGTTTTGTCAACAGTCTATTCAACGTTCTTATGATTATTGACAAGTCCAGCTTGTCAAGGGTTGTCATTTCTGTACTTTTCAAACAAATCTGACTCCTGCGAAGTCTTTACAAACTTGTTTCTACCTATTCATCCCTTATCACAAAGTAATATGTTTCATCTATAAACAGCTTATTACATCAATGTTTCAGGACTGCTGAACATGTACAAACATAGTCTTGTTATGTAAGTAAAAAATGTTGGAGCATTGCATTAAAATTACCCAATCTAAACATTAATGTAGTCTAATATGTTGGAGCATTCTGTTAAAATTACCCATTCTAAACATTAATGTAGTTAACATGTTCGAGCATTGCATTAAAATTACCCAATCTAAACATTAAAGTAGTCTAACATGTTGGAGCATTCTGTTAAAATTACCCAATCTAAACATTAATTTAGTCTAACATATTGGAGCATTGCATTAAAATTACCCAATCTAAACATTAATGTAACAGCAGAAGAAAGAATTCAATGAAAGACTGTAACGGTAATGGGGTTTAAAACAACACCATGTTATGTACTGTCTTTGTCTCACTGGTTAATAAACTTATTTTGGACTGATATCACAGACAGCAGCATTCACAACTTTGCCCAGGTTGTACCACACATTTTATCACTTAAATTGTGCCTGATCCACAAGCCAGACGACACCAGTGTCTACAGAATGCAGGGTGCTGCTAACACAGTCAATAACCTGGAGACAGCAGAAGGAAGCAATCACTCTTAAATAATCTCGTGATCAATAATTTACTATATGAAAATTTGGTGATGAAATAAATCGGCTAAAGGTAGTGCCATTGTACTAAGTCTTCTTGCAGGAAACCTACACCAAAGTATTCATGAGTTCTTGCATCAGTGGCTTCTTTAGCAATTTGTTTAACATGATTATGTTGCCAGCCTCATACACTATCTCATACTGGTCACGTCTTACGACATACGTGAGGGAGTAGTGGTTCTGTTCTTTCCTTGCCTCCCCAGAGATGCCCAGGTACTACACCAGACACTTTTATCAGCACGTAATAAAATGTGGTCTTCAGTTTACGACCTTCATTTAGATAATGTTCACATTTCTTTTATACAGCACTGATGGAATACATTGATACAGCGCTAAAATCCTCCATTTATAAAGATAAAAGTTAAAATAAATTGTAGGGATAAAATATAGTTAAGTTAAGCTGCGGCTTTTTCGCCTACGCCACAAGCGCGTTGATTTGGTAGATCGTACTATCGTTTCTAGTGTCATTGGAAAAAGAAAAAAACTAATTATAACATGGGGACGCGAAAGGCCTATTCGTTCAGACGGGGTAGGAAAGGAGAAAAGAAAAAAATGATGCTGTCTGCAAGCGTTTGAATCTAAGCCTAACATACGCGCGAACTCGTAGTTAGTGTTTGAAATACGAGGTAAAGTAAGAACATGTAGTCAATTGGTTACGAAAACAGACTTAGCTCTTATTTAGAATGACGTAAAACTCTCGAAAATAGCTGGACAGCACATGGAAAAGAAGTGAACGCGTGGTAGTAAAGATTTCAAGACTAACATGGAAAAAAAATATGGAATTTCTTATTAATAGGTTTAGAATCACAAAAATTAGCTAGTTTGATAGCCTATCTTTTCCTGACAAATAATATGCTTTCAAATAAAAAGACGGACAGATAATTCGGAAGTTATTGACAAAAGACTGATTTGCTCGATGCAGACTCGCAAACACATGTTAGTTTTGCATTCACTAAAGTTACATTTGACGCGTCCTTGAGACGAAGGCAGAAAAACAAGTACATGTAGACAAGGAGGAGAGAATCTAAAAATATCTTCGCAGTAGAAATCTAAGCAGGGGGTGAGGGAAAAATTTGAATAGTTTTTTTGTAGTTGGGCCCAAAACCAAGTCCAAACTTGGGAAATGACAATTTGGACAGACCGACCGACAGAAATACACTACACATTTGACCAAAAATTGGACATTTATGTTTGAAATTTTAAATTCTAGAAGGGGCAGTACTCTCATTGGACGAAATAGTTAATGTTATTGAAAAAATTTGCCGGCAAGTTGCCATTTTTTTTAAGACTGTCCATACGAGCAGATCGTTGAGGCTAAGAAGTTGTCGTCCATTGAATATATACTAATAATAGTGGGACGCCCTAGTCTAGCCAGCAGCTCAGCTGAGTTTGTGCTATTTCAGCGTATCTGTGTGTTTTATTCTGAATTGTGGTAAGGACGAAATTATTAACCTTTTATTTAACAATTCTGAGTGATTGATACTGCCATATAATGAAAATTTATTAAGTGAGTACTTATTCTAGGTCCCCAGCCGACTGTCCAGGGCCTAGAGGTTGAAATATAGTAGGATAAACTATCAGAAATGTAGAATACAGATGTTTCTTTTCAGGTGGTCAGGTGGAAACATATCACCCACCTTATTATATGGAAAAAAGAGATTAATGAAAATATTTCAGATGCAGTGCAGTCTCTAGAGGAAAGGAATGGGAAACTAGTGCTACTAGATAACAGCCTTGATGTAGATGTGCTGGGTCGGTCAGAGAGATCTGACCCTGTCTTTTAATTACATGTATTATTGCTTGTAAACATGGTGGATTAGGTAGTATGTTAAGACCTAGCCTAATTTTGTGGTTTCAGAGTTTCTTTGTCTGGCACTGTGCTAGTGCCAGATGTTCTGGAGAAGTCCAACTTTGTATGAAATGAGATGCCTACCATACTACCTCAGAGCATGTGAGGAGTGGGCTTAAGGAACAACTTTCTTTCATCGTTACAGGCCAGTTAAGTATTAAAGACCTGGCCTACTGAGATTCATCAACTACAAAATTATAATTTAAACTACATTGTGAAAAATAAGAAACTTTTTGTCCACCATTAATCCTGTATAAGGAGCAAATGACATTGTTAACCAAAGACTGGGTATGATGCAAATACCCCGACCCGACATCCAGCATTAGTTTTCCTAAAGACTTTTAGTTAGTACCAATATTAGCAAATTTAACTAATATATATATATATATGTACAAGCGATGGATAGGACACACACTAAGGAAACCTGTTGATAGCATTACAAGGCAGTCCTTGTTCTGGAACCCGCAGGGCAAGAGAGGCAGAGGAAGACCAAGAAGTACATGGAGAAGAGAGTTGGAAACAGAGGTGAAAATGATGAGGAGAACATGGAAAGAACTTGAGATGATGGCACGTGACAGGAGGACTTGGCATGTGTTTGTTGAAGGCCTATGCTCCTTTGGGAGTGGAGGGTTATGAATGAATGAATGAATGTACAAGCCTTTCATGTGATTATTCAATTATATGTACTTCTATTGACATTTATTCATATTGATTTAAAAGTCCTGACCAGAAGAAAAACTTGGTTCAGGACAAAATAAATTTGAAAAAAATTTTAATTTCTAAATTTTAAAACACAGTGTTAATTGAATTGATCATAGAGCTTAATATTAGTGTTTGTGTGTGTGTGTTTGTGTACTTAATTACCAGCACACCACATTTCATTACCCTAGACATTAAACGTAGCTATCAGTCATATAAATCACAAATAAGTCTGCTTGAGGTCATAGGTGGTAGTAGTAAGGTACTCTGTAAACTCGCATAAACTGTTATCCTCAGGGACCTTCACAGCTGACCTCATTCAGTACACTAAGTAACCTAGCAACCACACTTAATAACATCAAAACCCACCACAAGCACCTACAATACCAAGTAAATATGGCTGTAATTTTTTTTTGGGTCATGCCGTCATCATTAAGCGACATTGCACTGTTTCGTTAGGACTGTGGCCCACTGCATCGGTTTTCAACAGGCATTTCTGATGGGTCACCTTCCTTAGCCTTTGATTGTCCCCAACCTGCTTGCAAGGCAGCAGGTGTGTCTCTCTTGGTCTGGTCCCTACCCTTCGACCTGTTCGGCTTGGGAGACTGCTGGTAGCTATGTGACCACCAGCTTTGCTCTTTGGGTCATGAGAACACACAAGCTCCTCTGCCTTGACAAGGTGGAGATATGACAGAGGAGATATTTTTGTCATGCTTTAATATATAAACATTTGGGTACATAAATATATTTCTATACTTACAAGCCAAGGTTGTGAGATGAAGGAGAGTTGTAGAATGTCAACAATGTCACAGGCTGGAAGTCTAGGGCTGTCTGCTTGTTTGATGCATGACAATATCAAAACTGGGACATGAGGTGCAGATCTCCGCTCTCTTATCATTGCCATGAGTTCACCCCGACATTTAGCAACTGCAGTTACAGAATAACACTTGGTATGATATGGAAGCTATTTCTGTTTTTAACATATCTGTCAATAAGGAACACATGGAAAAGAGAACTGAGACAGGCATGAAGGGGATGAAGACATGGTCAGATCTTGATCTGATGATGTAGGACATAAAGACTTGGCATAAGTTTGTTGAAGGCCTATGCTCCGTGTGGAGCTGAAGGGAGATGGTGATGATGAAGCTCATTTGACTTGGAAACAAAATGCTGACATATAAAGGAGTTCTAAACACATGTAAATAAGAGGGAGGTAAGGTAAAGGATGCCATTACACGCCCATTGAGGCATATTGGGAATATGGTGTTAGGCCCATATTTTCTTGATCATCGGACACTAGGGGTGACGTGGTCAGCATCACGCCGGCCGCCTTAACCTTCCCAGAGTTGCTCTGGTACCCAATTCATAAGGCTGGGTCGACCCCGGAGCCATTTGTGGTCTAAAAAATCCCGCCTCAACTGGGGATCGAACCATGGACCACCGAGCTAGAAAGCCAGTGCACTAACCACTGCGCTACCGTGGCTCCATGTAAATAAGAACTGAAGGATATTTTTCTGTAAAGGTAATCCCATAGTAGATACTGCCACAGGGGAATGAAATAGTAGACAGATGACTATACTAAGTCCAGCCTTATGAGGTGGAATGACCAGTTCCCTCCCTCGCTGCCTATTCTTTCCTGAACTCAACAGCAGAGTCAGATACCCATTTACAGCTGGGTAGACTGGAGTTTGCCACTACCAGGTCTTGATCCCGGAACCTGGCTGCCGAGAGGTAAGCGCTCTAACCGCATAACCAGTTGGGTGCTCTATTCTTCTACACACTAATAAAATATCCAAAGATGAAGCGCTTAAGAAATAGAAAGCACCAAAAGAATTCATATGTTGCTTACGGGAATATGAACTAGATCTAAATATACATAAAACAAGAACTACATTTTTGAACACATGTATAACAAATATAAGGGAAATAATTTTTTTTAAAAACTGACAGACAAAAAGAATAAAACAGCAAGTTGGCTAATTGTTTCCCCCTTGAAACATGTAATTGTGAAAAAAAACAAAAGAAGATCATTAAATAGTTACAGAAGACTGCCCAGATACATTTGAAGTATAAAATCAATTATGATTCGAAGAGTGATATAACGGAACAGTTCCAATTACGATAGTTTGGCCATGTCTGCAGAATGGGAGAAGATCAGCTACCATGACAAATATGGGAAACTAACGAACGAACAAAATCTTTATTTCATCAGGGTAAAGAAATAGGCATAATTGCCTTTTTACATTTCTGCCCTGCATTACAATTTTCAGCAATTTACAAATTAAAATTAAAATATTAACAACTTCAGACAGGATTAATTAATATTGTCATCACAATCAGTAACTGAGCATACACAAGTACACTGATGCATACACAAGTACACTGATGCATACACAAGTACACTGATGCATACACAAGTACACTGATGCATACACAAGTACACTGATGCATACACAAGTACACAACTAAGAGCCAGGGATCCAGACTTCCTGGATGGCCCAGAGTTCACTGAGAGGACAACAGAACAATCTCTGAAGGACCAAGGTCTAGACTGGAACTAGGCCAGGAGGAAGACAGCCAATAGAATAGTATGGCGCGCTCTCTGGCTAACTCTATACCCCAGGGTAGAAAAGGAACAACTAAGTAAGAGATATAACAGGGAGGTAATCTATGAATCAGAAGCTGACACGACCATCAGGCAAGAGTTTCAGCCATTTAGGTTTATGATGCCAGGAAAATGAGGTAAGCGAGTGTTCACAGAAGTCATGACTGGAAATAGTAAGGGATCAAATCACATGCAGATTTGAACATCACGTCTCTGAAATGGCCATCTTGACTAATAAAGACCTACAAGTTTGAACAACATAAGTAAGGTAGGATACCTACTTCCTCTTCTATATGGAGCAAATGACAGCAAGGAGGGGACAGAATCTCTGAGAGATGAAGAAAAACCATTTTCAGTTGGAATGTCCTTCTACGAATTATTTTACGGTTCACCATCATTTTGTCTCCTCTCTTATTCGCATTTACTATACACATCTTATTGGTGGCTTTTGATTTACTTTGCCTGTACTTTTTTAACACTGAAACACTTCCTGTAACTTTTGCTTCATCAATAGATAGAGAAATTCGGTCCTTGTCAATATGTTGTTTTAATTTTTTTTTAAATACTTGTCTTGTTTTTCTAGTGTTGGCTTTCTACTGTTATCTAGGTTTTTCCTTAGCTTTTGTTACTTCTTTTCATTTAATAAATCTTGAAAATAATAGAAAGAAAACATGGCTCATTTAAAAAAAAAAAAGAAAGAAAAAAGAAACTGGCACACTGCTGTCATCTGACAAATTTCACAAATGAAGATTAAAGATGAGATGATGTGACAACAAACAAGTGGACTAGAATAAAAATGAATAGTATTCAATACAACTCCTAATAAAGAATTGGAATTGACTGTTAGTCAAGATCAAGAGAAAAAATATATGGTGAGGTTTGAAAGGGCATCATAAATATGACTGAGTTACAAAAAAAAAAAAACTACATCTGATTTATACATCTGTAAATGCAATGCATGCTAACAAAAATTTATGAAAATGTGGTGTTGTATATAATTTGGACCGTCATTTTTTTACCCTTGCCTTTCTGCTCTTTTTTGCCCCATATAGAGCATAGTGTCACCACTGCAGTTGGCCTGCTTGTAAGTGCATCAAAGCAGTCTGTATGCTTTACAGTGGTGATTTCTGTACCAATCCGTTTCATATAATCAGGCTGCTAGTCACATGCATAACTTCACCGTAGTCACCTATTTTTACATGCCTGACAGGGGCAGTGGTCTTATTCTTTCTTTGTTTCCTCGGAGTGACATGACAAATTCCCCCCCCCCCCCCCCCCACCCCCCCCCCCCCCTCCCCCCCCGTAAACTGTGGTAACTATGACTGTCATGCATACCCCTGTCTTTTCACTGTGGAGTTCAAGATACTGAAGAGACTGAAACAGTAAACTACTAGCTGCCTAAACAAAACTCTTAATAAATAAAATGAAGAAGGTAATTACAGTAAAACCATCTAGTAATGACAAAAGACAAGGTGAGCAAAATGTATGTGTACCATCATTACATATTAAAAAGCCACCTCCTTCTAGGTATTACTGTTACAAATACCTCAATGTATCACCTAAAAAATAAAAAGGCCTATGAGAGATTTTACATGTGACCAACGTTTCCAGTAAAAAGTATCTTCACATTGTCCTTCTACTGAAAAAAATTGTATCACGTCATCCAGTAGGTCTGTCTTCGCAAACATGATAACACTGGAGAATGTGTGCATGCAAAACTGTAGAGGCCACATATTGTAACTTTGGTAAGTAAAACTTTAACAATAATACTAAGGTGGCTTTATTATTAGTATTATAATGCAGTCTTTATTTATGGATGAGAAAATGGAGACCAGCGCAAACAACAACTATGAAGTTACAAACTTTCATAAATGGGTGTTTGTGTAGAACAGAAGGATTTAAATGGTATGGCAAGATCACTAATGTAGTGTTGATCAAAGAACCAGACAAAATACAAGCGAGAAATGGATTGGTATTTGTATAAGATATATTGAGGAAACCAGCTGATAGCACTACAATGCAGTCTTTGTTCTGGAATCCCCGAGGTAAAAGTAATAGCGAAGGGAACTGAAGACAGTTTAAAGAGGAAAAAGAAAACATAGAAAAACATAAATGGATTACAGGGGACAGGAAGGCTTGGCTTGAGTGGTTGAAGGCCCATGCTCGACGGGGGCTGAAAGGTAATGATAATTATAGGTGCACACTTACTTTTTGCTCACCCTGTATAACACACAAGTTTGATACATGACATGAAAGAGTGGGCAATCTATATCTCTCTTTTTACCTGCTTCCTTTGAATCTGATGCATCAACAACAAAGATTAGGCCATCAAGAGTGTGACACAAATGTTTGATCGGAGGCTTTAGTTCATACAAGGGCTCATCGCTCCCTGTGCTATCTTCTTCAATTTGTCTCTGCTAACACAAGATACACAGAATTAAATTACAGCTTAATTTTAGCCTTTCATGTTTAGGTGTTAATGTTAATATTTAATGTTTTATAATTGCATGCAGCCTAGGAATTCTACCAATAAATCTGAAGGTGTTAAAATTACTTTCTCAACATTTTCAGGCATTAAAATATATGTATTAATTACTTTACTAGGATAGTTGTTGTCATAATTAATGTCTTTTTTTCCCCTCTCTTTCACTCTGATTTTAATCTGTATGAATAATTATTAGCAACAGTGAATGATTTTTAAATACTCAATAATTAAGCATAAATACAAATTAATTAGTTATAACTTAATGAGTTTAAGCAGTTACAGGTGACTGAATTACTTGTGTGAACTAGTCAATAGCTTCTCATATAAGTTGTGAGAGAACATAACTCTATTTCATGTGCCAATAATTAGTTACGGAATTAGTGTTTTTTAAGCGGTTTTCTGTGAGTAAATTCCCTTTGTGAACTAGTCAATAGCTTAGACATATAGGTGATGAGAGAACATAGTTCTACTTCATGTGCCAATAATTAATTCCTGAATTAGTGTTTTTAAAGTGATTTTTGTGTGTGAATGAATTACTTGAGTGAACAATTCAATACCTTAGACATGTAAGTTGCTAGTGAACATAAAGTCATTTCTGTCAAAATTAATTTTTAAAAAGTGTGCTAGATGTCTCGCTGTCTGGAGTTTTTACAAATGTTTGTTAGAAATAAAGTTTTTCTCACTATTTTTCTTTGTCTTTTTATCTTGGCTTTCATTTAACGACATGGGCCTATGTTAGTTTGCTTGACTTTTAGGATGTTAGCTTTCAGCTTCTGTTTGAACAGTACTTGTCTGGTTAATGGTGCCATAACCTGTATTACAAAACTGATATGGATCTACTGTCCTGGTCATGCCGGGGTACGTGGCAATGAAAGAGCTGACAGACTAGCTTCAAGAGCACCCATAAAAGGTGCATTGGCCATGGATAAGGAAGAAATACTGATGTTCGTCTATTAGAAAATGACGCTGCAATTATCATCAAGGCTAAGATTGCTGGAATTTGGCATCAATAGTAAGACCAGCAGGGATGGACGTATGAGAGGACGCATCCGCCGTATATACAACCAGTGCGCAACAGGAACAGTTAGCATTCATACCCTTCGACATTTGCCGCGGGAGACTGAGCATCTATGGGTTTGCCCGGAGTGCAATGACGTCGATTGTGATTAACAATAACAATACTTGTATTTTAAAGTTCATTTATACCTGCAACATTCTATTTTCCTGAAGTCTCTCCTGTGCCCCTCGGTTTTCTCTCTCCTGTTTGGATGCTGAGTATAATACAGACAGGTGTAGAGAGTGGCCAGTTTGTAGTTTTAGGGTTATGCCTCCACCCACACCTGATCAGATAAAGTTATAAAATATTAACGATTTCAAGAATATGAGGGTTACATGCAATAAAACTGAACATAAATGATGATGTAATCTGAAAATAAGTCATTAGAGGCAGTCTTCTTTATAACACATCAACAATATGGCCATAAATGAATAATTTATAAACACATTTAGAGGGACCAGATTCAAGTATGCCTATGATAATGTAGTCCCTGGGGATATACTGCTCTTTCAGGCATGTCATACAAGGTGATTAATATGAGGTTGTCTGCTGCGTGGAAGGTGGTCGCATCCTGAAAGATATCTTCTATGGACAACTGGCAGATGGCAAAAGAACAGTTGGGCAACTGCAGCTGAGGTTCAAAGATGTGTGCAAGAGAGACATGACGGCACTGGACATAAATGCAGCAACATGGGAAGATGAAGCTGCCGATCGCACCAAGTGGCGATGCTCCCTACGACACCATATCCAATTGGATGAAAAGAAGCTCTCGCGGCAAACAGGCAAGAGGAGAAATTGTCGACAAGAACACCAAGACAAAAAGCAGCTGAGGACTGTCACCTCAAGGGCGCATTCCCAGAGTTATGACTGAAGGGACTATTATTATTATGTAATAAAATCAGTATTCAGTACCAATGGAATGCATATCTCATTTGGCTATCATTTACTGTTTTTCATACTTTAGTTGTTATGTTTGCAAGTAAAATACTGAGCTTATAAAAGCTTAAGCAGGTTATGACAGTCTATGCAGTTTTAAATGTTGAACTTTACCATCAAACTGTCCAGGAAACATAGCAACTCGTGTGAAAATATTATTATCCTCATAGAGTATTCTCCTGACAAGGCCACTTGTTGACTGTTCTAGACCAGGTCCAAACATGGCTACTTTAGGTATCTTTCTGGGCAGTAAGTACTTTAGAAATGAAGATACTTGGTGAAATGTGGAGTTCGCTTGTCGCAGGTGCTTGTGAAAGTCTGGTGAGCACCGTAAGTATCTAGAGACAATATAAATATATGATAAAAAGCAATCGCAGTTGTATGGGCTAGCACACGTTAAAAATGTTGCAAAATTATCTTTCTTTTTTTCAGAATAACTAATTTCTAACATACAAGATACGTGGTCTGACAAAAAACATTAGAATTCACTCATACCATCACAAAACCCACTAACATGTTTTTACTTGAGCCTTCACAAAAACTACGAACATTTCTTTTCTTGAACCTTCAAAACAGCCACTAATATTTCTGCACTCGAACCTTTACAAAACCTACTAAGATTTCTTTATTTAATCTTCACAAAAACCACTCACATTTCTTTGCATGACCACTCAGAGTTGACTTCCAGATACATCTTTGGGTTTGTCACATGTGATAATTGTGACCAATGCTTCATATCATTTCTGAGTAGATTCTGCCATAAAAATTCATCACATGTCAGTTGACTCCACTCCTGGTTGACACAGCATGCCACACACAAAGATCTTGCATCAAGGTAAGAAAATATGTGTAGTTTGAGATTAACCTAAAGAACATAAGAATAAACAGACATTCTTTAGGTGTTGCTATAAAACATAATAAAGTGTTCTGATCATTTGTCTGCACAGGTGAACTGAGACAAAAATGAATACCTGAAAATCTCTGAAAAGTTCATTAAAATATCAGCACATTTTGAGGCATTTGAATCCAGATTCGACGAGCAACATTCATTCAAAATGGCAAAGTATAGTGATCTGGCCGCGGATCTGAGACACGATGGGTTTACTGCAAGGGTCATGGCTGTTGAGTTGGGTGCAAGAGGTCTCGTGGCTGCATCAGTGTATGATTTATTGAAACTGTTGGGACTGAGAGGACAGGCGAGAACAAGGGCACTGAAGAGGCTTAGTGAAACTGCGGAAAAGGCATCATGCTGGCTGTGGAGCAACCGCAATGGGCTATGGAAATCGGGGCAGTAAACTGAAAGGACTGTGGCTCGCAGGCAACACGCGCTGTATTATATGAGGTGTCAAGTGCAGAAGTTCAGTTGCTAACACGCAGTGGCTTCACGCCTTGTCAGCTTCACGAGGTGTGTCAGTGTCTGTCCCTAGTCGTGGTGTGCTGCGGAATGAACGTGATAATTTGTCTTTACTTTGAATAAATGGGTACTTTTACAATTGCCTCCGGCTGGCGGTATTGTGGAGTTTAAAGCTGCTACCAAGGTGGAATGGGTTCATTTTCTACACAAGACAACAGGAGGCTGAGACACTTGGGAGTCATGACCCAGGTGGGCCTGCCCCCCCCTTAGAGTGTAAAGGGTCAAAACACTTATTTGATGGGGGAACTACCTCTGATGATCAGATTGCCTCCTGCACATGAAAGAGTGCGCAATCTATATCTCTCTTTTTACCTGCTTCCTTTGAATCTGATGCATCAACAACAAAGATTAGGCCATCAAGAGTGTGACACAAATGTTTGATCGGAGGCTTTAGTTCATACAAGGGCTCATTGCTCCCTGTGCTATCTTCTTCAATTTGTCTCTGCTAACACAAGATACACAGAATTAAATTACAGCTTAATTTTAGCCTTTCATGTTTAGGTGTTAATGTTAATATTTAATGTTTTATAATTGCATGCAGCCTAGGAATTCTACCAATAAATCTGAAGGTGTTAAAATTACTTTCTCAACAACAGAACATTTTCAGGCATTAAAATATATGTATTAATTACTTTACTAGGATAGTTGTTGTCATAATTAATGTCTTTTTTCGTGATATCAGCATGGATTTTGTTTTAGAGCCCTCTCTTTCACTCTGATTTTAATCTTGCAGGTTGGATTGAATGTGCCTCTGAATTATTAGCAACAGTGAATGATTTTTAAATACTCAATAATTAAGCATAAATACAAATTAATTAGTTATAACTTAATGTGTTTAAGCAGTTACTGGTGACTGAATTACTTGTGTGAACTAGTCAATAGCTTCTCATATAAGTTATGAGAGAACATAACTCTATTTCATGTGCCAATAATTAGTTACGGAATTAGTGTTTTTTAAGCGGTTTTCTGTGAGTAAATTCCCTTTGTGAACTAGTCAATAGCTTAGACATATAGGTGATGAGAAAACATAGTTCTACTTCATGTGCCAATAATTAATTCCTGAATTAGTGTTTTTAAAGTGATTTTTGTGTGTGAATGAATTACTTGAGTGAACAATTCAATACCTTAGACATGTAAGTTGCTAGTGAACATAAAGTCATTTCTGTCAAAATTAATTTTTAAAAAGTGTGCTAGATGTCTCGCTGTCTGGAGTTTTTACAAATGTTTGTTAGAAATAAAGTCTCTAAGGAGGTAAAGAAAGAATAGAACTACCACAGCCTCAGGTATGTCATACTTTGCTTCTAATATGAGGCTTTGCATGAGGCTGCCAACCTCATAATTTAAAACAAACTGCCACAGAAACCACTACTGCAAGAGCATGTTACTGCAGGCTTCCTGTAAGGGGACCAGCTGCTGAGGTGGCTCCATGCTCCTCCATTAGTAGAGAAAAGAAAAATGATGATAATATTATAAGGTACTCCGTGTAGTTCTCGGGGGGTCTCTGAGGAGATGAAACAAAGAATAGGATTACTGCATCCTCACGTATGCCATAGATGTGACTAAAACGAGGCTCTGTATTGGACAGGCAACCTCATCATGATAAAACAAATTGCTGCAGAGCATATTAACAACTGTAACCGGATGCAAGACAAAATGAAAATACTTGATGAGACGTCACAGCAAGTGGAACTGCGAAAACACATGGAAAGGACAAAAACTTTGAGAATAAGCTCAGGAAGTGGCAACAAGATTGCACTTGAGGAAACACCAGTAGAAGATGTAGAATCCTACATTTAACACGGCAGCAATATAGATACAGCTGGAGGAACAGACAAAGATATCAAAATGGGCAAGAGGTGCTTTCTTTGCATTGGGACATATATGGAAATTTACAGAAATTCCAACACAAATATAAAAATCTTCAGCTCCTGAACTCTGTTAAAACAAATGTTTAATCTATAATCCTAGTTATTTCTGTATGTTCCTGTTTCGGCTGTTCTCTGCTCCTGGAGCCCAATTCTTCCTTTATTAGAAAAAATTAACATTGTAAAATATTATATGAAATCTGAATTTCAGTATTGTAACAATTAGATCCTCTGTCATAAAATAAGGAGCTTGCTAATTTCAAGTCACTGCAAAAGATAAAAATGATCAGTTCATAATAACCCTGCAGGGGAAGCCAGTAACCATGTAGGCCCTACTGTATTATTTTGTGTATTTACAATTAAAGAGTACTATAATAAAATATTATTCATTGTCATAACTTTGACTGAATAGTTAAGGTATTAATTACTTTGTAATCATCTGAAAACACATTAATTACTTTGTCACTTTAAAACAAAATTGTATAATAGAAATCTTTCCAACAACAGCTTTGTTCCAATAAACATATTTGAAGTAGCAACATAGTTTTTGAATATTCTAAACCATCTTTGCAGGACACATAGTATTACTATATTTCTCTACTACTGACAGTCTCGTTCCATTCTTCTTATTCTGCATTAATTTTAGCAGTTTATATTGTTTGTTGCATACATAATTTCTCTTAAAAGCAGGCTATTTATAAACGTATATACAAATAATCAAACTTACAGGCAAACACTGGAAGAAGTAATTTTCCTCTGGCTCACATTGAATAGTCAACGTAACAGATTCGGTTTTTGAATATAGCACTTTTAATCGTTGAGCTAAACTTAAGCTACCTCTGCTGTCATCAGAGTTGTCTTTCATTTTTCTTGTAATGAGCTGCTGAAGACCACCAGAAGTTACCTGAAGACTATGAGACTTGCTATACATTCTGTACTTTAACAACAAATTTTGAACTGAGGTCAGAAACTGAGAAAGGCTCTCTTCGTTCAGCTGATCCGCTTTCCGTCGCACATCAGTAAGAGATGCGGACTGTTGTGTTGTTAAAGTTTGGCAGTTGGTTATTACTGCCGCAGACATCCTGATGTTGAGAAGATGTTAATAACTTTAAAATGCATATAACTACGATAAGTGCCATAGGTTGAAAACTGCACAAGTTGTTTGCTTCCTCTAGTTTTATATAACGCACAACAACGTATACGAGTACTCTAAATACGTGTACTACTCCACGTGTAACTTCCTGGTTGCTATTGTAAACTCACATATCACATGACACACTGTTTTATTTCCTGTTGATTATTCATTTTCCGTTTCTTTCGCATTTCCGGTGTAACGAAAATGGTAGGTATCCAAAGCAGACGTAATGTAGACTTGGAAATCCTTACACATCTATAATTTACGGTGCAGTATAAGAGCTCTCAGAATGAAACACAGCTAATTTCTATGTTGATTTGTTTTTCAAGTGCTTTTTATAAACGTAATTAAAGCAATACATGCGATTGGCCATGTTTATATAACGTTACCGATTATCGAACCCACATTCTGCAGTGCGAAGTAAACACTAAAGTATCTCTTCATTGATGTGTAAATAACATGGGAAGCTGCTGTAAAGCAGGATGATAAAACTGAAAAGTAATAAAAATTTGTAATAAGTATTGCGTTATATTGTTTTTAATAATTAAAAATACCCCGTTCAACCTCTAATGCGTTAGTGTCCAGAAAATAATTTTGATTGCCTATAGGCCTACCTGATCATCATTTCGTCTTTCTAGTTAGGCCCACAAGCGACAAAGTAATACGTTATGACACAAGCGCCATACCAGAAGAGGAGTGTCGATATTCAGACCAAATTTGTAGGCCCTAGTTCTTATGGCAGTACAGGAGGAAATTACACCAGATGAACTTGCCAATAACATCAGAGATGTTTACATTACAAATGCACAGAGGTTAATTCCTAAAAGTATAAAGAGACGAGAATACATCTCAGACGAAACACTGAAGTTGGTGGTAGAAAGAAAAAAAAGGAATTGTACAAGGAATACACAAAGCAGATTAAAAAACGAGTCAGACAAGACAAACAACAATTCATAAATGACACCTGCAGGAAAATAGAGGAAATGTGTGAACAGGGATTAGGCCTAAGAATATGTTTTCTGAAGTAAGAACAGCAACTTTAAACCATCACTTTGAGCAATAAACGACAAGAAGGGCGACACTCCAGAACGTAAAGATATACTGAACAGATGGAAGGAGTACTGTCAAGAAATGTACACGGAAATAAACAAAGCAGCAGATAACAACATCATGAATGAAGCAGAACGTGAACCAGAACCTACCATACTGTGCACAAACTACAAAACTTTAGCTCTTATAAGCCATGCCAGCAAAATACTATTACAAATCATCATGAAAAGGATGCAACAAAAGCTAGAAACAGAAATAAACGAAGTACATGCGGGTTTTCGACCAGGTAGAGGCACTATAGGCCTATTCAATATGAGGATCATCATAGAAAAGTGTAGAGAATTCAACAAGGCGACACTCTAACAGTACGTAAAGATATTCTGAACAGATGGAAGGAGTACTGTCAAGAAATGTACACAGAAATAAACAAAGCGGCAGATAACAACATCATGAATGAAGCGGAACATGAACCAGAACCTACCATACTGTGCACAAACTACAAAACTATAGCTCTTATAAGCCATGCCAGCAAAATACTATTACAAATCATCATGAAAAGGATGCAACAAAAGCTAGAAACAGAAATAAACGAAGTACATGCGGGTTTTCGACCAGGTAGAGGCACTATATTCAATATGAGGATCATCATAGAAAAGTGTAGAGAATTCAACGTTGACCTATATACTTGTTTCATTGATTACACCAAAGCTTTCGACTACATCAGCAGGAGTTATGGAAAATATGGGATTTCCAAACCACCTTATACAACTCATCGCACTGCTGTACTCTTGGTACAACAGGCAGCCGTAAGAATAGAGGGGGGAACATCAGAATGGTTTGAAGTACAGAAAGGAGTAAGACAAGGCTGTACCCTTTCCCCTTACCTGTTTAACATTTATGCCGAGAATATCATGAGAAACATAAGAGATGACCAAGAACATACAGAGTTTGACTCATTTAACATCGGCGGGTACCAGATCCCGGAAATCAGATATGCTGACGACACAGTCCTCCTATCGACCAACCCAGAAGGACTTGAACAATTAATTCTGTCCACCAAAAAACACAGCGAGGCCCAGAATCTATACCTAAACGCCAAGAAGACCAAAGTATTGACAACAAAGTAAAGACCAAACCAGAAATTGAAATTGACAACGAAGAACTGGAAAGTGTTAATGAATTTGAATACTTAGGATCAACAGCTCTGGCGACTATGCAGTAGAAATTAAAAGAAGACTTGCAATTGCTTCACATAAACTAATACAGATGAAAAACCTATGGTAAGGCACAAGCAAAGAAACACAAAGTTACAACTGATCAGAGCATGTATATTCCCAGTAACAACATACGGCTGCGAGACTTGGTCACTCAATAAAACAGTTGCAAAAAAGGTTAGCCTACATCATTCGAAATGAAATGCTACAGAAGGATGTTGAGAATACCCTGGACAGAAAAAAAAGACCAACAGAGAAGTACTGCACTCACTAAACGTAGAGGAAAATTGGCTCCTAAATACAATCGCAATAAGGAAGCTGAAATTTTTCGGTCATATAAAAAGACATAATAATCTGGAAAAAATAGTGATGGAAGGCGTGGTCCCTGGAAAAAGGGGAAGGGGTCGACCTAGACGACGGTGGACCCAGGACATCACAGAGTCTGAACTTGTCTTTGGCTGGTGCAGGTCGACTTGCCCAGAATTGTGATGCATTCAGAACAGCTGTAATGGAGACAGCGTTCTGGAAAGAATACGTCACATGATGAGTTAGGCCTAGTGTAAATATAGTTTTTTTAAAAGTCAGATTATGTGGCATGTGTGTGTGTGTTTTCCTTTGTCCCAAAAATGGTAACTCATACATGTCGTTGATAAAGGGTAGAAGGGTAGGAAAGACTGTGGTGCTTGGGGTAACACAACTCACTTTTTAGGCCTATGCGTATTTGTTATTATCAATATGTATACGAGAACTGCAGCATCCCAGGCGCTTAGCGGTTAGAGTGCTAGCCTCTTATGCAAAGTTAACCGATTCTGGGATCGAAAACTTATAGCAACAAGCTCCAGGCTACCCAGCTATAAATAGGTATCTGGCTCTGCTCTTACATTAGAGAAGGCAGAGGTGGTGAGGAAGGGAACTGGTAACTCCACTTAATTAAAAAGTCTAACACTTCACACCTCCTATGGCAGTATCTGCTGTGAAAGACTACTTTTACCTTCCTGGCTGGTGCAGATAATCAATGTTTGTCCACAGCTTTCCTGTCCCAGTAGGGCCTACTGTTTGTCAGTTATTTTGCTGTTTATTCCCCCCTAAGCCATTATGCTAAACTGTACACTATCAAGGGTCTGATAGGCCTGCCCATTTACAGTTTGGTAGACTAGAGTGTGACGTTACCAGCTTTTGAACCTGTTAACTTTGCTGCCAGAAGCAAGCACTCATAACCATTCTGCCTTTTGAACGCTGACTTATAGATGGTAGGACTACATTATTTATTCACATGGGTAAGCATAGTGTGAGAACAGATACACATTTCATTTACAGCTGTTCTTGGGGGTTTTGTCTAAAGACATGAATATCTACCAGGTCATGTTGACATAAGTTGGTTTTCTGCTATATTTCAGACTAAGGGTACGTCCAGTTTTGGTAAAAGGCATAACAAAACCCACACCTTTTGCCGTCGGTGTGGGCAGAGGGCCTTCCACATTCAGAAGAAGACATGTGCTAGATGTGCATACCCAAGCCCTCGTCTAAGGCACTGTAAGTATCGTTCTGTACCCAAATGTGCCCAGGATTTAGGGGCTGATGACTACATTTTTATTCATCTCATCTGTATTGGGGGGTCAACCATCATTTCTTCAGCCATTTCTTTACCTATGTCAGTCGCAGATGGATTATGCTGGAGGCTGATTTTAATATTGGGTTGTAGTTGTTTTTTTTTTAAATCTAGCGTCGCTTCTTTCATTAATGTCAGAACAAAACAGATTTTGTACCCTACATCCACACGGTCTACTTTTATCTGCAATAGTTGACAACTCCCTCGTGAACAACTTTTATTAGTATTATAATCTTTGTTGGAATATCTATTATTGTAACTAACTGGATTAATTTTATTTTTTAAATATAAAATAATGCTCGCTTTAAAAACAAAATGTAGACTAAATAAACTGTACTGTTGATTAATATTAGATTTAGAAAAAAATTAAAACAGTAACAAGTTGTCACATGTCCTTCGTGAAGGGCAATTTACAGAACCGTTTAGGATAAGAACGGAAGTGCGAATTGTCTCCATTTCTTTTCTTACTGGCAATAAATTGGGTTATGAAAACATCGACATAACACAACAGAAATGAAATCCAGTGGTATCTGACTAAACAGCTTGATGGTTTGGATTTTGCAGATAACTTGGCTCTTCTGTGCATTAAGGGGGAACACCCACCCAGAAATGGGTTATCTTTTTAAAAAATTAACAGAAAAATAACTAACAAACTTGTTGACATAAAATTTGGTCACATCTTACAAGAGATATTATATTTTATGATGAACAAAGTTTACTTTATAAATTTTAATGTTTTATGTGAAAATAATTAATTAACATGAAGTGATGAAAAAAAAAAGAAAGGAAAACCCCCCAGTGCACCTGGGAATAAATTTCACTCACAGAAAAGGTGCAAAGAATGCCAAATTAGCAGATGATGTGCATAACATCCCTACCTATGGCGTGAACCACCCAAAAATGTCTACCCCAATGAGTTTTGTAGATATGGCTCTTGCAATATGACCCTTTTAAATAGCACAAATTTAGAACTTTGTATAGCAATATCTCTGTTTCTATACCATGTAAGAAAAAAGTGGAGGTTCATGCCATAAAGGATAACATGGGCTATAAGTGTGCAAAATTTGAAGGCTATAGCTTTAAAATTGTAGAAAATATCACCGGAACTGTGAATCGCAAGCCCTGTTTTCGTTAAAGTTTAGTTTTTAAAATGTTAAAACACTTATTTGATTCTGTTTGAACATTGATAACTCATAAACTATTACAGATAAACACATAATTCAAAAAGAATATCAAAGTAAAAAGGCTTATACATATTTAAAACACAATTATTATATGAAAATCAAAAATAACCTTTTTTGTCTTTTTCTGGGTGTATATGCCCCCTTAACCATAATCAGATGGAAGACAAAATTAAAATACTTGATAAGTTACAAGTGGGTCTGAAATTACACAAGGAAAAGACAAAAATAATGAGAATAAATGCAAGAAATGATAACACTGTGAAACGAGGAAACGCTGCTACAAGATGTAGAATCTTACACATATCTTGGCAGCAATATAGGACAAAGTTGGAGGAACAGACAGTGATATCAAAATAAGAATACAAAAAAGCAAGAGGAGCTTTCATTGCATTGGGAAACATGGAGAACAAGGGAAATCAAGTCCAACACGAAAATAAGAATCTTCAACTCAAATGTCAAGGTCAGTCCTATTGTATGGCTCTGAGACATGGAGAACAACAAAATCAACAACCTAAAAGCTACAGACTTTTATAAATGGGTGCTTGCGTGGAATAGGAGGACTGAAATGGTATGACAAAGTCACAAATGTGGAATTGATGACAAGAAACAGACAAGGGCCAGTGGAACAAGAGCTGAGAAGAAGATGCTGGTGATGGATAGGACACATATTGAGGAAACCTGTTGAGAGCATTACAAGGCAGTCCTTGTTCTGGAATCCACAGGGAAAGAGAGGCAGAGGTAGACCAAAAAACACATGGAGAAGAGAGCTGGATACAGAGGTGAAAATGATGAGGAAAACATGGAAAGAACTTGAGCCATTGGCACAGGACAGGAAGACTTGGCATGTGTTTGTTGAATGCCTATGCTCCTCTGGGAGCTAAAGGGTATTGATTGATTGTTACACTTTGCCACAGACACTGAAACAAATAGTGTTGCATTTTTTTTGGGGGGGGTTTGGTAGAGCAAAGGTTGGGCCCTGTCTCGTGCTAGGATGTGGCACTTGAAAAGGAAGATCTTTGTAATTTGTAAAAGCCGGATTAATTAAACACCATTTTACTTAAACGTTTGTTGTTTTATCTGCACCAGTTAACTAATTTACATTCAACAACAATGTCTTTTTAGGATTACAAAAAATTGGGGGAAGGGTGGTGTTAAGAGATTTGTGACATCACATAAAGTCTTTTTTTTTTTGACAAATGGGGGCGGTGTAGCCTATGCTTTCTTTCCCAAATTACTAATACTATGGTCAGTGCCTTCGCTGTTATGGAGTCAAAGAAAAACGGCGGTACCAAGCAGAGATGTGTGGCCGCCTGCGCTAACAGGTGGTTACCTCACATGGCCATTGTATGCCCAGGTTCTTTGCCTCAGTAGCTAACGATGACATGATGAATGATTACAAGTCACACACACAGCGAGCGATGACACGCCAAACAGAGCTTCCATATAACTAGTCAACGCCACAGTCAACTGAAAATAGTTTATTTTATTTACACTGTGTGGACCACTGCGGCAACTTGGACCTCTAACAATCTTGGTCCGTCACCCTTCCTTCTTCAACTCTCGTTCAGCTTTGAAACTACTATAGTATCTAACCATCAATGGTTGTTCAGGTGCTATCAGTATCTACCTCTTTTTCTTCTTTCCTTACAAATCCTTGTCTATTGTTACATGTCGCTCTGGGTTCAGGTTATCTATGTGATACCGGACTCCTCCTGGGTTGTTCCTTTCCCTCTTTGATAGATGGCCACTGTTTTTGACGAGGAATAGGACTACTGTCTAGATGTAAGTAATTTCACTCTACGTACCTTTTTTTATATATCGTGGAGCCTAACTCGCTCCATCGTTCTTCTGTCCTAGTCAAGAATTTATGCTTTCAATAATGTTACGTTAATTACCACCCAATCTTGTCAGAGAATTTTCACAGCACATTCTACTTGAGTATTGCCTTCAACATGGCTACCCTTGTCTGTATGTCTATATCGGGTATGTGCGACCTGTACTGCTTAACTCACGCTTCTGACTGTCCGCTGAAAAGCGTGCCTAACCGGATTTCTGTTCACCTTTTGAATAAAACTACTAAACACAACAGGGTTCCTGATGTTGTTTCAGTTGCAGTCCAACCGAAACCAACAAACATGAACTTGTCAGACTTGTGGGCAGAAACATGTCCAGTGCAGTACAAATTTTAAAAAAGACTGACACTGGTAGAGTTCTAGAGACAATTTTGGGGTATAAATTTTGTTCTGTGCATTTATGTAAAGGTGTTTGTTGTGCACAGTTTCATGCGGACCTATAAATAATGTATAGTCATACCCCACAATTCAATGGGTTAGGGACCAGACCCTCGCTGAAAAGCGAATCATAGCGTTTGTTAGCTTGCAAATGCATGTAGGGTGCCTAAAAGCCTAAATAACCTGCTTACACTATCATATTATTAAGTGCACAATAAAGTTAAGCCAAAAATAAAGTAAAGCTAATAGAGCTGGGTCTAAACAAAAGTCAAATGAATAGAGCTAGTCAAGTCAAGATGTTTATTTCACATATTAAATTCAAAGTGGGAAAAAATATAAATTCATAAACTCTTAAACCAACGTACAAATGTTAATAATATTGCAACCTGCGTAAATTTGAATGAATATAATTATTGTAGGTAGGCTGAAGGAGATAGCATAGCCTAATTATCTGAATCTTCAAAGATTCTTATTCTTTTTGTTGGTTGAGACTTCAATGGAGATCTTACAGGAGTTGCTGTAGGCGTAGAAGGTTCTGAAAGGGTAGGGGGCCTAGGTCTAGCTGTTGCTGTCAATGGCGTATGGCTTCTTTTTTTTATCGCTACACTTAATTTCCATCATAGATAATTACAAAAACGTTGAACTACATATGCAATAATACACAAAGAGACGCAGAGTGAACTTCTGTAAACAGACTGAATGACATAATAAGGTGGCGCACTCACTTCTCTTTCTCAGCAGTTGAGGGTTAGCGTGTCATGCCGAAAGTAGCCTAATTGAGCAAGCAAGCGCAGAAAAAAAGATTTTGTCCTTTTGCTTGGATCCTCACTGTGAGGATCCAAGCAAAAGGACAAAATCTTTTTTCTGTGAGGCTCACATCTCATTTCAAGCTATGTGTGGGAAGCGAGGCGGCATGCTGTGCATTCTCCACCATCCATGGGGGCTCTCCAAATGCGCAAGGCTAAAATTTTGTGCTCTGGTTCTGGGCTCAAATGATTCCCCCTAGCTTAGTGTGCAGTGGTAGGTTCCAAACATATTTCAGCACATGAGGAATCATGATGTAGGCCCATTTAGGTGTGGCTTGTTGATCCCTGAGGCATTGACCAGGCAGCTTAGTATTGCCTGTTTCCAGGATGCATCACGAGGAGGTGCTTCGTGGTCTTGCTATTAGATGTAATCCTGGAATTTACGCAGTAGCTGCATGTATTTCCGTGCATCCATTGTAGGTTATATAGCGGTGTTTTACATATTTCTATATTTTTTCCCCCCAGATGACTGGTCCAAAAAGGCCCAGAGAAGGAAGACAACTGGCACTGGAAGAATGAGGCATCTTAAAGTTGTCTTTAGACGATTCAGGTGAGCATTAAAAACACCAGCATGGTGTTTTCTTTTTCCCAGAACTTCTACATGTCTCATTCCTTACTGTTTGTATTATTTAACCTTTAGCACGCTGCATAAAATTTCAGAAAACTTGCCCTACAGCTGCATTCTTTTTCACAACCCCCCGTTTTTATAGTGGGCGACTTGTAATGTCTATAGTTTTTGTGTTTCTTGGTCAATTGCTATCATTTTTGGAATTTATGTAAATAAATGAATGGTGAATCTGATGATATAAAATTTGTTTGTGTACATGTTAGATGTGATAGGAAGAGAGGAAAGGAAAGATGAAAAAACGAAAAAAAAAATTAAAATAATAATAATTTTTTTTAAATTTTAAAATTAAAAAAAAAATTTTTTTTAAATAACCAACTCACGAAGAGTCCATATCCCTTGCATCTCAATGAAAGTCATTTGACCAACAGACCAATACAAATCAAATGACGATCTTTTCGTTACACCCATCATCAGTAGCAAAGCAACAAACGCTCTCGTCAGATGTGACATTCGGCCGAAATTCTAAATCTTTCCGATATTCCTAGTACTAACCCCTAGCATTATACATACTGGCAATGCCATTCTACTTTCGTTTCCATCTCGGCCATCAAACATATTCTGAGAAACGATATCAGCGCTTATAAAGACAAAAATCTTATCCCCAACGCATGGCGTCAGAATCCAATAAAATTAGAGCAAAATGGCCGCGTGTCTGATGCCGATTCATTTCGATTTAAAAAATTTACAAAAAATAAACGCGGATACACCCAATCACTTTTTTAAGATCGGAAACGGAAGCTAACTCTCTTGCAAATAAAATTACAACTTAACATCCGGGGCTGAAAATCACGTGTACACAAGTCCTCATGCTAGAAACAGTGATATCCGTAAGGTGCAACATTGCGCCTCCAGCATGGAGAACATAGGTTACGTTCGTCGCAACGCTGCATCCGCAGCGTGCTAAAGGTTAAATAATAATTGACAGCAATGGAATTTTGTAAATCAGAATTATAATTTTGTTTTTTAAAAAAATTGTCAGTTAATTACTTTCTTTCCATCAAGTTTTAACCCATTACAATTTAAAACTGCCAAAATCGCCCTGGCGCGAAGTTTAAAGTAACGGCCAATTCCGCCCATGAAACATTGTCATTCATTGCTATAGTGAATCGAGACCTAAGTTATACTGGTAACAAGCGAAGCTTCCATTTTTCGGAAATTATGTTGAAAATCGATCAGTATTTGAATTTTGTTTGATTGTTTTTTTTTTTAAGCCATGGCTTTACTGTCAGTGTAATTTTTTCTTCGGGAACAGAGATGGCGTTCTTTTTATCGAAATGATCAGGCTGCCGCTGAATCAGATGTGAACATTGAATACGAACACAATTTAGACCCATGACTGCGGCACTGACGAAATTGAATCTAGTGAAAGTAGTAATGATACTGGCCAACAGATTGATCGAAATAGACTTGTCAGCGTAGCAAACTTCAGTTGAAATTTGGGACTTTGTAAGAAACCCTGGATCTTACCGCACTCTACATCTAGATGCTGCATCTTATGTTTACTTCAGTTTGTTTGTGAGCAAAGAATGTTATCAAACAGGCTCAATACAAACAAGGAAAACACAGCAGTAAACAACTTAACGTGAAGCATATGCAAAAAAAAACCCGATGTTTTGTTTTCTCAAAGAACAAACCAAACACATCTTCTGGGCGTTCTGCAGAGGCTTCCCAGTGTGCAGAATTCATAGCAGTGAACTGGCCTGATAATCCCATCATGAGTAGTTATGTTTCAATAATAAAAATGAATGTTTATATCTTTTGTGGTAATGAATTATCACAATAAACGTTAACAATTAAAAAATATATATATATTCTCCACATTAATGAAATTGTCATTACATAATACTAATATATACAGTTAAGAATACTGCAGATGGTACATGATTCAGTTGTGTGTATTTAACATTAATAAACATAATTTTATTTTTTATTTTTTTTATTTAAAGAATTTTTAGACGGGCACTGTGTTAGAAAATGGAGTTGCTCCCCTTGCCTTGGACGTTAAGACAAAGATATAGTAAACTGGGCAGGGCGTTAAAGGGTTAATTATATTATTTATCAACAATAATAACTAGTTACTCAATCTTAGGGCTTAAATGGTAAATCTTACGTGGTATTAATGATATATCATACACAAGAATGTTCTGAAAATAAATTAGTGCTTTTTTGTTTATTGCTTCTGGTGGCCGTAACAAAAAACATTAGGCTGCAGTATCAGTAGAAGCAATTTCAAACCTGCCCACATGATTGATAGCCAGTTTATGGAAACAGATTTCAGGGATGTCTTTACATTTGAATTTGAGAGGTCCAAATTTGGACTTGAGGAAAACCAAAAAGAGTAATCGTCGATGTACAAGGTGGAAAAAGGAGGTGAATGGCAAGCTCAGAGAGTGTAGCTTCAAGATGAGGGAAACAAGTGCCTTGAAAAGTCATGACCCCGTGCTCCATATGGAGCAAAAAGGGAATGATGGTGGTAACTTCAAAAAAAGAATTGGATAAACAGGAAAGGCACAAATAGGTTTTGGGAAGGTGATGGAATCTACAGGTATGCTAAAAGTTACGTCTAATTTTGAGACCTGTCATGGCTGCACACAACACTTTCAGGCCGCGTTTAGAGTCGAGTCAAGCATGCCAACAACTCGAGCTAGTATAAACATACTGTTTTTGGCTTTAACGTTAATTTTAAATGATCTGCACCAAGTTGTGAAAGATGACTTAATTGCAGCAAAACATTGTGTATGTAATGAATTATGGATATAAGAATAATTGAATGGCTTTAGTTTGAATGACATTTACCTTGTTTGGGAATTCTCAATCAGTATTTTTTTTTAAATTTTCAAAGTCTCTGTTTTTTTGTTTTTGTTTTAATTTAGTATAGGCGGGAGCAGTCACCAAAAATGCTGAGTGGAGCATATTATAAACTTGGATTGCTTCATATCGCTGGTTCTAACCATTCTGCCACTCAGATGTTTAAACTAGTGCTGCAGTAGAACAGAAAGCATATTAACCTCTTGACTGTGCTGGCATCTGTAGAGATTTTTCTATTATTTCTTTCACATATCCTGGTATGATCATTTTCCTTTGTGCTTTATTACAGAGCATGGTGCCACCACTGTAGCGGATCCCCTTAGCCGGAAGCCTGCACTAAACATTCACATGCTTCTGCAGTGGGTGGTTTCTGTTGGCAGTTTGTTTTACATGAGGTTGCCAACCTCATATTAGTCGTCTTGCATGACATGCCTGAGAGTTCAGTAGCCTTGTTCTTTCTTTGTCTCTTCCAAAGAGCCATGTTAAATGCGCTACGCACATCCTGGTATATCCGAATAATATATGTGTTTAAAGAGGCCTCTGTAGAACCACAACAACAATTACTATTCTGCGACCAGGTAGTTAATTGAACCACATTGTAAGAGCAGACTGATCACATTGCCTGGTTTACAGACTCTGATTATGTTTGGCCTTCTGATATTTGCATTAGATGTCCAGCCAAATAATGTCGTGTACTTGTTTTCATATTTTATTTGTTTTTATATATATATAACTGGACATCTTTATTATGTTTCTGCTCTGTTTCATGGGCATCTGATCTTGGATTCTTTCTCTTTCATTAGTCTAAATCTTAATCAGACTCCACCAGGTGTGATGGCCACTTATTGCTTTGTCAGTCAGTGTCTAAGGATCCAAGTAGTAGTAGTCTTTATGCACTGGGAATTTTTTATGTGTGGTTTATTAATGGGACATCAATTTTGTTGGACAACTGTTTTTAATGTTATGTACTCTTTTTCTGCTTTGCATAGTATTTTTTGTTGTATTTTTTTCAGAAATGGTTTCCGTGAGGGTACTGTGCCAAAGCCACGCAACAAGTCTGCTGCCCCAGCTTCATCAGCAGTTGCCACAAAATAAATAAACAGTTTATTATCGTTACCACGGCCTCCTGTCATGTCATGTCATTGTTTGTTTCAAATATCGACTTAATGGCATGCTGATTCTGATTTTGTTTTATGTCTCTCTCTATGGTTTTGTTTTCTGTGTGAACTCAATTGGAGCTGCGCTTTGACAGCGTAAGGTTGGGGGGGGGGGGGGGGGGGGGGGGGGGGTATGATAAATGTGACTTCAGAAAAATGACCTGTTGGGAATTACAGCGTTGGCACAAACTTGACGTTTCTCCCCACCTCAATTCCTTTAGTAACCGATACTTTACAGATCTTGTGAACATGTATTCCTTTCTGCCACAGACTTTCATTTTGAATGCAGTGACATTCGAATTGTGTGAGTGCATTTTTTCCACCTCGTTCATTTTGTGCTGCTTAATCTCTTCATATCTATCCTCAAACTTCGTTGCTTGAGATGGAGATTATTGTTACGCTCTTGTATAAATCTGTTGGCTTATTTTTGATTTCTTCTGTCTTATTGATGGTTTCTATGCTGAGAAAAAATGCCACAGAATTAACAGCCTGGAAGAATGGGGAAAAAAACGTTAGAATACTACATAGACGACAGAACACTATATACGTAAATTATAACTCACATGTGGTTGAATCAGGCATCCCATGCACTGGGTAAATTTTATTGTGTGTAGCGCTCAAGAAAAAAACATTGATTAACCTAATAAAAGTGCACTTTCTGGGTCTTGAATATCAGGAACGGAATGCCTTGTGATACCATTTATCGTTGAACGATCTCATCATAGACCATGATTATGCAGAGGTTCTTCTGTGTGGAGTCATCCGGCGGCCAGCCAACTTTAAAAATTTTTTTTTATTTTTGCTGAAAGGCTGGTGGTGAATGCCCAGTTCTCCTAATAGCTCCTAACTCTGTTACCTCCACTGTGTGTCACCGTGAGGCAGGATTTTCTGAAATGGTGAGACTCAAAACCAAGGTATTGGAAAAGTTAAATCCTATTGATCATTGATGTGCACTAGCTTTGGCAAAACCTAGCTTCTGAAAACTGACTAAGAAAAAAAGGTATCAACCAGCACTCTGAAAGTTTCATTTCACTTGTGGATTATCATGTTTCCAAGAAATAAATAATACACATAAACAAGTTTGTTGCAGGTACAAAACAATAATGATGTAGAAAACCTGACAACAGAAGTGATAGGCTGACCAGTGACTCAAACCCAAGGCCATCCAAACAGCATCACAACCTCGATACAGAATTGAATTGTGACTAACCACACCGCCAACTAAGCACCACTTTATTTATGTCAAGATATATATTGTCTATAAAGTATAGAATAATGAGGGAGATATGTCTCCATCTCGCCGATTGTCACGTCTTAAAACCCCGTGACATGGGTAACCAGTTGGGAGCCCTCATAATTACGTATTACCAAAGACATTTCTAAATCTCGTGACAGAACAGGGATAGAGCTAGATGGTCATCATCAAACTGGGAATAATAAGGTCTTGAAGCTGTTTCACAGTACATTTTTACATGAAAAATAAGTTCTAGTTTTGACAGTACTTACCACAATAACTTGCCAATTATTTTTTGCAACTTTCGTTGCACAGGGGTTGTCTTCTTCTTCTTCCAATGTCAATTTTAACAGACTCACCTTCAGTAATTCAAGATCTAAGAAGCTTACGAGAACGTAGGTGAGATTTCTGGCTAATGCATACCATAGAGGGTTTTAATAGCTTGATTACTTTCACTTGTTGGCTTTGAAGGCCAGCACGTGACAACACCTTGACATTTGTCACTTATCTTGCCACGAAATGCCGAGGATGTGGCATAGCCACTAGATGAAATATATTGAGCCTTCTCTCTTGCTTAGCATAGGTTGTCCATGTCTCGCTACCATATAGAACTGCTGGTGATGCAGGCGTTGTATACCGCAGCTTTGGTCTTCATTGTGAGTTTGGAGTTTCCCCCAAACATGCGATGTGAGGCGGGCAAAGTTAGCTGCAGTTTTGCCAATGCGGCTGTCAATTTCTGCGTCCAGAGAGAGTTTGTCATTGATGGTAGACCCCAGGTATGTGAAGTGGTGCACCACTGCCAATTCATAGTTATCGATAGTGATAATTGGTGCAGCACCCACATCCTGACTCAGAACATTTATTTTCTTTAGGCTTATTGTGTGGCTAAAGTCCTTGCATGCTTGAGTGAAGCGATTCATCAAGCTCTGAAGCTTCTGTTGGCATTGATTGACGACTGCAGCGAATAACAAGTCTCTTGTAGTGACCCTTCTGATTTTTGTTTTTGCCTTCAGTCTTGCGAGATTAAACAGACGGCCATCTGACCTAGTGTGAAGGCATATTCCTTCAGTTGCATCGCTGAATGCAAGATTAAGGCAAAGAAGATCCCGAAGAGGGTTAGAGCCAGAACGCAGCCTTCTTTAAAGCCACTGTGTATGTCAAAGGGCTGTGATGTGCTTCCAGCATACTGTACTGTTCCCTTCATGTCCTCATGGAATGATCTTTATCATTTACGGCAATTTAGCAGGGCAGCCTATTTCCAGGATAATATAACTGCCCTTGTTAATGAAGTTTCAGATAGCCACCTTAAAACTGCAGTAGCTGCCTCTACCTCCATTCTCATGCTGAAAGTTGTTATCACGTAAGCCCTGCTATGTTCAGCGACGATTCTGTCCTTTACTCTAGCAGAGAAGCCACATCCAGATTTCTCACCACGGATTACAGACCCATCAGTGTACACAATAGCAGGTTTTCGACAGAACAGATCCTGTACAGACCAGATAGCCACATTGAGAATAATAATAGTTGAACAAAGTCTGAAATGGAATCCACCGCTATGCTTCAGATTCTTGGACTATGAAAAGGCATTTGACAGTGTAGACAGAGAATCACTTTGGAAATTGATGAGGCATTATGGAGTTCCCATGAAGATCATTAACTTAATAAAGACCTATGAAGACATGACATGCAGAGTTCTTCGTGACGCACAACTTACAGAACCATTTAGAATTAGAACGTGAGTGAGACAGGTGTAGCGGAAGGTTTTATATGTGTGAGATGATAGTGCTAGAGTAGAAATAGTATTCTCTCCAGAATGTGTGAGGTCCCAGTGACAGAGAAGAACACTGGTATCACTCGAGAGTCACGGCTGTGAAAGTATCTGGACCGAAAATATTCAGAGAACTGTCAGACCTTACTGCGGCACCTCAGACGCGTCAACAGTGAGAAGTGCAGTTAGCGACCCATAGCTAGACTGCTTGCGTCAGGGTCAGCGAACCAGAGCTGACCAAGACCCTACTCCACCTCCAAGTGGTGGTCCTGGAAACAGGCTGCATCACTGCAGTCTGGCTGAGTGAGTAGGGATCGAAGAGGGAAGGCTAACCCGGTCCCAAAAATGCCGTGCTGAAGTTGGATGTGTCGGCCGAAAGGCGCAAATATCGCAGCTTCGCTGTAAACAGGCACAACGCAACCAACGTCCTTTTCAGGACGAACGAAGAAGACCTTACTGCGCCACCTCCACTATGTGATATTAATAACAATTCAACCAAACTCAATATCAACTATTTTGAATGAATAAAGCTGGTGAATACAATTCATATATCCTCTTTATTTACATCTATCTAATTGTGGTGACTGTTGATAAACAAATTTATATTTACATAAAAACCAAATTGGTGAAATCAGTTTACAGTTTTTACAAGTTAAACTAAAATGTCATTTCTTTAGACTCTTCCAATTTGTTGGGTAATATACTTCTTCACTGTCTTATTCACTTTATAACTTTCACTAGTTTATCATGCAAATTGTCATCATAAAACTCTGCTTGAAAGTTATCACTTCTTGGGTGCACAATTGTCATAAATATCACTCATCTTTTATGATAGTCAGTGTTCAAATGAGATGTACAACTTCAGTAGGTCGTGCTTCTACCAATCCAGACACTGCTGGGACGATTAGCATTGATCATCGAGCAATTCTTGATCATGGACCTCTAACTTTGGGTTGACAAGTATGAACCTGCAGATAATTGTAGGATATGTGGCTATTTTTCGATAATAATTACCACATTCCTATTGTAGGTGAGATGCATTTGTTTTCAGATGTATGCGTGGAAATGCATGATTATGGATCAGTGACAAGACAGGTGTCTACTGTGGAACATTTTATAAAATCAAATAATACAAAATAATATGTACACACATATATGGTATGAGGTTATAGTATCCCCCTGCTTGGCAAGTCATCTCTCTGAAGTGCCGTAACTTGAAGACAGATTGAATAAGCCCTGATAATGACTGTTGGTAGTCCTGAAAAGAAGTGTTATTAATATTAGTCCTGAAAAGGACTGTGCTAGCCCTGATACACAGTGGTTATATATCGGGTTCCAATCTTCAACAATCATACCAATTAATATGCATGATACTTTCATAACATATAGATTAAACAAATCCTGAAATAAAAGTTGTAATTATTGTATTCATTTACATAGTAACTTTACATACCCTCGCAGGATCTAATTAAGATCAGTAAAGACTGGTTTTTGTGGAGTAATAGAACTGCCTGGCTGCAAATAACAAGATATTGGCCTTTACACGTCTCTCTCTCACACTCCAGCCGTTGTCCTTATATCTTCTTCGCTGTACAAGTGAATTTTAAATAAATGATGATATTAATGTGAATTTTAAATCATTTTCGACCGCTCTTATATATGGAGTTTCCGGACGTATGGGAAACAAGGATCGCAAACTTCCCAAAATAGTTACAACTTCGAGGGGTTTGTGCTAGATGGGTTTCAAACCTTTGTCTCGTGCATCGCACCTTTCCCAATTCAAGCCTCTAGAGTTATAGATTTCCATTCTCCGTGAGTTGACCTTTATATCTATAAGTTGTCTTCTTATATAGTTAGTGTTTACGATTTTATCTTGAATTATGAATAGGAAAAACACAGGTTTTCTCAATGCACGGATCTTTATTCTTGCAAAATTCTTCCCAACTACTTACTCCCTCCAAATTTCCTTGTACCTACGCATAAATCAAGATATTCCTGTCAAAAGGAGACCATTCTCATCCTTTTCTGTCATTTCGTTCGCCTTCCCGATCTCTAATTCTAACAATGTTTAGGACGATTTTATTTAAAAAACTAACAGTTTAAACTGACTCTCTTTCAACAATTAAAGCACTTAGAAACTTACGAGAATGTAGTAGACCTGATATAACAGAGGAGATATTTCTGGCTACTACATACTTATATTCCAGAGGATGTTCAGTCTTAATTGCTTGGATACCTTCACATGTTGGCATAGAAGGAAATGAAAAGGCAGATAAAGAAGCCAAGAAAGGGAGATCTGATAACAATCTAATAAATGTAGGGATGAGTAAATCAGAGATTAAGAGCTTAATTAAAGAATTAATAACAGATGAATGGAAAGCAGAGTGGGATAAAAATCTGAAAGGAAGACATGCATATAAGATTTTTAAGGCTCCAACAAGAAAATGTCAGATATCTAGGGAATTGAGAATTCCCAGTAATAAGAAACTTCTCAGACTACAGCTGGGAAAAGGCTATTTCAGAATAGAAGAACCTTACTGTGCAGGATGTCTTCAAGACAATAATATAGAACATTTCTTGTTAAAATGTAAGAGGTATGAACAAATGAGAATACCAATATTAGATTATTTGCAAGCATCCAACTTACCTATAAATATAGAAGAGGTGTTGAGAATAGACAGACCTAGGGAACTGCATAATAATAGTCAAACAATATTTAACACTAACAAATGTTAATATATAGTGGCTGGGAATGTGAAGGTCTGATGCTGTTCTTACAATGCATATGACTTTTAACAGATGAAAGTAAATTAAACATCTGTTAATGTCCTTTATATAACTAGAACCACCGGGCCTTTACACCCCTCCACTTTAATATTATTCTTGTTCAGAGTGTATTCTTAATTTTTTTTTTTTTAACGTATAAGCACAATTGTGATTGTCTCTATTTATTTTGATTTGACAAATGTGATGCCACTTTCTCATATCGGCGGTTGTTCATATTATTTGGAATTGAAAACAATATATATCATAATTATAACCCATCAGAGGTTGAACGAGATATCTTTGTTTTGTTTTCATTAATTTAAAAAAAAATAAAAAATGTCTTCCATATACAATCGTCGAAGTCTTTCCAATCTATTCGTGGGAAACCCCGTTTCTGATTGGCTGCCCTAGATACACACAAGAAAATACCCCTGCATTCATTTGTTCGGGCTTGCACACTTGTGTTCCACTTTTCGGTCTTCATACATTTAACTAGGCAATTGCGTAACATGCTACAACAGGGATGCCTCTAGTCTCCATTTCATTTCTTACTAGCAATAGATTTGGTTATGAAAACATCGACATCACACAACAGAAGTGGAATCTGACTAAACAGCTTGATGATCTGGATTTTGCAGATGACTTGGCTCTTTTCTCCCATAACCATAATCAGATGCAAGAGAAAATGAAAATTCTCGATGAGAGGTCTTAACAAGTGGGCCTGAAAATACCCACGGAAAAGACAAAGATTATGAGAATGAATGCAAGAAATGATAACACGGTTGAACTTGAAGAAACACCACTAATGAATGTAGAATCGTACACATATCACGGCAGTAATATAGACAGAGTTGGAGGGACAGACAGTGATATCAAAATAAGAACACAAAAAGCAAGATGCGCTTTCATTGCATTGGCAAACATATGGAGAACAAGAGAAATCAAGTCCAACATGAAAATAAGAATCTTCAACTCAAAGGTCAAGTCAGTCCTATTGCATGGCTCTGAAACATTGAGAGCAACAAAAACAACAACCAAAAAGCTACAGACTTTTATAAACGGGTGTTTGCGTAGAATGGAAGGACTGAAATGGTATGAAAGTCACAAATGTGGAATTGATGACAAGAACCAGACAAGTGCCAGTGGAACAAGAGTTGAGAAGAAGACGCTGGCGATGGATAGGACACACATTGAGGAGACCTGTTGATAGCATTACAAGGCAGTCCTTGTTCTGGAATCCACGGGGAAAGAGAGGTAGACCAAAAAACACATGGAGAAGAGAACTGGATACAGAGGTGAAAATGATGAGGAAAACATGGAAAGAACTTGAGCGGATGGCACAGGACAGGAAGACTTGGCACGTGTTTGTTGAAGGCCTACGCTCCTCGGGGAGCTAAAGGGTATTGAGTGTACACAATAACATCATCATCCACAGCATGATCATTTATCAGCTGATCAATTTCTAGCTCTGCCCTCCCATTGGCCCAAGTTCTGCACTCTCTACCAAGGCTGATGATGACTTGCTGGTTGTTAGTCCAGTTCTCACCTGACTTACTCCACTTTCTCCCATGAATATGTTTTCAACTGTGGTCACCGGTCTAATAGTTGTCTCTGTTACTTTCATGAGCCTATAGCTTCACAGGGTATCAGAGAGGATTTGTGCATTTTCGAGGTGGTTCATTATTTGTCTCGCTACGGTCTTTTCTAGTAATTTACCGTAGACATTATGCAGTGTGATAATTCTATAGCTGCTGGGAAATGTGGTGTCATAACCAGGTTTAGGAAGTGGTTGTAGGTAATTATGTATCCAGTCTTCCGGAACCTCAGCATTCTGTACGCTGATGTTGAAATCACTCACTACATGCTAATGTACGTGTCATCGATCTGTTTTATGTAGTGATGCTGTACACCATCAGGACCCGGGGCAATGTTTCTACTCGAGTAATGCATGTCCCTTCTCGGCATCGGTCTTCAGGTTTATTCCTGTCGAGCTTAGAATTTTAGGAATTGGTTGACTTGTACATTGTACTGTTCCTATTCATCCTTCGATGTAAGGACCAGAATTTATGTAGAGTTTTTTCAGTGCCAACCTGTGTTACAAAGACCTCCAACATTGCGTCTTTGGTTTCTTTTGCCAAGCTCTTGAATTTATTGCTGGCTCTGCTTTTTCTCCTTCATCTCTTCATCATTCAATGTCCTCCCCTTTCGTGATTTCCGCCATGACTTTGTCGCTCTTTCCGTTTCGATCCAGGCTTTCTCCACTGTCTCATTCCACCATGGTGGTTGTGTAAAAGGTGTTCGAGCTTTTTTTTTGTTTTACATTTTGATGCAAATGTGTACATGGCTATTACTGTCACGTGGGACTGAATGATACTGGAAAGTCTGTTTCTGTGTCTGGTGGTCTTTCCCTTCACAATGAATACTACACAGGGTTCTGATCACTTTCTTGGGTTTGCAATACATCCCAATGTGCAAAGGTGGCGGCAGCACTAACAAATTAATGCCAGATCTACGACACCATCAGTATCCCCTGGTTTAGTTGCCAGTCTTGTTGGGCAACCATCATTTAAAATGGATTGGTTTGTGCTGAGTAAAGCCTCGCTCAAGGCAACACCCTGTCTATTTTCCGAGACGTTTCCCCACTCCTTATTAAAATAACCGGCAATGAGATACTTTTTGTTAAGTTATTCTGACAATTTCGCCAGGAACTCCCATCTACCCTCTTCCGGAAGGCGATCCACGTGGACATATAAAATGAAGACTTGCCATTCTTGACCGCTTATATCCTGTGCAATCCCCTGCAATACCGCATCCTCATTAGAGTGGACACTTGTATCTAGCCATACATGATGGAGTTCATTTTTCACAGACATCGCTTGCCCTCGTCTGCCAGGCCCACACAGATTTGTGTAACATCTATAATGTGGGCAATTGACATTCGCTTTAAATTGGTCACCCTGGATAATGAGTACATCGAAACCATAGATGATTGTTTGTACAATTGCAGCCCGTTGGTAGACGCTTCGACAGTTCCAGTACCCTATACGCATATATTTCACAGAGAGTCTGACCGTTTTCTTGATCATCTTTCTCTTACCAGCTCTTCTTTTCTTTCTATCTCCTCTTCTCTCTCCTACCTCGCCTTAAACATCCACGTTTCTTCATTACATTTGCCGAAGGCATCGACGACATAGCACGATTACCGAAGCTCCAGCGAGGATTCTGGTTTATTTTGGATACCTTATACTGCCGTTGTTGTTGTTGTTGTTTTCGTCTACTATGTTGCTGTAATACCCTGTTACCTTATACTGCAATGTTACATTGCTTTTATTACAAGGTAAGGCAAATGCAGCGAGGAAGGGACTGGCCACCCCCTCCCCCCTCATAAAGCCAGACCTAATTTAGTGTAGTCTCTATCTCTTCGCTACCCTACGAATATGCTATGCGAATGCCTCATCAGAATGTAGTGCTAAACAACCAGGGCCGTAGATAGGACTTAATGGGGTGGGTTATAAAAAAATTTCGGCACAAAACATGTTTGGTACAGTCAAGGTCGTAGACAGGACTTAATAAAAGAAGGGGGGGGGGGAAATTACATTTTTTTAAATGCACCATTTTGGTACCGGCACAGTATAATTTCCACCCTAAGGTGGGGGGTAGGGGGTGGTTTGAACCCCCAAAACCCCCACCGTATCTACGGCTCTGGGTACAGCATAATTTCCCCACAAATGTTTTTCACCAAACCCTAAGGGGGTGGGGTTTGAACCCCCAAAACCACCCCTGTATCTACGGCCCTGTAAACAACTCATAAATTTTAGTATTCTGTACTATCAGGGGCCCCCGCTCAGCGAGGGCGTTATCCGCGCCACTGTTCAGAGGTATTTTGTACAGGTAGCTAGCTACCCCTAGCTGTTTCACCTGGTCATCATTGACAGCCACCTGTGTTTTCTGCTACCGCTTATTCGGTATTCTCAAGTTATCTGTATCTAGAGTTGCCCTACTAAGCTACCTGCTGACACCGTTTACTGATTACTAGATGATGTGTCATTACTGTGTACCATAATATTATGGTTTCTTACCTTAAAAATCCGTTACGCCTTAAACCATATCATCATAACAACGTTATCCAATGAAATTATATATACTTCGTCCATCATCCAATCACAGCGAAGGAACAATATACAATTGTCTTCTTTTCGACATGTTTGAATTTACACGATAACACGCCTGAACTTGATTGTATCGTCATATCTATTTTTGTAAGTTTTTTCAGAATGTGCATGGTCTAGCATTAGGTATAACTGTTGCTGTTATTTTTCATTCTGCAATGTGTTTTAATGATAAGGAGATTCGTCTGCTAGATCAAGCCGACTGAGGTTGCAGTCGTTAAGGACGCTTCGAAACAGCAGTCAATTTTTTTAACGGTACCTACACGCATGTTGTGTATTGTTATAGTTAGTGCTAATTGTACCGTTACTTGTATTTTATCTTATACATCTGCACGGAATTAGGTATATATTGTGCTGAGTTTGGATTTGTGGTTGCTGCGCTTATGCTGACTTACGGCGTAGGTCAACTCCTGACGGCCGATTCTTGCTGATGTGGTTGTGATTAGGAAACAGCTGCTGGACTTGGGGTTCACATCTGTTATGCCTTTGAGTTTCTTCTTTCCTAATGCCCCAGGACTTATATATTTCAAGTCTTGTTGTCTTTAAATGAATCAATTACAATTGTTGCTTCTAGTTATTCTCCATTAACCCTGGCTGATGTAAGATAATGACTGCTAGTCGTGATCAGCCTGCGCAATATTTCAGACTTTATTCTATTCCCATGTAATATGCATACTAAAGACTTGAGGTGGTGTAGTCACTCCAGTGGTGTAAAGATGTTGCCAGATGGAGTTCACTCGTTCAGATCTCTACAATACTCATGGTTTTTCATTTCATACATTTAGAAATCCTAACCCTAAATGTGTGGGCAACTTATTTGGATGGCATTGAAAAAACATGTCCCGCTATTTTTAAATTCAACCAAATAAGACTTCTGCTTCCTCAGGTGTGTTGTGATACCAGTAAGCTTTTGCATAGGTCTGGCAACATAATTGTGTAAAATACATTGTTACAGAAACCACAGTTGCAAGAGAACCTAAATGCTTTGACGAAAATGCCCTACAAAGGGACCAGCTGCACTGATGGCTCCAGCAAAAAGGAAAATTAATGGACATCATTGTATGTGGTCTGTGGAATCCAAATACTGCCATTTTGTTCCTGTGAGTCTGAGTATTCATTGTTGTATTAATGTTTGTCACAAACATTTACTTTAAAAGGTGAAAATGCAGTATTGTCATCATAATTTTCCTTTTCGCTACCTATGGAGCATAGAACCACCACAGCAGCTAGTCCCCTTGCAGGAAGCCTGCACTAAGCATTCACATAATTTTACGATGGTGATTTCTATTGCAATTTGTTTTACATGATGAGGTTGCCAGCCTCACACACAACCTTATATCAGTCACCTTGTATGACATGCCTGAGATTGCAGTAGGCATATTCTTTCTTTGTTTTATCAAAGACCCCTTGCATAGAGGTATATCTGGAGTCATCCTTATATGACCACCAGCTATACACAGTGCTATAGAATGTATATTTGGAAGTGAACCTCTGTCTGTGAGGCTAATTACGCCCTCATTGACTCTTGAAATCATCACGCACTTCCAGGGATTCCCCCTGAGTTGAAACATGTTGAGAATCCAGCATTGCACACTAAGCTTTGAGGAGTCACTTGAGCCCCAGGTGTAACTCTGGCTTTTACCTGGTTGCCTGCATGCAGGAGGATCTCACTATGGACCCCATGATAGGCAAGGGGAGCTGAGAAGTGGTTCTGTGTAGGACGTGACAATTCCTTGGGAGAGCCCAGAACCAGAGCGCAGTATTTTAGCTCTGCAAATTTGGAGTGCCCCCTTGGATGGCGGGGAATGCACAGAATGCCACACACTTCTTCCTCCTTGCTTGGGACCAAATGTAATGCTCCTTTAAATGCAAGCCAGGCTGGAGAAACTGGAGCTCATGACTTGAACTCAATACGTTTCAGAATGGCAGAAAAGCCACAGAAAAAAAGCTTAGATCTACAGTGTAGATAATACCAAAGACTCTCCAACTAGGTATTGGCTGCAAACTAGCAAAAATCTCAGCAGCTGTAGTTCAACAACAGCATCAGAGACTGCGGTAACAATATGGGTCAAATGCAGTACTTTACCTACATTTTATTTATTATAAAGTTGCTTATGCTGTGCTGTTTGAAACTCAATTCCAGGAGAGAAAGATGGCTCATTTCAACTTTGACAGTGAAGTCAGTAGTGTTATAAGAATGGATGCACCAATAACCCGTGGTCCACTGATACAAAGGCAGTGGCAGGAGCAGCCAGGACCACAACCACAAGCCACTTCCTCATTTAATACATCACAAAATTCAAGCATTACTTCAGTAAAAACACCCAACAAAGGTTTAAACAAGTCATGGACCAGCTTAGTGCATGCCAAATCACAACCATGCAAGACTCCTGGATCAGGAGGTAAATATTATGTAAGATATATAGTCGATCACTCTACGTTTTTACAAATGTTTAACTGCTGTCACCTGCAAAATTAAGCATTGTAACTGCTAGAAGGATTTTTAATTTGGCTCATGAAATTTGAGACAATTTATTATTGATGGCAGCAATATTGTTTATATACGAGTCATCATCATCATGTGACATATTCTTTCCAGAACGTTGTCTCCATTACAGCTGCTCTGAACGCATCACGATTCTGGGCAAGTCGACCTGCATCAGCCAAAGACAAGTTCAGACTCTCTGTGATGTCCTGGGTCCACCGTCGTCTAGGTCGACCCCTTCCCCTTTTTCTTTTTTTTATACGAGTATGTGTCTGAAAAAAACCTCAGTGGTCTGTATCATACAATTTTTTTGTTATTTTCAGACTTTTGTTATTACATTTTCATCTGGTCTTGGCTTGTCCAAACGTTGACTACCGAGGCTTTTCACCTCATTTATGAATCTTTATCAGTTTAATTATGTCCATTTTATCACTTTGTTATACCATGTTCCTATTCTTCTTTTGCCTGTAATTTCTTATTCGTTTTCATCTCTATGCATTCTTAAAGAAAACACACATGTTCTAGAACATAATATATGTGATAACTACAAATACAAACACCAGTGAGTGGAAAAAACAGAAGTAAAGAATTGTGCTAGCATATGCAAGTTTCTGTCTCAATATTTTATTTTTAAATTTTTCTTATGCTCATGCCATAAAGCATTGCAGGAAGAGTTGATTACAAGTTTCTAAATCAGTACACATTGCAGACAGTGCCTCATGAGTCAGAGCCTGGTCTGTTGCCACATTCTTTTCCTCCAAGATGTATATCAGTGCCTTGATCTATCTTCAGAATGTCAGATGGGCCTGCATGCCCAATTCTTAACCCTGTGGAAATAAAGTTTGTTCGTTCGTTCTCCCAGTTCATTCTCTATGTCTTGTTGCTTCCATTATATGCTGCACATCTGTGCTGCTGGTTGACTGAGATTAATCCTCACTGGGCTTTCTCTGAAATAATGAAGCTGACTTGAGTTAATCCCACGTTAAAGAAACACATTCAGTTGCTTTTATCTGTGCCTTGCATAGGTATTGCTGTTATTGTTTAACTAGGGCTGTTGAACTTGTTGCTCTTTTGCAGCCAATGCCAAATTGAAGAATACAGTTGATTTTCTGTCATTCCAAAATTTGATGATATGGAGTCATGAGCTCCAGTTTCTTTCTTGAGTATTGTTATCCTGGTTTGGAAAGCATTGACGGGATCCTCACATCTGGTTTCCAGCTAGAAGGGGGAGGGGGTGGCATACTGTGCCATTCCCTCTGCCCAGTGATGAGCTCCAGTTTCTTTCTTGAGTATTGTTATCCTGGTTTGGAAAGCATTGACGGGATCCTCACATCTGGTTTCCAGCTAGAAGGGGGAGGGGGTGGCATACTGTGCCATTCCCTCTGCCCAGTGATGAGCTCCAGTTTCTTTCTTGAGTATTGTTATCCTGGCTTGGAAAGCATTGACGGGATCCTCACATCTGGTTTCCAGCTAGAAGGGGGAGGGGGTGGCATACTGTGCCATTCCCTCTGCCCAGTGATGAGCTCCAGTTTCTTTCTTGAGTATTGTTATCCTGGCTTGGAAAGCATTGACGGGATCCTCACATCTGGTTTCCAGCTAGAAGGGGGAGGGGGTGGCATACTGTGCCATTCCCTCTGCCCAGTGATGAGCTCCAGTTTCTTTCTTGAGTATTGTTATCCTGGCTTGGAAAGCATTGACGGGATCCTCACATCTGGTTTCCAGCTAGAAGGGGGAGGGGGTGGCACACTGTGCCACTCCCTCTGCCCAGTGATGAGCTCCAGTTTCTTTCTTGAGTATTGTTATCCTGGCTTGGAAAGCATTGAAGGGATCCTCACATCTGGTTTCCAGCTAGAACGGGAAGGGGGTGGCATACTGTGCCATTCCCTCTGCCCAGTGATGAGCTCCAGTTTCTTTCTAGAGTATTGTTATCCTGGCTTGGAAAGCATTGAAGGGATCCTCACATCTGGTTTCCATCTAGAAGGGGAAGGGGGTGCTAATCCCTCTGCCCAGTGATGGAACTAGCATCATCGTTTTGCTCAGCATGGAACCATGACTGTAGCTGGTGCACATGCAGAAAGCATGCACTTGCAGCGGTGGTTTCTGTAAGAATTAGTTGGCTTGTATGGCATGTAATGGCCACTGATTGCTTTGACGGTTGGCGGCTAAGGATCAAAGAAGAAGAATGGCATGTCTGAGGGAGCTATAGTCCTATTCTGCCTTTGTCTCATCAGAGACACCCCTTCCCCTGAGGAACTACACGGGGCTGTCTTCAAATATGTAGGGCTAAATACTGTACTTTGGTTCTAAATAAACAAACAACACACAAAGGTAGTTATCAGGCACTCAGTAAGAAATAAAGAAGTAGAAGACCAGACAACAGAAAAACAACAGAAGTGATAGGCTTACCGGGATCGAACCAGGACCTTCCGAACAGCACCCACCGCCTAGCCACGGCAGCGAATCGCCACTATCCACTCTGCCAGCTCCGCATTACAAAAATAATGCTTCACTGACAGAGGTCTAGCGTGAACACCCCGTGACCCAGATATGTACCATAGGACGACCCAGACTAATTATAGACGCAATCACTTCTGCAGTTCCACTATACAACAGTGTAGGCCAGATTACACATGACAAAGGCCTTAACACTGTGTCCAGCAAATGATAGAAGATGTTTATACTTTGGTTCTAGGCAAGGATCATCACATCCATGACAGAGTCATCTTCTCAGCTCACCTTGCCTATCATCTATCCATTGAGAGATTTTCTTGCAAGTAGCCAACAAGGTAAAGACCAGAGTTACATGTGAAGAACCAGTGATTTCTCCGAGCTGCATGTGCAATGCTGAGTTTTCAACATATTTTACCACAGAGAGAATGATGATGCCGAGCCACTGTGGTGTGGCTAGGTGATCCCTGAACGTTGGCCAGGCAATTCAAAAGTTGGCTGTTTCTACAGTGCGATTGAAAAGTTACTTCCTATTTTTAAATTGTTATTTCTTTACTACTATCCAATTAATTTACATAAAATAACTTCAAAGTAAAGACAATTAACTGCCATTTTATTAAATAACAGGCAATGTCACATTAATATTACAACTCAATGTGAGATCCTATTTGTTCCACATATTATTTCATAGCAGGTAGCAATTTTGCTAACTCTTGTCATATCAGTTTATTGGCCATTTATTTTGTTTATGGGAATAAAATAAATAAAACTTATTTGTCAAATGGCAGTTATTGCTTCTTGTTTTGACATTTGTTTCATGTATATACAATAGATACAAGTAAGGATATACCGGTACACATTTGGTTTTAAGGACTATTTTCGTTGTACACGGACAACTTCATCAGTGTTCTCATCTGCTCCCTTAGATCACACAAGGAGGAACTCAGCACAGTTCACAAACTCCATATACAAATTTAAAAATAGAAAGTGACTTTTCAATCACCTTGTATATGCCCCCCCCCCCCCCCCCCCTGGAAACTACACTTACTTACTTACTTACTTAGTCGTTCCCCTTCTACCGTGAGGTGTAGAGGTTTGGAAGAGAGAGTGCCAGACTATCCTATCGGCTGTCTTCCTCCTGGCCTGGTTCCATTCTAGTCCTCGATCCTTCAAAGATTGTCTAATGTTGTCCTCCCAGCGGACTCTGGGTCATCCTCGGGGTCTGGATCCTTGGCTCTTTGTTTCCCATGCTTGTCGTGGTATCCGATCTTCTCCCATTCTGCAGACATGGCCAAACCATGGAAACTACACTGCGTGTTATAAATATTAGTTTTCTAAAAAATGTAGTTGAAAAACAGCCAGAAAATGGACATATATAGCTCTGTCAGCACACAGTTCACATGAATGTGACAAATGGATCAAAATGTGAACTGTGACAATGAAAGCAAACATATGATAGATAGGCATTACTTGATTAGCAAGAGTAATACTATAGGCTGGATTTATGTCTTAGGGGAAAAATAATATATTTCACTGTTGAACAAAACACTGCTGTGTGCTTTGACTTTAATCTTTATTCCTTTCATCAGGACGAAAGAAAACTCCCAGCAAAGGTGTAAAAACACCTTCAGCAGCAGATAGATTCATTCCAAACAGAAACACAACTCAGTTTGAGGCAGCACATTATAAGGTACAAATGTTTTAAAAACTCAATGTAAAACATTTACATCTCTGTTGCTATTGTCAAGTATCTTCATGTTTGAAAACTAGCTGAAAATTTCGACTTCTTTGTCTTCTATGAGGTGACTGACAGGTCACTTCCTATTTTTAAAATGTTAAATGACACTTAGTTTCCATTAGATATACAGGAAACAAATGTCAAAGGAGCAATAAGTGTCATTTGATTAATAAGTTTAATTTTTTACATTTTATTTATAGAAGCTTACTTACTTAGTTGTTCCTCTTCTACCCTGGGGTGTAGAGGTTTGCCAGAGAGAGTGCCATACTATCCTATCGGCTGTCTTACTCCTGGCCTGGTTCTAATCTAGTCCTCAGTCTGTCAATGATTGTCTAATGTTGTCCTCCCAGCGAAATCAGGGTCGTCCTGGAGGTCTGGATCCATGGCTGTTAGTTTCCCATATTTGTCATGGTAGCGTTCTTCTATTCTACAGACATGGCCAAACCATCATAAATGTGCCTGTTGTACTTGGATCTTTTGTAGAAGCAAAAACCAAATTAAATTAAATCTAAAATGACAAAATAAACTGATGTTACAAGGGAGTGCAACAATTGCTGCCAGCTGTGAGGTCATGTACTCCTAATCTCATGTTGAGCTGTAATGTTAATGTGGCATATAATTTTATGTAATCAAATGGCAGTTGTCTTTATTCTGGCATTTATTTCTTATAAATTAATTGAATAGGAGTGAAGAAATACACATTTAAAAATAGGTAATGGCTTGTCAATCACCCTATAGAACACTGTTCATACTGTAGCATTTTCCATTTCGCCATGTTTTCATAAACTTTCACTGCGGTGCTCTGTGTCGTTTGTTATACTCTTCCTCATAACATTTATTTTCATACAAATATCTTACATCTGAATTAGAAATGTTTGAATTATTTATCATTGTTAGAAAATAATTTTCAATAGTGTCACCAATGAGAACTTACAGAAAATGTTTGATAAATAATATACAGGTTAAGAACTTACTTATAAAGTAGGTAGCCCTCTTCAGTCCTAACTGACTATGGGAATGCGCCCATGAGATGATGCCCATTAGCTGTCTTTTTGCCTGGTGTTTCTTTCGGGGCGTTCTTTTCTCTTCTGCTCGCTCTGAGACCTGTTTGCCCAGTCTGAGGTGGCGCCGTAGGGAGCAACGCCACTTGGTGTGATTGGCGATTTCGTCCTCCCAGGTTACTGGACTTATGTCCAGCACCTTCATGCGTCTCGTACACATATCTTTGAATCTCAGTGTATACATGCTTTGAAGACCAGCAACTTACGAAGTAAGCATGGACTAAAGTGCTGTTATTAATGACGGTGACTGTTGGCAGTACTTTTTTAAGAATGTAAATCATAATCTGTTCTTGTGTACAAGACCTTGAATATATACACACATTGTACGTCAATAATATAACGAAATTTTCCATAAGTTATGGAGACCTGAACTGACATGTACACTGATTCAGAACAAAAGAATAATAATCCATGTAAGAAAAAATTAATTCAATGAATGTCACACTAATAGCTGTTAATACTCCAACTGAGTGCAAATTCCAGTGTCTGCTGTGCAGAGAGTGTCCATTTATAACAAAGAAGTACAATAACAAGAGACAGTCAAAGGAGAAGAAAAGATAACATAATAATGGAGATAAAAACTTGGGAGTAGACAATTAGAAACAGGCATCAATCACAGAGGTCCATTGTAGTTCCTGGAGGTATTTGAAGAGGCAAAGAAAGAAAATGACTACTGCTCCTCAGACATGTCATAAGAGGCAGCTAAAATGAAGATGTGCATTACCAAACTCGTTTGGTAAATAAAAATTGCTCCAGAACCCCCGTCCCCATTCCCCTCTCAAAGTAATTGAACTGCATGGATCAGCCACATGTTTATTTTATATAGTATAGAATGTGAGTGAATAATTATACATAAATTGGTGTCTTGATCATAGCTCTGCACCCAAACACAATTAAATGAGGAGACATGGTCCACGATGAGTCCATCACAGCAAGAATATAAACAGATCATGGCTGAGAATTTGAATGGTGACACCTTGCAAAAGAAAATAATTTCATTCAACGAAAAACCTCCCCAAGCACCTGAGGGTACGTACATGTTCACCTGTACAGTATTCTATAATATATGGTAATCAGAGTCAGATTTGAAGAGTTTTTAAGTCAGTAGGAAGAAGTGTTCGAAGAGTTTCATGAATATAGTTTACAGTCAGTGGGAATGGATGCCTGGAGAAGAGAGGGATGTTCACAAGCAGCTCTAAAACATAATCCATGGTGATATCACGAGAAGAAAGAAGACATCAGATTAAGCTGGGAGAACAGGTCCTGGAGCAGGTCGACCACTTTAAATACCTCAGAGCTATTATAGACCGAAAGGGAGGCATCAAAGAAGAGTTGGCCACTCGAAAAGCAGCAGCTGGGAGACTTTTTCAGGCCATAAATTGAGGATTCCTCAGCAAGAGAGAGGTTGGTAAGAAAACGAAGATGGCTGTATACCGCTCCACCTATGTCCCAGTCTTGACATATGGATGCGAGTCATGGGCAATGTCTACAACCCATAAAAGCCAGATCCAAACCTCAGAAATGAGGTATCTGAGGAAGGTGGTTGAAGTAACAAGAAGAGACATGGTACGCAACCAGACGATACGTCAAGGCCTTAAATCCTACCCCCTGCAGACCCAAGTAGAACAGTCCCAATTAAGATGGTTTGGCCATGTCTGCAGAATGGGAGAAGATCGGATACCACGACAAGCATGGGAAACAAAGAGCCAAGGATCCAGACCCCCGAGGACGACCCAGAGTCCGCTGGGAGGACAACATTAGACAATCTTTGAAGGACCGAGGACTAGAATGGAACCAGGCCAGGAAGAAGACAGCCGATAGGATAGTCTGGCGCTCTCTCTTCCAAACCTCTACACCTCACGGTAGAAGGGGAACGACTAAGTAAGTAAGGGAATGGATGCCGGAAAAGTTTCTTGAATTTATCTGCAGACCATTATAGTAAGATTTTCATAATTATAATCAATTTGTATTCATTTTTTTTTAATCAATATAATTTATAGTGGGCAGTCAACAATCTTGGATCACTTTCTGCATATAATTTAATATCAGTTTAGTGAGAAATCGTGATGCTTTTTTAAAACACTCCTTACATTATTTTCTTTGGGATCTTTTCAAATTCACCGCAGTTGACTGCTGTTTGTAAAATATAATTTATTACATTTTTCCTGTTTGAAAATATTTCATTTGTATTATAAAGGCTTTGACTCCCACCAAGTCATTTTTTTCCCTCTGCGATCTTTAAGTGTTTTTCTTGTCTTATTATGTAACGAGCAATTATATTATGATATCACTAGGTTACCAGAATGACTTGCGTGTCTTATATAGTACTGGCAAAATTGGAGGCAGCATGAAAAAAGTGACCAGGTATATTCCACAAGTACCAGAACGTATTCTGGACGCTCCAGACATAATAGATGACTATTGTAAGTGTGCATTCATGTTGATAATGTGTTTGTTTCTTAAACTATTCCTTACATGGGAAGCTTCAAGAGTGTACTTTTCCTGTCACCATAAAGCCTCACAAATTGTTATATTTATTTAAACTTATGAGAATAATGACTTAGACAACTTAGATATGTTTTTGGAAACTGGTTTCAGTGCAGTGTAAGCATATACATTTAAAAAATGTTCCATAAACTACATGGGGGACAACTCTGCAGTTGGATTTTTTGCAGGATAAAGCACTTCTTACGCTCTTGCAGTGATATTTTCAGTAGCTATTTGTTTTACATGATGAGGTTCCACACCCTATACACACAGCTTCACATTAGGCCTCTTAAAACATACTGATGGAATAGTGGGTCTGTTCTTTCTTTGTCTGGAAACCACACAGGAAGTGACAGGTCTCTGAATCACTGGTTCAGCTAGGAGGGAATTCCAGGTATTATATACTGAAGCACATTAAAAACGCACCACTATTATATATACTGATGCCGAGAAGCTGGAAAAAAAACGTGTGGGAATGGATTTTCCCCGTGTTTGTCATGAGGTAGAGAGCAAATGGCTGCTGGAATGGAAAATGCATGATTCAACCCACGGGTTTGTGTACAGACTACATGAAAACAATGAAAGTTACACGTGCAACATGATTCCCAACAGCTATGACCCTGAAAATGTGTACACGTTGTGGCAGTATACTCGGTATAAAAAGGCCGTTGAGACAAAACACCCAGTACATGTGCTTGAAATGCCACGACTATCTGAAAACGACCGCCAACGAGCCATTGGTATGTTGGAGACCGGAATGAGCTCGCGGGCCATTGCCAGAAGGATGAATTGCCACCACAGCACTATTGTACGTCTCAATGAACGTTACGGAACCACTGGCAGTGCCCGGGATAGACTTCGGAGTGGCCAACCATGAGTTACTACCCCTGCGCAAGATCGTCATATTGTGCTGAGTCACCTAAGGAATCGTTCTTTCCCGGCATGTCAAACAGCAAGAGCAATAGTGGGTAGACGTGGGCTAGTCTCTCGAATGACAGTCATATGACGACTCAGAGATACAGGCCTTACTGCAAGACGACCTTATGTTGGGCCAAACTTGACTCACTTGACATCGTCAGCAGCGCCTGCAATGGGCAGAGCAACATGTCAGATGTACTAGACTGCAGTGGAATGCTGCCCTATTCACAGACGAGAGCAGATTCAACATATCCTTTGCTGATGAACGTATGCGGATTTGGCGACGGTGTGGAAAGCGCTTTGCAGATTGCTGTGTTCGTCAGCACAACCAATTTGGAGGTGGCAGTATTCACATTTGGGAAGGATTCAGTTTTCACCATCGCTTGCCTCTTCATGTCTTCCATGGAAATGTTAATGCTGTGACATATCAAGATGAGGTTCTGGATGCATTGGTTGCTCCTGCGTTCACAAATTATCCAGACTTGCAGCTTCTCCAGCAGGATAACGCACGCGCGCACACCGCATGCATTACGCAGCAATATCTGCAGCAGCAGAAAATTGTGACGATTGATTGGCCTGCCCTATCACCAGACATGTCCCCTATAGAACATCTGTGGGACGAGCTTGGACGCAGAGTCTACATGCAAGGTTCTCCAGCTAATCTGCAACAGCTCGAAGCTGCTCTTACACGTGAATGGGACTTGATTCCCCGGAATTTCCTTCAGAGACTTGTGCGTTCCTTGCGGAGCCGCTGCCAAGCTTGTTTGCAAGCACTCGGTGGACATACCAGATACTGAGGATAGTGTGAATGAATTTTTTTATTGGTTGCATTTTTGGTTTTCTCCCTTGCCTGCACAGAATGTAATGAATTTCATAACAATCAAATGTACAAATTAATGACCAGCATGAATTCATAGGAAAATGAATAAAGATTCCAAATATGTAAACTTGTAAACACTTATATTTACATTTCACACTCTGTTCCTGGATTATACAGGTGGTGAATTTTTAATGTGCTTCAGTATACATTATAATGCCCTGTAGTTTAACTTCAGCACCTTAATGATGTCCCAATGACTAAGACACCACTAGTACTCAAATTATAGATAGTCCAAATCCTAATGATAATTTCCAATGAACAGTCAATTTAATAGAGTCTTTTTATACACTGAAATGTCAAAAACAGATCAGGTTTCCTGTAACAGTACATCTCAGTTCTTGATAGTGGATAAACTCTTGTAACTGGCTATCATAACTTGTCTTAATGATAAAGTCAGCAGATTGACTGCATGTAGCATATGTTATAAACACAGGTCTGATCTTGATCTATGAGAAGTTAAGATGTTTCTTCAAATTTCAAAATGTCATGTCTCAAACAAATGTTGGCTGATTGTATCATGTTATCTACTAAGCATGGTCAACTATCTTCCTACATACATCTGCTAATGCTTTGGTCAGCACTCTCACGGGGCCATTGAGCTAGGAAATCCTCTTATGTGATAAAATGGCTAATAGCCATGACTCGAAGGGATGTTGCTCACGCCCTAGTCCTCATGTGGCATTACATCGTAGACTTCTTAGAAGAGGGACTCCCATCTTCTTACAAAATTTCCTTCTCTATATGTTCATTCTTCTATGCTTCTGTCTGTCATATCACTGGGCTTATGCTTCTGTCTGTCCTATCACTGGGTTGTTGATCTAGAAAATTCTCCTATGTGATCAAATTGCCATTGCTCATAGGGACATGGCTTCTGGATTCGCTCCATCTTGAACATGGTAAAAGAGAGAGACTTCAGATCTTTCTAAAACCTGTTCATATATTTGTAGTTTCTAGAATATTATAGACAACAGTCATCATGAATATTTAAAATCCAAATTTCACTTGATCTGAAGAACTTATATTTACCTTATCTTTGTGAGTAGGAAAATGCTGCAGTTTACCTATTCTTCCTACCTTTAATATTAGGCTGTTATCTAAAACACTTTTCTGTCCATTCTTTAATAACCTTCACCTTGTATTTCCGCTGTGTCCACAGTTTATTAGCTGCAAAATCCAGTTCAGCTGTAATTTACTACAATTATTTTGCCTCATGTTCAACATTCCTTCTAAGCTCTGCATGTGTGCGCGCACATACAAATGTAAATTTTTTAAAAATATGATAATAAATGTGGTGGTCCATTGAAAAATACACATACTAAATTTAGTGCACACAATTTTGTTGTCACTGGGAACAAAATTGCACAATTTAAAAATCTTTGCACACACAGGAAATTAACAATTAGAGGGAACATTGCTCATGTTAATCAGACACTGATGTCTTTTTTTTTTTTTCATGGATCACTGCTTTGAATGCATTACTTCCACGTTCCTGAGCTACGTGTTTCCTGTTTATAACACACAACTTTCTCGTGTGTACACATCCTTATTCATCTGCCCTATACTTTGTCTATCTTTTAAACTCCTGTGAAATAATGCTGCCGCAAATGTACAACATACCTGCGCTAATTTTATATAATGTCCCAGTGTGCAGGTTGTAAGAAGGCTTAGAGTTTAGATTTATATGTGATGCTCATATTTTAACAGAAACGACAACCAGAAAGCTGGAGACTTTCATAACTGGGTACTTGCATAGAACTGAGGGATTGAAATGATATGACAGGATCACCAATGTGGAGCTGATGGAAGTAACCAGACAAACACCAGTGAAAAAAAAGATGAGAGAAGAAGTTAGCATTGGATTGGACACACATTAAGAACACTAGCTGATGGTATATCAAGGCAGCCCTTGTGTAAGAGAAATAAAGGAGACCAAAAACACATGGGGATGGGAATTACCATAAAGGGAAAAGAAGAAGAGATGGGAAAACCTTTAATGGATAGCACAGGACAAGAAGGCTTGGCATGTATTTGTTGAAGGCTTGTTCTTCACAGGGAGTTGAAAGGTCATGAATGAACATTTGTTTTTGCCATATTGAGAATATCATCGTGTAGTTCTCAGGGGTATCTGAATAGACAAAGAAATAACAGGACTACTGCATCGTCAGGCATGTCGTACACGGCGACTAGAATGAGGTTGTGCATGGGGTTGGCAACCTCATCATGTAAAACAAACTGCCTACTGCAAGATCAAGTGACTGCTTGGTGCAGACTTCCTGCAAGGGGATCTCAGCTACATTGGTGGCTCCATTCTCCATTGTTATTGTTATCGTTATCGTTATTATTGAACAGAATGAACATCACTGCACTCCAGGCAAACCCATAGGTGCCCAGTCTCCCTCAATATGTGTCAGAGTCTGAATGATTGTTCCGTTCTCCATAAGGAGAGCAAAGGAAACTGATGATGATACTGAGAATATGTCCTAAATATGAATCCTGGTGTTAGTGCTTGGAAAATGTACTTAAATTTGTTTTTTCTTTCTCCATCACAGACCTCCGCTTGATAGACTGGTCAGCACAAAATGTGTTGGCTGTGGCACTGGCAGGAAGCGTTTACTTGTGGGATGCTTCTACAGGAGAAATTACTTTATTGATGGACATGAAAAGCACATCTGGAGATTATGTTAGTTGTACTAACTGGACAGCGGATGGGAACCATGTGGCCTTGGGGCTTAGTACTGGATCTATTGAGGTAGGAAACTTATTTATAATTGATTGTAGCCATTATTTTATCAAATTTGGATGTCAAGTTGATATTGGTTAATCCTTGTAGCTGTTGCATTTACACTTTAAGAAAATATGATGATGTTCCTTGGCATTGTTTGTGACCTTTTAATGATATGCTGTCTCCTCCTATAAGTTTTAGCTACTCCCTTAATCCTTCTTTTTCTTGATTTTCTTCGTGCCCTGCTTTTATATAATTTAGCATGTGATGAGAAAGTTGCTGGTTAGCCAATTGTGACAGATTTCATCATTATTATCATCACCCTTCAGCTCCTGAAGGAGCATAGGACTTCAACAAACTTATGCCAGGTCTTCCTGTCCCGTGTTATCAACTCATGTATTTCCATATCTTCTTCATCCCATTCATATCTTCTTCATCCCATTCATATCTGTCTCCAGATGTCATATAATAGTTCATAAGCAGCTTATAGCACAGCTCATCTTTGGAAAAGTTGTAATCAATTTAAATTTTAAGAAAAATTAATGAACACGTGTTCTGCTTTCAGCTTTGGGATGCAGCTAGCCAGAAAAAACTGCGGACAATGAGTGGGCATGCAGCCAGGGTTGGTGCTTTATCCTGGAACACTTACCTTCTGAGCAGGTCAGATTGATTTTAAAATTTAACAAATGCCAGAATGTCATCATATCTCATGAAAATATTTTAATGCTTTAATTTTTTTCTGTCCACTATTGCCATGAAGCGTTGTTGGTCTTCCCTGTGCCCTAAAAAAACAAAACACCAGATCTTTTGCGGTTCAGGCTCCAGTCTCATGAGATGGCCAAACCACTTAATTTTCTGTCTCTATATATTTTATACAGGATGTAGTTCGAATAATTTGTCTGATGTCATTATTTCTCCTTCTGTCTCTCCTGGTAACATCAGTAGCTCTTAAAGCATTTCATCTTGCACCATGTGATTTTCCTCTCCGGTGCTGTGGTCAGGGACGATGTTTAATACTAAAAGCAAAGAGTTATTTTAAAAGTATTTTAACAGTATATCTTAATAGAGAAGGTTCCATTAATTTTTATCACTCTAGCCATTCATAACTTCCTAAAAAAACATATTTCCTTGCATTAGCAGTTTCAAACCAGTTGAAAAATATTATTCTAATTATTGAAATCAGCACAAACAGGTATAGAAAATATAAGCTATGGCATAGTCAGAATGGTATAAGAGATTAAGTGATCAGTTTGAAGAAAATGGGAAATATGAGTTAAAAGTCTGAAAGCAATGGAAGATGTGATAGAAAAATATGAAGAAAATGCTAAATATGAGAGAACAGTTTGAAGAAAATAGAAAGTGTGAGAGAAATTTGTGAAGAAGCTGGAGAATGTAGGAGAAATGTATTAAGTAAGTGGAAAATGTGAGAGAAATATATGAATAAAGGGGAAAATTGGAGAGAAATGTATGAATAAAGTGGAAAATGTGAGAGAAATGTATGAAGAAAATGAAAAATGTGAGAGACGAATGAAGAAAATGGAAAATGTGAGAGAAATGTATGAATAACGTGGAAAATGGGAGAGAAATGTCTGAAGAAAGTGGAAAATATGAGAAATGTATGAAGAAAGTGGAAAATGTGAGAGAAATGTATGAATGAAATTTGAAAGTGTGAGAAACAAGTGGGGGGTGGACTGATTGAGTGGTCTGGCAATCAGGCATTGTCCTAGGGCCCACTCCCCCTAGCCTCCATCTAGCTTAATCAACTGTCCAGTAAACAGTCCCTTATTGCCCGGGGGGCCCAGATCACTCAGTCCGCTCCTGGATTCAAGTGAGAAGAAATATGAAAATTTAAGAGAAAATAGGAAATATTAAGAGAAAAGTATTAAAACTAGGTTCTTGTCTCCATTGTAGCGGAAGTCGTACTGGCAGCATACACCATCATGATGTTCGAGTGGCAGAACACCATGTGGGAACATTGCAAGGTCATTCACAAGAAGTCTGTGGACTCAAGTGGTCACCAACTGGGAAATACCTAGCCAGCGGTGGCAATGACAACCTGCTCAACATCTGGCAGTCTGACATGGGGTCACTGCTTACTGCTACTGAGCCTTTGTACACGTTTAACCAGCATCAGTCTGCTGTGAAGGTATATAAATACTGAGTCATCAACAGCTTTTTTTTAAATTAGTAGAAATGAATTAAAGCTAGGAATTTTAAGACCATGAGGCATTATTTTTTTTTGCACTCAGAGCTTAAAAAATGACAGCCAGATACAGACTTTCATCAATGGACGTTTGCAAAGAATAGGACTGAAATCATTTGTTAAGGTCCTTATTGAGGAAATGATGGAAAAAATTGGACAAACACCAGTGGAATAGGAGGTAAGGGAAGACATTCATGTTGGACAGGACACATATTTAGCAAACCAGCTGATAACATTACAGGATAGTCCCTGTTCTGGAATGTATCTTCTTCTTCTTTCTTTGATCCATAACCACTTATCGTCAAAGCAGTCAGCGGCCATCATGCCTGGTGGCGTCTTGTAGGGCAGCAACAAATTGATTCCACTTTGCTCGGTCGGCGGCTGTTAACGTCAAAATGGTGCTATATACAAATGGTGATAATTGTCTATGTTACAGCTTTCAATTTGATGTAAATAATAATTTACATCGCAGACATGTTACATCAGATACGATTCACCTAACACTGGTACACTGCAGTTACAAAAAAATCAATTACACAGGCAAATTGCGCAGAACGTTACAGCTGTTCAGTATGATGTAAACAGGGTTTACATCGCAGTTCTAATGTTACATCAGTAAATTCACCAGAACGACTGCTGACACTGCAGTTACAAAACCCGCCACACAGGCGTACATCTATAGGACTCCCTCAACGACTGCATACCCTGCAGTTAACAAAACGCCATACAGGCTTGAATCTATATATCCTAGCAGTTCTAATGTTCCACCAGAACGACTGCTGACACTGCAGTTACAAAACGCCACCCAGGCTTAAATCTATATATACTCAAAAGACTGTCCGCTCTGTAGTCTATAAGTAATCTGGCCTACACAACTCCTGGCCTTATAATCTCTTCAATAACTCTGATATCTGTTCATGGATCCTTAAATCTATATATATACTCAAAAGACTGTCCTCTCTGTAGTCTATAAGTAATCTGGCCTACACAACTCCTGGCCTTATAATCTCTTCGATAACTCTCCCTTCATAAGGAACAATGGCCTAACTATCTCCTAGCGCCGTTCCTGCACAATAGAAATCTATCAGGGAGGTAAATATGATCCCAAAACATCGGCCTGTATACACCAAGGCCTCAGAACATGTCCTTAACATAAAGTACACCTTATCTTCTCTTATCACATCTTATCTGCAGATTTATCACATCTTATCTGCAGATAAACACATCTAAATAGGCAAGTACTAGTACACCTCGAAAAATGGCCAAATATCGTTCCCTTACACTACCCTTGGGAACACACACAAGATACAGGGCTGACTCTCCAGTCACCCGCCCAAACTTAGACTGCCACGGGATGACACATCTCCCGCACAAACAGACACCGGACTCGGCTGTTCACGGACTCCCCGTGAGCTATTCACAGCCGGCCGAAACCAGTACAGAATAACTACATGACCAGCGCTCACACGCTTTCTGTACACTCTATTTTCTAATATATAAATGTTTAAACAACTCACAATTAAACCAGCTAACAAATGCGACAACCCTGAATTCACACTGTATAATCAGTATAGTACGTATCACTCCCCTTTGACCTTTACAGTTACCACCCGGTCCGGAGAAAAAAATGATTTATCATTTTTTTGAAAAAACTACATCACCGACAAATGAGGGGTCAGCTAAGCTCTAATATATGCTTACAACAATAGTTTTATGATAAGGTCAAAATAATACATCGCCAAATAATAAAGCAAGTGTACAATAAACAAATTACCCATAATAATCTGCCAAATACACCGAAATAATCATTTACAAACAAAGTTAGGTATTATTACTGTAGACCAAACATAACACAATAAATAGAAAGTAAAGTCAAGATGAAACAAAAGAAGCATGATCAGCGCAGAAAATCAACAAAGAAATCGAAATAGGCAGAAAGATACATAATACCTAATAGTAATAATTAAGCTAATCAATTCCTTGCATGAAATACATAGAACTGTCACTAATAATTACATATACTAATCCATATTACAATACGTAAGAATACAAAGTATGGAAGTGTAAGAAGTGAACGTATACAACTAGTATCAAGTAACATCCAGATGAAACATGGAAGCATAACCAAAGTATAGACCGCTTCCAAAGAAATGTAGTGAAACGAAGAATCATTCGAAAAGGAAGAAGGGAATTCAAAAGATGAATGCATAGAAAAACGACAACAATACATCCCAACAACAATCCAAGTAACTAACGCATAATAAATAATTTTAGCTAAATTACAAAACTTATTCTTAACTACAATGATTTATCACAGACATCACACAAAAAAGTGCGATATATAAAATTATCACAATCTCAAAACAAAACAAAAATTACTATTTTAAATGGAATATCAACATATATTATTACACCTAATTAAGCGCTTTGGCGCAGAAAAAATATAACAATGTCAAAGAAAAATACATTTCCAAAAAAAAAAATTACAGTACAAAAAAGTTTCTTAAAGCTAAGTTAAATAAAAACAGTATTTTAATTTTTCTAGATTAAATCTATAATTAATATACTAAAATGAAATGATCTTTAACCAAGTTAACGACATCTAACAAAAAGAATTCCAATTCTTAAGTAGACTCATAATAAACGCATACTAGTTTAAACAGAACTCAGCAGAAAAAAGCACATGGCAAAAAATACCAGAAATCAATGTTTCAAAATATGTTTACAAATACAAATACAAAATCATAACTAACACATACAAGTTTAGTTTCAAAATTACATTTCACAACACAATAGTTACTGCATATAACCTCTGTATATGGTAATATTAATTAGACATAGCACCAGAATATAAGAAAAAAAAAAAATTTAATGAATAACAAGACTCTCTGAAACAACTAACGCATATTCGTCGCTAATGAGTTTGTGCATAGGGCTGGCAATCTCATCAAATCCAAAATTTTCCTAAGAACCAACGTTGCAAAACATATCAATGTTTGATGAATCAACTATCATTGCTTCAACTTCACAACGTAGCACCTATGGTCATACATAATATGGTCTAAGTGGAATAGTCTTCCGACTAGCGTATGAAAAAAAAAAAAATCACAAATCCACAATCTCATTACAAAAATTAAAGATAAGTCACTACAAAGTGATATGTCATAATTTCATTGCAATCATAACACATGCAATGTTTATCAACAAAACAATCATGTAAATAATGACAGTCACAACAGTGCATACATATGAACATACACAATACCTAAGACATTATGTAATGTAAGTTACTATACAATACAGTAATTCATTAACCAAAAATAAATTAAGTGTAAAAAACACTATAGCAATCTTAAACTAACTCCTAAACAGACAAAAAAAAAAAAATAGGTCACAAATCCGCGGTCCTCGATAGCATTCTGTAAAACCGCACGGGGCGATGTCATACAACACCGTGTCAACAGGCTGGCTGGGTTTCGCTTGACTAGACACCTGGTCACAGGTTGACCCACATTCCTCTCACAGTAAAAAATAACTTCGGTGTGAAGATTCTTAACAAGCCGAATACTGTGGGAAAATATAAATGAAAATGTCTATTTCAATCAACTTGTGAGATTTATTGAAGTAAAACGGAAAATTAGTCTTACATTTTACCCAAACGTGTGGCAGTGAAAACGTCTGGTCTATATATGATGCCATCATTTCCTCGTCACATAGCCGATAACACAGAAGGATAGGACATCCTGACCGAAATGAAGGTCATCACAACAGTACGCTGAAATAAAATCCTACTTACACACAACGAGATATTCTCTCGAACTCAAAATGCATAACAAGCAGTAGTATTTGAAACAATACCCTTACTGTTACCTTGTTTACAACCAAGATTGTTCTTTTGTTGTGCAACATTATTATGATTAGTATTTCTACTTCTATAAAAATATCTAACCGATGGATTCTGTTTTGTTCTAGAACCATCATTATAAGGCTGATAACCTTTATTGTAATTATTTCTTTCACCAAAACTGTTTTTATTCTCCTTTGTAACAATATTCTTACTAAATTGATCAGTACCAGTGATAACAAAATTCTTATGGTTATCAACATGTTGAGTTTTATTTTGGGTACAAGTCTTACTAATAGCTTTGTCCCTTATTATCTGTTTATCAGTATTTCCATAATCAGAATAATGGTTGGTCTTTTTAGATCTGCCTTGAAATTTATCTCCATTTTTTTTGCAATGTATAGAACTGACTGTTATAGCAGAATTATCTTTGCTGGCCTGACGCCACGAGTCAGTAATGTTACCAGAAGTAGTACGTGGGAAATTGTATTTGCCACGTAGAGATCTACGTTTACCATGTTCGTTTTTCGCATCAGCAAAAAGTGTAAAGGGCTGGCTTCTTGCTTGTTTTACTTGATGATAAATAACCTTCTGTCTACTATTGTCCACATCGACAGTAGACAACCCCTTAATGCCTAAAACAACATCTACCAAACCATAAACTCTATTTCTCAGATCACTAATCTCAGCATTTCTAAGTGATATATCTTCAGTTTGTTTCTTAATTAAGTCATTAGATGTTAAAACCTTACTCTTCTCCTCCATGAGTAATTTCTCAATATCAGTCATTTCCTCTTTCTTAAACGATAACTCCTTTACTCTCTTTTCTACATTAGCACCAATTTGTCGTGCATCAATCTCAATATCATCATTATTCGTAAGTACATCATTTTTCTTCAGAAATACTGTATACTTTTCTTTCAGTTGGTGACTAACAATCACGTTGTCACTCAATAGCTCAGTAAGTGTTTCATTAACTAAGTTCTCACATCTCTTAGCCTGAACTTTTAATTTTTCATGTATCTCTCCCTTTTCTTCAATCTCTCGAGTGAGATTACTAATTTCGCCTTGATTATATTCAATCTGTGTTTCCAAGTCTTTTACTCTACTGCTAGCAGAGTCTAATGCCGTTTTTACCCTAGCAAGCTCCAAGTTTGATTTCTGTAACTCACTTGTGAGCTTAGACACTGTTTCTTGTAATCTTTTCTTTTCAGCCATATCCTGCAAAAACATATCTCTCTCCTGTAAAGCACTCTGTTTGTTTTTCTTCATTCGCTCCTTCTCTTCTAATTCCTTTTTCTGCTCATTAGGAGTACCGTTATGGATTATTTTGCATATACCTTGCACTATATGTCCGTGTTGAACCTTCCTATACTGATACACAAACACACGAAGGTGCTCTATCAACTCCACCAAATCTTTAGCCATTATCAAATTATGATCAAACCTAAAATTATCTTCAGCAAACAACCTTAAGGATCTAGACGCATTCATCAAAAAATCGTCCAACACCCATGCTTCAAGTCGTGAGCCTCTCAATCGTTCATTATCCCTACCATCTACTAATGCAAACCTCAACATAGGCCTCATATCGCCTGGATTAATGTCACCATCCATGGTGATTCAATCGTTGAATGTACTATATTTTTTTGACCACTTATAATTCTAATAAGGTTATGTTACATAGCAACAATCAATTACGCACTAAATACTATATTAACCAGTTAATATAATTCATAATGAGCAATATGAGAAGACTTGATAGCATACATACATAAACACAGTTTTCACAACAACGAAAACCACTTATCTTGCAAATAGCAATTAGTTCCTTCTTTTCTCGTTACAATCGATGGGCATCAACATCAAAGATGACACAACATAAGCAGAGTCCCATGTCAACTCTCACTCCACCTTGACACAGCATGCTATGTTGTCGTACACAGCACAGGAAACTGGAAACAGTATGCTATGTGATCGTACACAGCACTGGAAACTGGAAACAGCGCAAGTTACCCACTTGTTCCCTCTGTCGTCGCGAAGGTACACTGTCTGTCACTCTTGTTGCAAAGAGTTACTTGATATTTCGAACTTGCATATAAAACTGGAACATATTGTAATTCTCATAATGCCGATATCGCTGATGATGACGAATCAGGACAGGTCGCCATAACCATGTCAAAGTTTACTTGATAATTTCGCTCCGAAACGTAGAACTGGACACGCTGCAGATACTTCGCAGTGAAGCTTGTAAACAATTGCCATCTCACCGTGTCACCGGTTTCAGATCATGAGTGACACACAACTGTCTGTGTATAGTAGAGGCGTTGACGATAACAGGTCACAATCGACACAAAAACTGTAGAAAATTCGTCTTTGTTTCTTAACAATGTAGCAGTAAGAACAGGCGTTCTAAATCCAAGCCACGCCTACACAGGGCTCACTCTTAAACAGGTCAAGGTTCCGTAGAAACAATTTTACAACGCGAAGTCATGGGTCTAACGCCCGTAAGGTTGGCCCACCAAATGTTATCGTCGAAAATACAACAAATGGTGGTAAATTATATCCCAGGGTCTAATTGATAAAGTTCTGTTGATGTCTATTTGGTAAAGTATATCTCTCTGTTGATGTGATTAGACTGATTGTAGTACATGCGCCCACACAGAGCAGATGATAAATAGGTTAAGATTTCTTAGTAGAAAGGCCACTGTGTATCATAACGCGAATGTTGTAGGAATACGATCCAAAATAACTGGAAACCACCAACTGTTAAAGCCCCATTGTATCGAGTTTCAGTTGAGAGAACTACCACAATAAATGTTGCAGATGATCAATGGGTTAGCTCTGTATTGTCCCTGTGTATAAAGTCTGCAGTGAGTGGTATGAAGAGTACAGTCACTCACCCCGTACTGTCAAGCCTAGATCAACGAATCAGACTAGTGTTCATTTCCAATTGACAGCACATCATTTATTTACACAGCAACATCAATCCGATACGATACACTACACAGGTACAACATGATACACAAAAATCAATAATAATCAATTGCGCAGAATGTTACAGCTGTTCAGTATGATGTAAACCCTGTTTACATCGCAGTTCTAATGTTACATCAGTAAATTCACCAGAACGACTGCTGACACTGCAGTTACAAAACCCGCCACACAGGCGTACATCTATAGGACTCCCTCAACGACTGCATACCCCTGCAGTTAACAAAACGCCATACAGGCTTGAATCTATATATCCTAGCAGTTCTAATGTTCCACCAGAACGACTGCTGACACTGCAGTTACAAAACGCCACCCAGGCTTAAATCTATATATACTCAAAAGACTGTCCGCTCTGTAGTCTATAAGTAATCTGGCCTACACAACTCCTGGCCTTATAATCTCTTCAATAACTCTGATATCTGTTCATGGATCCTTAAATCTATATATATACTCAAAAGACTGTCCTCTCTGTAGTCTATAAGTAATCTGGCCTACACAACTCCTGGCCTTATAATCTCTTCGATAACTCTCCCTTCATAAGGAACAATGGCCTAACTATCTCCTAGCGCCGTTCCTGCACAATAGAAATCTATCAGGGAGGTAAATATGATCCCAAAACATCGGCCTGTATTCACCAAGGCCTCAGAACATGTCCTTAACATAAAGTACACCTTATCTTCTCTTATCACATCTTATCTGCAGATTTATCACATCTTATCTGCAGATAAACACATCTAAATAGGCAAGTACTAGTACACCTCGAAAAATGGCCAAATATCGTTCCCTTACACTACCCTTGGGAACACACACAAGATACAGGGCTGACTCTCCAGTCACCCGCCCAAACTTAGACTGCCACGGGATGACACATCTCCCGCACAAACAGACACCGGACTCGGCTGTTCACGGACTCCCCGTGAGCTATTCACAGCCGGCCGAAACCAGTACAGAATAACTACATGACCAGCGCTCACACGCTTTCTGTACACTTTATTTTCTAATATATAAATGTTTAAACAACTCACAATTAAACCAGCTAACAAATGCGACAACCCTGAATTCACACTGTATAATCAGTATAGTACGTATCACTCCCCTTTGACCTTTACAGCGGCCATCCTTCGTACAGTGCCCCAACTGTGGTTCATTCTTTGCATCTCAGCTTCCACAGTTCTCCGCCAAGTTGTTTTTGGTCGGCCTCTCTTTCGCTTTCCCTCGGGGTCCATAGCACAGCTGTTCTTGTGATGGTATCAGGGTCCCTTCTGAGGACGTGGCCAACCCAACTCCAGCGTCTGCCAGCTATGATGGTGTGCATGTCCTCCTGGTTACTCCGAATAAGTAGTTCTTGGTTGTCTGGAATGTATAGGGAAAGAAAAATAGAGAAGAGACCAAAAAAAAAAAACACACAGAGAAAAGAACTAGATATGGACATGATATGAGTAAAGGAGACATGAGAAAAACCTTGAACACATGGCTCAGGACAGGAGGGCTTGGCATGTTTTGTTGAGGACCTGTGCTCCATGGGAAACGAAACATACAGATGATAATGATTGATTCTGAGTCTCTGTTATTATTTTATGCAAATGTAGTCATTCTCCACTTCTTTGTCTTTCCATTGCTCCTTTCCATTTCCCTCTTTTTTCTTTATTGTCTGTTTTCCAATTTTCTCTTAGCAAATCTTTCTCGTTCAGTTGTACAGTTTTTGTCTCCCTTTGTTTTGCTTTTTTTCCAGTGCTCTCCTCCTGATCTATCTCTTTTGTACACCATCATCATCATCAAGTATCATGCTAGCGACATAGGTGATCATGTCTGTCCACAACTTCCTGTCTTCAGTACTGTTTTTCAATTCTGTTGTTGACCTCTTTCCATGCCATGTCAAACTGTCCAGAATCTTCTCTCTTTGTTGTCCTCTATCTATCTTTCTTCAATCTTTCCTGTTGTTACAATATATTCCAGCTTTTTTTTCATAACGTGCCCAAAGAAAATGGACTGCTTCCTTCTTCTCAGAGCAGTTTTGTACATGATAGGAAACTCTATACAGAGTGGATACAACAGGAGGCAATCTGATCATCAGAATTTGTCCCCCAGTCATCAGACAAGTGTTTCAGCCCTTTTATCTCTTTTACACTCTGAGGGGGGGCCTTGGGTCATGTACATATTCTAGTATATCGGTACATTATTTTCCATAATTGTCAAAGCAATATCAATGTGTCTGTTTACCATCTGAATCAGGCTTTAGCATGGTGCCCATGGCAACCACATGTACTGGCCAGTGGTGGAGGAACAGCCGACAGACACATCAGATTCTGGAATTGTAATAATGGTGCTAGTCTCAGTTCAGTAGACACAAGGTCTCAGGTAAGCTGTTGTAATTTTAGTCAAAAATCTAATATTCTTTTGCGTGTGAATGAAAAGGAATCTCTTGGTGTAGGATCAAGGACATTACTAGATTCTAGATGACACGGGCACATGTCTAAATAATCACTAACAAAGACACATCTAGACCTTGTCGTGTCAGACTCGTTACCTAAGAGTTAAGATCCCAGTAACAGCAGGACACCAACTCATATGTAATAATGCATCGCAGTAACAAATGAATAGTGTAGTGCAAATAATAAAAGTGGTAAACTAGACACTTTGCTATTCCTTTGGCACAGCTGCTAGTATTAACAACACTGCGAGAGCACCTCCATATGTCTCAGCACATTATTATAAAACAAAATAGCCCATGGCTTCACAACTGAACACCTTCCTAAAATACACCATCGACAGCTTCTCCACACTGAATTAAACCTGGTGTTTCAACAACAACATAACCACACCATCTAACTTTCTACCTGATTCGTTCAACTCCCTAGAACCAACTTACTGGTCATGCCTCAAAATGCCCTGACCTTTGCTCACCCTGTAAAAATATATCTCTCCTTCAGATGGAAACAGCTCATGTTCACCTCATGTGGGCTTCGCACAAATACATTATCGCTTTCACAGACCACCTGTACTCACGTCACACAATTACACCCTGTGGAGCACCATGTTCCAACAATTATTCTCAAGCTGTTTGTGACGCTTTTGTTTTGTTTTAGCCAACAGAAGATGGTGGTCTGATGCCACATCTGCTCCTCTACACACTTTTACATCAAGCAATGATGACCTAAACTTCTTACTTATGCATATGTGATCAATCTGATTCTCAGTTCTGTGGTCTGGTGATATCCATGTTGCTTTATGTATTCTTTTATGTGGAGATATGCTTCCTCCTATAGCTAGTTGATTTGAAGCACAGAAGTTAGCTAATAGTTCCTAAAACAAAATTAAAACTCAAGAAATTTACAACAGTATATAGCTATAGACAACAGTACAATGTGGGATATCTAAGAAATCAGGAAATAAGAGAAAAGTTTTTGATCACAGTATCCAACAAATACCAAGTACTCCAACAGCTGGAAGATGAAGCAGTTACGGAAGACCACTGGCAACAAGTAAAAAATATATGGAACGAGACATGTGAAGAAGTACTGAGAAAAAGAGAACATCAGCACAAAGCATGGATAACAACAGAAACCATTAGCAAGATAGAAGACAGGAAAAACAAGAAAGCAGATTTAAACAGAAGCAAAACCAGAAGCTTCAAAGTCAAGGCTCATGAAGTGTACATAGAAGCAAACAAAGAAGTAAGAAGAAACACCAACAGAGACAAGAGGAAGTATATTGAAGAGTTGGCAAGGGAAGCAGAGGAAGCTGCAGCCAAAGGAAATATGAGGGACCTGTACAACAACACAAAGAAGCTAACGGAGATATAAGCAAGCAAATGGTCTCATAAAAGATAGGAATGGAAAATTGCTTAGTAATATACAAGAACAAATAAAGAGATGGACAGAACATTTTGAGGAACTTCTCAATAGACCAGCTGCAACTAATCCCCCAGACATCCAGCCAGCAGAAGAGGAGCTACAAAGCAGCTGTGAATGACCAAGTAGAGAAGAAATAAAGAAAGCCATAAAGCTTCTGAAAGATGGAAATGCAACTGGTCCAGATGGCATTCCAACAGAGGCCATCAAAACAGATATTGATACCTCTACAGAGATATTATACAAACTACTTGGCAAAGTCTAGGAGAGAAAGAAAATACCAGCAGAATGGAAGGAAGGTTATCTGGTCAAGTTGCCTAAGAAGGGAAATTTACAAGAGTGCACAAATTATAGAGGAATAATGTTACTATCAGTGCCAGGAAAAGTATTAAACAGAATCATCCTTGGGAGATTAAAAGAATCCATAGACAAGCAACTGAGAGATGAACAAGCAGGTTTTCGACAAAACAGATCCTGTACAGACCAGATAGCCACATTGAGAATAATAGTTGAACAAAGTCTGGAATGGAATTCACTGCTTTACATCGAATTCATGGACTATGAAAAGGCATTTGACAGTGTAGACAGAGAATCACTTTGGAAACTGATGAGGCATTATGAAGTTCCCATGAAGATCATTAACTTAATAAGGAAGACCAATGAAGACATGACATGCAGAGTTCTTCATGAAGGACAACTTACATAACCGTTTAGGATTAGAATGGGAGTGAGACAGGGATGCCTCTTGTCTCCATTTCTTTTCTTACTAGCAATAGATTGGGTTATGAAAACATCGACATCACACAACAGAAATGGAATACAGTGGAATCTGACTAAACAGCTTGATGATCTGGATTTTGCAGATGACTTGGCTCTTCTGTCACATAACCATAATCAGATGCAAGAGAAAATGAAAATTCTCGATGAGAGTTCACAACAAGTGGGCCTGAAATACACAGGTAAAAGACAAAAATTATGAGAATAAATGCAAGAAATGATAACAAGATTGAACTTGAAGAAACACCACTAAAGATGTAGAATCGTACACATATCTTGGTAGTAATATAGACAAAGTTGGAGGGACAGACAATGATATCAAAATAAGAATACAAAAAGCAAGAGGCGCTTTCATTGCATTGGGAAACAAATGGAGGTCAAGAGAAATCAAGTCCAACATGAAAATAAGAATCTTCAACTCAAATGTCAAGTCAGTCCTATTGTATGGCTCTGAGACATGGAGATCAACAAAAACAACTAAAAAGCTACAGACTTTTATAAACGGGTGCTTGCGTAGAATAGAAGGACTGAAATGGTATGACAAAGTCACAAATGTGGAATTGATGACAAGAACCAGACAAGTGCCAGTGGAACAAGAGCTGAGAAGATGACGCTGGCAATGAATAGGACACACATTGAGGAAACCTGTTGATAGCATTACAATGCAGTCCATGTTCTGGAATCCACAGGGAAAGAGAGGCAGAGGTAGACCGAAAAACACTTGGAGAAGAGAACTGGATACAGAAGTGAAAATAATGAGGAAAACATGGAAAGAACTTGAGCGGATGGCATGGGACAGGAAGACTTGACATGTGTTTGTTGAAGGCCTTGCTCCTCAGGGAGCTAAAGGATTGTTTGTGACGCTAGATAAGCAGATGTTTTGGAATCCCCAGGGCAAGAGAAGCAGAGGTAGACCAAGAAGCACATGGAGAAGAGAGCTGGAAACAGAGATGAAAATGATAAGGAGAACATGGAAAGAACTTGAGATGATGGCACATGACAAGAGGACTTGGCATGTGTTTGTTGAAGGCCTATGCTCCTTTGGGAGTGGAGGGTTATGAATGAATGAATAATCATAAAGAAAGAAAGTGAATGTCTAAAAAAACAAAGAAACAAGAAAATAGTGGTTTTAAAAAAAATATAGAACTCCATTTTCCCCATTTTCTTTCTTTTAAAAAAAAAAAAATAATGAAAAGTTAAGTGTCAGTTACCACCACATCCTTGTCAGATCTGAATGACCATTAAGAGGCTGGATTTGTGAAAAAAGGATTAATTTGTTAAATTGTTTCTAATTTAATCACTTTTTTAATTACTTGCTTATCTACATGGTGATTGAAAAATCACTTCCAATTTTTAAATTATTTCTTCACCTGGGGAAGGAACCTGTCCTCCTACCAAGCGCGTCAACCAGGTGGTGGATGGTTGAATGGCCTCTAGATATAGAGGTTAGCTGTGAATACTGAATAATCAGCTGTGAACCAAAACAGGTGGTTGTCACTGAGGGTGTGGAAAGAATGAATTAAATGACACATATTTTTAACAATGACAATACAAAATTGATATGGCAATGACTCAGTGTAAATCTCAAGAGACAACTGTTATACTTGGAGACTTCAATGCAAAAGTTGGAAATGAAAAAATTGAAAATGTGACTGGGGGTTATTGCCTGGGAGAAAGAAATGAGAGAGGTGACAGACTGATAGAGTGGGCCAGAACACATGATATGAAAGTAGGAAACACCTGGTTTAAACAGCATCCTAGACGCCTTTGGACGTGGAAAAGTCCAGGGAACAATGTTCATAATCAGATTGACTACATACTAATATGCAGGAGATTTAGAAACAGTTTGAAATCTGTGAAAACTAGGCCAGGAGCAGACTGCAACAGTGACCATATACCAGTAATAGGAAAACTTAGAATAAAATTGAAGAAAGTAAAGCGAGCTTCAGACAACATCAAGTTAAACTTAACCTTACTTAAATCAGATAAGGAAATGACTGAGTGAAAGATACAACATTACAATACAGAATAGGTACAATGCAATAGCATACATGCCACACGCTATGGTTTACCCATAATCTGTACGGGGTGTTTGTGTTTCAGATGTGTACGGCCCGTACAAACGTCTGTACGGGTTTTTTTGCCTAATTATTAAACATACATATAAATCGATCGTCTTGTGCCACTACCGTAGCCGTAATTTGCGTCATTTTTAATGTTATTTGCAATAGAGTTAGCTTCCGTTTTCGATCTTTATTTAGTGATTGGAGTATCCGCGTTTATTTTCTGTGAATTTTTTAAATCGCAATCAATCGGCATCGAACACGTGGCCATTTTCGCTCTAATTTTAATGGATTCTGACTCCGATGCGATGACAAGAAGATCTTTGTCTTTATTAGCGCTAATATCGGTTCTCAGAATATGGGTGATGGCAGATATGGAAACGAAAGTAGAATGTCATTGCTAGTACCGTATGTATAATTTTAGAGGTTAGGATTAGGTTTATCGGAAATGTTTAGGGTTACGGCCGAATGTCACTGCTGACGAGGGCGTTTGTTGCTTTGCTACTGATGATGGGTGTAACGAAAAGATCGTCATTTGATTTGTATTGGTCAAATGACTTTCATTGAGATGCAAAGGAAAAGGACTCTTTGTTTGTTGGTTTTTTTTTTTTAAATTTAAAAAAAATTAATCGTTTTTTTCATCTTTCCATACCTCTCTTCCTATCACATCTAACATGTACACAAACACATTTTATATCATCAGATTCATCATTCATTTATTTCTATACAGTCCAAAAATTAGAGCAATTGACCAAAAAACTATAGAATTTACAAGTCATCCACTATAAAAAAGGGGGTGTTGTGAAAAAGAATGCAGCTGCAGGGCACATTTTTGGGAAAACAATGCAGCGTGCTAAAGGACAAGGTCCTATCAAACACAAGATTTCCTGGTCTGTTAGTGATAATTAAGCGCAGAAATAGACTAAATGATGACACGATCACATCATTTTTACAGTGCAAAATAAACTCAGACAAATATTGTTTGAGTTTTAAAATAAATGAAGACCTGTTTCAAAAGGCAAAGTCCCCATGCCTCTATGATGCAGCTGTAATTGAAAATTTTTTTACACGAATTAACTCTTTTGATACGTTTTTTCTGTCTTTTTTTTTTTTTTTTTTGGTACAGGTTTTGCTGGTCTTTGTACAGGGTTTTTGAATTTTTTGTACAGGTTTTTCATCTCCGAGGTGTGGCATGTATGCAATAGAAAAAATACAGAGTATAGATGAACAGTGGGAAAGGCTAAAGGAATCAATACATCAAACATCAAAAGTAATCGTACCAGAAGTGAAGTAAAGAGGACTGCAAAGAAGAAGTGGATGACAGATGAAATTTTAAAACTAATGGAAGCAAGACAATGAAGAATATGACAGACTAAATAAGGAAATAGTAAACAAATGTAAAACAGCAAAAGAAAATAAAGCCTCAGCCTTAAAAGCAAAAAGACAGAAGTAATAGTCATCTCAAAGAAAAGGGCTTCCCCAGAATGCACTATCAAAGTAAATGGAACAGTTTTAAAACAGGTCAATAAATTCAAATACCTGGGCACATTAATAACAATGAATGGAAGATGCGTCTCAGAAGTGAAGAGCAGAATAGCTCAGGCAAAAGCAGCATTCTATAAAATGAAGAGTATTTTATGAAATAGTTCTTTGTTATTGGAAGTAAGAAAGAGAGTTCTTCCGTGTTATATAGAACCAATCCTGACATATGGGAGCGAGTCATGGACAATTAGTAAACAAATAGGGAAGGGATTAGAGGCCACAGAGATGTGGTTTTACAGAAGAATGTTAAAAATACCATGGACAGCCTAAAAGAATGTAAAAGAGGCCAATGAGCAGAGAAACTTATTTCACAAGTAGAAAAACTTATTTGTCAAATGGCTGGTATTGTTCATTGTGTTGACATTTGTTTCAAGTATATGCAGTGGATACAAGTGAGAATATACAAATTTTAAAAATAGAAATGGTGACTTTTCAATCACTTTGTAGAGTCTATGAATGTCTTAGATCATACATCAAGAAGATTCACTTACAATTCATTAAATCCTACATCAAGATGATTCACTTACAATTCACACCTGAATGAATATCAGAAAGCCAGTTAGTTGAGGTTACTGTCAACTTCATGTAAATATTAATGATATTTGCTAATTTTCATATAGCGTGTTGACCTGTGACAATGTTTCTTGCTGTATGTCCATGGATAATATTTGTGAATTTTTATTTTATGTTAATATTTCCTGTAGACTCGTGGATAAAAGAAAGATAATTTTTGTTTCATTTCTTTTTGGTTCACATTTGCCGTGAACTGTTGTGGGATGCTGAAGCTTTCCTTCTTGAGCCACATGTGCCACATTGGCTGTGTGAGTCTGTTTTGATGGAGAATGTATCTATCCGTCTGCCTGTTGGTCTTCCTTACGCTCTAAAACCAGATCTTATACTGGTGTAAGTATGTAGTAGTAGTTGATCAGCACTTTGTTTTATGAACATGCCATTCGTTTTTTGATGTAATAATCTACTGTGTTAATAAACTGTGACCATCACAGTTATATTTATGTGGCTGAAGTGAATAACAACCTGTGGTTATCTAAAGAACATGGGTTTTTATGATTTCTCAGGTGTGTGCCTTGTTGTGGTCTCAAGAACACAAAGAACTGATCTCTGGCCATGGTTTCATGCAAAATCAGTTGATCATTTGGAAATACCCTTCCATGAATAAAGTTGCTGAACTCACAGGTAATGATATTTTATTATGTTGATGGCTGTTGGGTTTATTAACCCCTCACTGTTGTCCGGTTTATTAACCCCTGACTGCTGTTGGGTTTATTAATCCCTCACTGTTGTTGGGTTTATTAACCCCTCACTGTTGTTGGATTCATTAACCCCTGACTGTTGTTGGGTTTATTAACACATTAACTACCGCGAGCCGATGGGATTGGCTTATGAAATCTCATCACTATGGCTGCAAGCCGTTCAGAGCGACGATCTATGTTTAGTAATAAAACAAGTGAAAAATGTACCAAAACACTTTCTGATCTGGTTCAAGATTTTAATTTACCACTGGAAAACAAATTCCGTAAGTGTGGTTTATTGTCAAACACTGGAAAATGGATATTATATTCATATTTTTCAGTGTTTCAGCTTAGTTACCACATCATGTAAAACTGTTTACCATGGCAGCTAGTAACAGGGCAACAAAAAACTCGCATACACCTTGTCTAACTGCTGAAACTTGTTTCAACAATTGATTGATAGATCTAGCGACGATAGAAATGTGGACAGTGATTTTGATAGTAGTGATAACAATAGTAGCAACGATTCAAACAGTGGTGATAGTTTATTAACCCCCGGACTGCTAGAATGGTAGCTGCATGCTCTGTCAGGAGTGCATAGGAAAATGATGATGATTTGTGTTTTGGTCTTTTTTGTTGTTGTTTAATGAGTATCTCAATACAGTACCTTCATACTTCTGTGTCTGTTTCCCAGGACACACTGCCAGAGTTCTGCACATGTGCATGTCTCCCGATGGAGCAATGGTTGTTTCAGCCGGTGCTGATGAAACCCTGAGACTGTGGAAATGCTTTGCTCAGGATGAGAAGACAAAAAAGACAAAATCCAAATCAAGCAGTGGTGATGACAGATCTTGCTTGAGACTACACATGAGATAGTCTCACATTTTTTGTGGAGCTGTCACAGTGTTCCTGTTGCTGTTTAGTTCACTAGCCTTATATAGCGAAAGAAGTGGTATGAAGAGAATACACTGATAATGTTGTATTCTGTTTCATCTCATTTTTATGGATGTTTCTATAATATCATCTTTTCTTTTCTGCTTTTTTTAGCTGTCTGTGGAGCTCAGGCTTTCAACCAGATCACTTAAGGCCTTCCTTATATGAGCTGTATGTTGCACTTTTTCCTGTGTTTTTGTCCTTTTCATTTCCATCTAAAATTTGCTTTTGCATACAATTTCGCGTCTTCCTATTTTTCTCTGACCCTTGTCAAGAGAGGGTTAGCAAAACAAGAGCTTATTAAGACACAGATCAATAACTGTTTCTTGAAGTTTCCAATCCACCTCAGTGTCTCTTGCACTATTCTTGTTGCACATATTATTGATGGACTTCTTACCCTTAATTCCTGTGATATTTTTCTTCTTCATCATTTGTTTTCATATACCCACATCTCTTTTTTTTTATCATATAAAGTTGGTGGTCTGTCTCTGGCTTATCTTCATCATCATACAATTTCTTCCTCAGAGCGGATTGGTTACAACCATGGCTGATCACCCGTTTGCCAGTCACTTCGATTACGGAAACAACAGCAAATGGGTTGATTTGCCGTTGCCCTAAAGACGCCACTAGGCGTGATGGGAAACAATGGCAAAGAAAACCTATCTGCTGTTGCCCTAAGACGTCACTAGGTGTAATGGCCACTGACTGCTTTGACGGTCAGTGGTTAAGGACGGAAGAAGAAGAAGAAGATGGCTGTCAGTCTGCTCCTCTTATGCAGCAGACATTCTTGGATGGCATGTTTTACGGTTTACTTGTCTTCCTCGTCTGGACATTTGCCTAATTTTTTAATGTGTTGAGCATGTGGTGTTTGAGTCTGCTGTGGGCAGTTCTTAGACTGAATCATGTTAATTTTAGTTATTATATTTTCTGTCTGCATCAGTTTGTACAGATGTTTGTGTGATTTATTCAGATTATCTATACTTTGTGTTAATGATACAAGTTTGGGGAATTTGTTCCAGCTGAAAGTTTGGAGATTACTTTTTCATTCCAATGATTACTTACTCAAGCTGTAATTTCTAATTTTGTCCTGTTGTTGAGTTACACAACTGTACAGTTTTGTATTTTAGTTTATAGTGTAACTGATTACACTACGTCACTGATGTAATTTAAATTAAATACTTGAGTAAGTGTTTGAGCATACAATCTTAAGATTTTGTAGTGTAAAGATGCTGCTTGCAGTTAGTTAAATTTAAATTAACACCAGAAAAGTGCAATATCTTTACAAGTGTGATATTAATTAAGATCAGTTTTTAAAATTGTCTAAATAGCAATTATTCACCAGCTTTTTGCATGCCCAAGGGTCCCCGAGAAGACAAAACAAAATTTGGACCACATCTTCCTGACGCATGTCATAATAATTGAACAAGATGAGACCTTATGTAAATCAATAAATTAAATTGTTACAAGCTCCATCACTGCAGTTCTCCTTAGCAGCAAATAAGGGACATTCACGTTTATATTTTAAAATTCAATTAACTATCGACATACTGCATGAATATTGACTTGTGCTGTAAAGTGTGACCAGTGTTCTGCATTTTTACAAGAACTGTGCACAGCTTGTATTCAGATCTGAACACTGGTTAGTTTTACACCTTGCACACCATGGTTGTGGCAGTTCAAATGGAGGGGGAAAACTAAACAGCTTCTTAGGTTTGCTAAGTTAATAGTTACAAGTGAGGATATAAATATTTAAAAATATTAAATGACCTTTCAGTAACCCTGTACAATCACAGTCAGAACTCTTTTATGTAGGGATATTCCTGAATACATTTATGATATCTGAACTGTGATAGAAAGATTTTATTCAACAGATGCAGTATCAAACATGATAAGCTCTAGCACTGTCAGACTTACTCAGTTGTTGAAAACAAATTTTCTATGACATTTTAGTTTTACGTCTAATATATGTTTGCTTATCTTTACCTTTTAAATCAGTGTTTTTAACAGTTATTACTGTTGATAATCTTTATTGTGTGCTATTCTCATGAGTTTTCCCCTTTAGTAACAGTCTGATATTAATTATAACAAATAGTTGCTAAATTTTAGGATTTAAATTTGCTGTTTTATTATTCCAAATGAACCTATCGGCATTTTACCGTATTATTCTTTTCTTGGCCAAAAGAATACTTCATTCAACCCAGTCTGTATTAAAATCAGAATAAATTTCCCTTGCCTCTCATCGGAGCAGGATATTTTAAGTTTTCTTACCCATTTAGATGCCCTAGAAATTCTATTTGCTGTATCAACATACCGTATATACTCGAGTATAAGTCGATCTGACTATAAGTCGACCCCTTTCTTTTTTCTTTTTAGTTGCTTATCCTTTACAGGACGTGGCAATCAACACCAGCTTTTATTGGCTGTTTGTGATTTTTCTAGGCAATTTTTTTCATTCAGTAGTTTGCCATTGCTTTCTGAATGGTACGGCGCTTATACCATTGTTAAAAATCCACACAAAGCGATCAGCTACCAAACCGCCTGCAGCAGGTTTCGAGACTTTAGAATTTAAAAACTAACCAAAATGAAAGACCCAATTATAAGCCGAATGAGTTTTTCATCGATTCTGAATTCCTGCACATTTTTTTCACTTTCATCTTAACCATTTCCAGTTAAAATGCTTGAAATCGCCTCATTAATATGTAAAAATTCATGTGAGAATAAATGAATTCAGTATAAAAGAGGAGAGAAAGGAAGGGCATAATGTCAGACGAGCCTGCATGCCCAATTCTGAACCCTTTGAAAATAAAGTTTGTTTGTTCACCCAGAAGGTCTGATTACTGTTGTTGGTCGTTGCAAAGTAGCAACAAGATCTCAGTATTTAGCAAGAAATCGAGTTATGAATAGATTTCCATTACATTAAAATACTTCAGTTTTTCTGATTATGATTATTTTTGTTGTTGTAAAGCCAAGCTTTCCGGGCAGTCAAATATTTGCATTGGGATCTGAGAAGTGACTTGTTATTTAATCAGGATGCTAAGTAGCAATGAGATCTCGGCATCTAGCGAGACCTGAGTTATTCTTCTTCTTCTTCTGCGTTCGGTTTGTAGTCATGCTAAATCTGCAGGCCTGTCGCCAGGACGAAGTCCACAGTCTTTTCCAGGTCGGCGCGGCAGCCCCATAGCTTCTGCTGGAGCTCATCACCTTTTGGTCAGGTCGCACGTCGCAATTTGTCATGGGTTGGACAGTTCTGGAGAATGTGTTCTGGAGTCTGGATATCAGTTCCATATGGGCATTCATTCGTGTGGGATATCTTGAGGCGATAGAGATGTCCAAGTAATCTGCAGTGACCAGTTCTCAGGCGGAAAATTGTCGTCTGTTGGTGTCTGTTTAGGTGGTGGATTGGGTCATCTCTGCTGTATATATCCCCTTCCTCCTTCCACTGATTTTTGTATTTGTTGTGGATGATGGTTTTTGCTTCCCGATAGGGCAATGGGTGGCTGTATTGTTCCATTTTACTGCCACTTCTTGATAGAGCATCTGCTTTCTCATTACCAGCGATTCCACAATGGGCAGGTAACCACTGAAGGGCAATGGTTGATGACCTTTGGATGATGTTAAGCTCAGATCTGATCTCATTCATCATGTTATCATTTCTGGTGTTTTGTATTGATTCCAGTAATGACCTGCAGTCAGTGAAGATTACTATCTTAGCTTGTGGCTGCTGTTCAGGTCTGGTGAGGATCTTCAGGGCTTGCAGTAGTGCCATAGCTTCTGCCCTAAAATTGGAGGAGATCTTTCCAGTTGGGAAGGCCTTTCGGATGATCTTTCCATTTAGGAATCTTATAAAAATGCCTCCTCCACCGTTCTTTACTGCCCCCTCAGCAGATCCATCTGTGTATACATGTGTCCACTCCTTCGGGTTGTACTTTTCTTCAATCATTTCTTGAGCCAAAGTTTTTAGTTGTTGAGGGGTCAGGTGGCCTTTCTTTTTTATTTCAGGGACTTCTGTGATGATAGATATATTTCCATGGCAGTCGTCCGGCTCCTCGTAATCAATTAACATTTCAATCTCAGTAGATCGATTTGGGAGGAGGTCTTCATGGAATCGATGCAGATGTTTGGAGATGTTTAGGAAGCTGGTTCTTTTCAGCCTGTTCTTAGTCACATTATGGAGTTTGGCATGCATTGGATGACTTGGCATTCGTAGAATGAATACCTTTTCCTCACGTCTGTCATCAAGAGAGCGGATGTTGGTGTATCGCTCCATTGCCTGGATTGGAGAAGTCTTCATCCCTCCAGTGATTAGTCTAAGGCCTGAATTTTGCACTTTCCCTAGACATTCTGTGTTTGTTTTAGATGCTGTGGCCCAGGCTGACATGCCATATTCAAGTACAGGTCTGACTGTGCCTGTATAGACTTTTTTAAGTATGTTGGTATTTGCCCCCCAACTTGTGCCAGCCAGTTTCTTCATAATAGAGAGAGCTTTCTTATTGCTCTCTGTTCTACTGCTTTTATGTGCGGCTTCCAGGTGAGTCTCTTATCCAACTTGACTCCTAGGTATGTTGGGTTTTCCTCGATTGGAAGCTCACTTCCATTTAGCTGCAGTTTGATCGTTTCTCTGCGATTTGACAGAGAGAAGCAGGTTGCTACTGTCTTGGAGAGGTTTATCTGTTCCCCAATCTGATGTCCCATTTACCGATGGTATTTAGCGCTGCTTGCAATCCTGAACTTCGCAGTAGGCAAATGTTCAGCAGCACACCAGGCAGCAAAATCGTCAGCATGAAGAGCCCTGGAGATATGCCCGGACAGTTTTCTCTGCAATATCATTTATATATATGATAAAAAGTGTGGGGGAGATAACTCCTCCTTGTGGCACACCCTGTTGTAGAGTGACGCGATGGCTCAGTTTCCCATCAAGTTTTACTCTTCCTGTGCGGTATCGAAGAAAGTCCCGTATCCAGTTGAACATTCTCCCTTCAATTTTGCTTTTGAGCATCTTAAGGAGGAGTCCTTCTTTCCATACCTTATCAAAGGCTTTTGTCAAGTCTACAAAAACCACCAGTACTTTCTCCTGAAAGGCATTTTTCTACTTCCTGGGCTAGATATACTAGTTGGTCTTCGGTGCTGCGATTTTTCCTAAATGCTGACTGTGTGTGTTATCAAGCAGATGGTTTTTTTCCAGATGTTTCAGTAATCTTGAGTTTCACCATTCTTTCCATTACCTTACCCAGGACAGCTCAGTAGGCTAACTGGTCGGTAGCTGGACTTGCTTGTTTTCTCCTTTTGTTTCTTTCTGATGGGAACATGATGATTGCTTCTCGCCATTGATCTGGAAATTTTCCAGTACTCCATGACTGATTGAAGATTAGGAGGAGCTTGTGCCTGGCTACAGGTCCAAGGTTCTTGATCATATCATTTGTGATGCCATCTTTTCCTGGAGCTTTTCTGTTCTTTAGTTTTGTTATGGCAGCACTGAGTTCTCTCATAGTAAGGGGTGACTTCATGCAGATATCTGGGTTTTGGTGCTTCAGTTTTTCTTTACTTACTTCCTTACGTACTTCTTGGATCCGTGCATGTGAAAGTGATGTGGTGCTTTCTTCCTTGTAGAAATCTGCCAGGATGTTTGCTGCCATCTTTCCTGTGTGGTATTTTTCATTTTCCTTGATGACAGTCTTACAGTAGCTGGTTGTTGTTTCTTCATTTAGCACTTTTGTCAGATTCCAAAGCTTGCTTGAGTCCTTTTCCATGTTGAGACTGCTGGTCTTCTGGTGCCAGCTCCTTTGGATTTCAGCTTTCTTTTGTTCATTGAAAACTTGTTTTATGCTGTTGTGCCTCTGTGTGTTCTCTAATGTGGGATTTTGCTCCATAGTTTCTTGTGCTTTATTTAATTCACTATGGAGTTTTCCCAGGTTGTCACTCCAGTATGGTTTGTAGTCTCGTCGTTTACCTCGTGGAATTGACTTCTTTGCTGCTTGGATGATTGCCTCACTGATGATGGAGATGTTTTTATTGATGTTATTTGAGTGGGCAATGTTCTGACAGAAATTGTCGGCTTGTTCTTTACAAAGTCCCCAGTTTGCTTTTTTGAAATTCCAGCTAGGAGACATATTGATTTCTCCTGCACTTCTTATCTCAGATATCTGTAATGTGACTGGTACATGGTCACTTCCCCCAAGTTGAGTATTTACTGTTCTGGTGGTGAGTCGATGTATGTCATCTGTAGCCATAGCAAGATCTGGTGTGCTTGTTGTTTTCCATACTCTGGAATAGAAGGTGGGCTCATCCTCTGGTTGGTTTATTAGAATTAGTTTATTCTCTACCATCCAATCTTCCACCTCTTCTCCTCTTGGATCTGTTGCGTCATAGCCCCAGCTGGGTGAGTGGCTATTGAAGTCACCCATAATGAGGTGTCTCGATGCTGCAAGCTTCACTTTGTGTAGCTCCAGAGTTGTGGTTGGAGGGCTGTAGCAGTTTGTGATCATTAAGTCTCCACTGGGCAGCAGTAGTTGGACTGTTATCTGTTCAAGTTTGTTCTCACCAGCTCTGTGTGTCTCTACTGCTGGCATTGAGGTTTTCATCAGTGTGAGGATTCCTCCCTTAGTTCTTTTTACCCTGTCTTGGCGGAAGGATTGGTATCCACGTACAAAGAACGTTGGGTATCTTTTAGGGGAGGTTCTTGGATGCAGATTATAGCAATGGTATTTTCCCAGAGGAATTCTTGTAACGCCGGTTTCTTGTTCCTCACTCCTTCTGCATTCCATTGAGCCACTGTAAGATAGTGGGTTGGTTGGTCAGTTGCTCTGCTTTGCCTTCCCCCGACCATTTGGTTGGCAAAGGCACCGGTTGCTTGGGTGGGCCCTTTCGAGGCTAGGGGCCCGGCTCCGCTCCTCCCCGGTTGTAGCTGATAGGAGCGACGCCATGACGTAAGTCGAGATTGTCGCATGACTCCATACCGCAAAAGCGTGTGTGTCCTAATTTTTCCCGGTGTCTGCGCCGTAGCTAACACACTCCGTCTTCGGCAGGCCGGGTTGTGTTTGTTGTTCAGAGTTGTCTCCCATAGCCTTTCCATCTCCCGGTGGTAGCTGCAAGGCAGCAGATTGGTTTGTTTACCGAGGTTTACCTTCCCCGTGGCTAGAGCTTATAGCGGCTCTTACTCGCTTGATGCACCCGTCATAGGACATATGGGGGATTTCAGTGGGGGTATCAGTGCCACCTGTTACCCCTCCCCGTCCTGCTGGGAGGACATCGCCGTTTGGTCCGCGACTGCTTATTCGTCCAGCAACGCTGACTTAATTCGCAGCTGACACACCATATCTGGAGGTCGTTCCACTATCCGCCACCCGTGGACGCGCCTGGTTGGGGTCGGTCGCCCCTTTGCCAGGGACCTGAGTTATAAATAGATTTTTAGTTGGCCTACATTAAAATGCTTCAGAACTTCAGAATTTTTTTTTATTAGAGGCGATCGATATGATTTTTTGTAATTGTTTTTTTAAAGATAGGGTTTTCAGAGCAATCGAATATTTGCTTTTGGATCTGAGAAGTGACTTGTTATTTGATCAGGATGCTAACCATGCGGCCAAATCGGATGTAGATATTGAATAAGGGCGCAATTTAGACTCTGACAGTGACACTGACGAAAGTGAATCTAGTGAAAGAAGCAATGATATTGCTGATAGATGAAACAAAGGAGGCTGGTCAACAAGGTGTACTCCAGTTGAAATTTGTGACTTAATATGACTTCAAACATGTATTACTTAAGATATTTTGATAAAACCATTTAATGATGCAGCAAGTTTATATCTGAAGGATGCAGGGTGACGGGGACTACACTGACCGGTTAAAAAATTTTTTTTTTTAACTTGGATATAAGTCGTGGTTACATTTGTTAAAGTCCAAAAGGGGACACAATTTCTTGACTTACACTCGAGTATATATGGTATTTTTATTTGACCTATAATCATTTTCCTTTGGGCCCCTTATGGAGCATGGAGCCACCATTGTAGCTGGTCCATGCAGGAAGCCTGCATCAGGCAATCTCATGCTCTAGCAGTGGTAGTTTTTGTGGACATTTGTTTGACATGATTAGGTAGCCAGCCCCACACACAGTCTCATATTAGCCACCTTGTACAACATGTTTGAAAGACCTATAATGCTTGTGATTTTATGGAATACCATCATTGGAGAGTTTTGATGAACGTGGCGGATGATTTTTTGCTTTAAACAAACGTTAACACCTCCATTTGCATTTATCTATATAAGAATTTTAAATTGTTGGGCACTTAAAATTTTATTAGTCTCCACTTTATTTTTGTTGTCCATCATAAAATGCTTTTTAGATGTTTTTAAATTAATCTTGTGATGTCTTAGCTTTATATGTATCTGTTATTTATATTTGATTACAACTTTGTACAGAATTCAATTTTTTAAAAATGCTTTAGTGAATAAAAAGTTATTAAAAGATATTAAAATTCCTTTTTCTTCTTTGGGTCTTTTTCATTGACACTGTGGCGACAGGGTAGAAGAGAGGATAGATGGAAGAAATAAAAGAGAGTACCAATCTCTTCCACAGTGTCTTGTGGCTCGTTGTAGGTGATAGTCCGACACTTGTAGGAAGAAATGTTTCAGGAGACTGAAATTTAAACTCTTCTCAGTTAAGTCAAGAAGCAAATCCCATCAAGGATCCTGAGAGTAGGTTAGGTCTTCAGCCACACTTCTCCTGAGGTACTGATGTGGCTCATGAGACCCCCAGCTGATAATTAAGATAATGATTAACAAAAACAGTTAACTACCAAGCAATACAGAACATTTAGTGAAAAGAAAGAAACAACAGTGAAATTCTTTTCAATGAATATATATTAGCTCAAGCTATATTGGTTACAGAAAAACACAAGGAAGAAAAAAAAATAGGAACCGTATATATGGTTATATGTATATCTTCTTCTTCTTCTTCTTCCATCCTTAGCCACCGACCGACAAATCAGTCCGTGGCCAGTGCGCCCAGCGGCGCCTTAGGGCAACAAGAAATCAACTGTTGTTCCGTTACACCTAGTGGCGTTTATTGGTACAACAGAAAATTAATTGTTGTTTCCGTAATCAGAGTGACTGGCAAGTGGATGATCAGTCCGCTGTAAGTTATATGTATATATTACTGAGTAAAGGGAGATAAAAATAGCCTACACAAAAGTTATGTTTATTATTAGGGTACCCTTCAGGATGGCTGAGGTTTATGTTCTAATTCTAATCACTGACTGGTATGACACAATATCTTTTAATGTTGGTCCTTTCTTAAAAAGCACTTATCATGAATGTTGCTGCTGCTGTATGACTTCACAATATCACTGCAAGTTTTCTCCCCCTGGCCAAGTTGCTGGAATAGTTCGTAGCTGTATACTGCAAGGTTTCACTGCACAACTGAGAGTTCACCTGCGTTCGTCACCACCAGGGAGCTAGGAGATACACACAAAGGAACAATCTATTTAGCTCTCTGGTTAGAGGCATTAATTTGTCCTGAGTGTGGTCCATAAACCAGGCTCAGATATCAGTCATATTATTACATAAATGACATGGACCAATGTTGAGCGCCATTCTTCGAGCTGCAAACATATAATATTAATAGGGTAGGGGCATACATATATCATCAACTGTTGTAAAGGCATACAAAGATCATACAACATTAAATACATGAATGTGATAAAATATACAACCATTACATGAAAGTATGTGCATAAAAGAAAGAACTGCATTGACGGAAAAGCTGTGCAAACATTCAATAAAGTTAATTGCATATAAGGAGATAATAATTGAAAGCAGTTCAAACATTCAATACAAATAATGGCATATAAGAATATAATGCATTCATTAATGTCCAGCTCACCCGCTATATTGCAGTTTGGTTTCTCAAAGACGGCATAAAAGCAATTCTTTGCCTGGTAGTCTGACAAATTACACGCTAGAAGTTTCCGCCGGGGCTTGCAGATGTGAGTAAAGACACAACTGATATATTTTACATATATACTTTTAACAGCGGTCACTGACCTCATTCAGGTCAGGAAAACCCCTGGCGAACTGGGTCATGGGTGAATGTTCTATCAGCCACTGTACATAGCGCTAAGTCACTGGGAAATCCTTAATATTCTGAGTCATTGGGCGGAGATCACCCGGTCACTTGCCGATATCCCTGGCTGACTGGGTCATTGGCCTCTCAGGTAAATAACAAAGCGATATTGAACTGGAAAATCCCGGTATCTTGGGTCACTGTCCTACCTGGCCTTAGAAATCATGAAAAAGAGAGAGAGAAGAGGTTGGCGAAAAATTTCGCGACAGACACATTAGCTTCATATATAAAATTTTACTTAATGTGCTATTGTTCTATGTATATATTTGGAAGCTGGAGTTTTACTACATTAAAAAAAAATTCTAAGACTGATTATTTGATACGCTGTTGATTTAAAATTGAAAGTAAACCAATATTATTTAAAAATTAATTACTTTACTTAGTGCACTGGACATAAATCCAGGAACCTGGGTGGATGAAGCCACAAAATGGCAATAGCTCCATACTCATCATCATCTCAAACCATAACCCGTCATGGGTCCCTATGACTATGAATAAAATATAAGGTAGACAATGACATCTAGGAAGAACAGTTGGGTTGTTAATGGAACAAGAGAAGTAATATTTTTTTTATAAGAATATTAGCAGAAAAATATACAGAAGTCCAAAAATGTATTTACATGTGCTATATTGACTATCGGCGCTGCCACCCCTAGGTGGATCCACCTATATCTAGGTTTTTTTTGGTCCTGTCTAGGTGTCATTTTCTTTCATTAGTTGAAAAACGCCACCTAGATCAACGTGTCTGTTGAATATCAACACAGACAAAAACATTTCAGACAAACCCGGTAGAGGAAATGCCACGACAGAACATCGACGTAAGATCAATAAACAACCTTAGATATACATGCGGATGATACAGTTTTGTTAGCTGAGAGTGAACAGGAATTGCAAGAGCTAGTGAAGCAATTAAGCAGTATAATTCATGAATATTTGGAATTAACAATGAGAAAGCTAAAACTATGATAATTAACAAAGTAGATGATAAACCAACGTTAAAGACAAGAATAAATGTGAAAATCCTGGAACAAGTCAAGAGTTTCTCATATCTTGGTCATATAATAACAGAAGATGGCAGATGTGAAACAGAAATCAAGACGAGAATAGGAATGGCCAAAGCTACATTCAACAACATAAGAAATACTGACATCTAAATAACTAACTCACAAATTCAAACTGAGAATCATCAAATTATATATTCTTCATTAGAAACATGGACAATGAACAAACAATTAGAGGAAAGAATTGAGGCCTTTGAGATGTGGATATGTAGAAGAATGGGGCACGTCTCCTGGAAGGAGAAGAGAACAAGTAAAGAAGTTCTAGAATACCTAGGAATGAAAAGAGAAGTAATGAAGGAGATCAAAATTAGAAAGTGACGCGTGTTGTCTCCCTTCATCTACAGTAGTGGTCTACTAATGGCCAACTTCACGTAAATAATTTTTTTTTCAACAGGGTAGCAACCTTCGCCCAAGATTACTCTTGGCACATATGACAATGGGGGGGGGGGGGGGGGTTTCTGCCCCTAATTTAGGGAGTCTCAGGGATTTTAGAATGATTAGTACAACAACTGCGTCTTCTAAGGTGATTGTAAACTTTATATTCTCCGCCCACCTCTGTGAAAAATATATTTTTGACTCGTATTTTATGAAGGTAATTCAGCAAAGTATTAATTGTATTATTAACCTCTGTGTATAAGCATTTTAGAAAATGAATCATATGGGTGCAACCATCAAATTCACTCAACCAAGTTATAAAATTCAACTATGGATTTATATTTACATACATAACCAGGGATTTATTTATGAAAATATTATTGAAAGAATTCAAATGGTTAAATTTTAGAAAAACAGTTTAGTATATGATCTTAAAAAAAAAAAAGACTATTTCGTCATCGGAAATGTCAAGGGTGGAATAATTTTAGTGTCCAGAATCTGTGTTGCTCAGATCATTTAACTGTTGGTGTCCAGCAAAAGGTTGTTCCTGCAGACTGGTGTAGTTGATGCTGATTCTCCAGTGGCTTCTTTATTGTATATTCTCGCCTCAGGAGTCCAATGGCTTGGTAGGAGCACGTTCCTTGCGTTGCAAGAGTAACTACCTCAAATTTCGCCGTTTCGAGTGTCCTCTAGACTCGTCTGTTATAGATGGTGTCCAGCGTTGATTACTGGTAACTAGTACCAGAAACTGAGAGACAAGAGAACATCGTATCCTCTTTTAATTTCATGTCTCCTGATGTAAGAGAAAGAAAGAGAGAGAGAGAGAGAGATAGCGACCCGAGACAGGGAAATGAGTAATGAAGATAGAAATATGAAATATTTAAATGCAACATGGGAAGAAGTAAATGGCACAAGAAAGGAGTTCATCACTCATCATGGAGCCACCGCTGCTGCTAGACCCTCGCAGGAAGCTTGAACCAAAGCATGTCGTATGATCTTACAGCAGTGGTTTCTGTACCAATTTTATATTATACACTTGTCAGCCCCATCCACAACCTGATATTAGTTGCCTCTTACGACATGCCTGATGGGACAGTAGTCTTATTCCTTTTTTGTCTTACCAGAGATCTCCAGGAACGACACGGGGCGTAGGACAGAACGCTGCTTGGCATATAATAATTAATTGGAAGCTTATACTACTAAGGGCAGTTGAAAGTTCTGTCCCATAACCATAATCAGATGCAAGAGAAAATGAAAATTCTCGATGAGAGGTCACAACAAGTGGGCCTGAAAATACACAGGGAAAAGACAAAGATTATGAGAATAAATGCAAGGAATGATAACAAGGTTGAACTTGAAGAAACACCACTAAAAGATGTAGAATCGTACACATATCTTGGCAGTAATATAGGCAAAATTGGAGGGACAGACAGTGATATCAAAAAAAGAATACAAAAAGCAAGAGGAGCTTTCATTGCATTGGGAAACATATGGAGAACAAGAGATATCAAGTCCAACACGAAAATAAGAATCTTCAACTCAAATGTGGTCAGTCCTATTGTATGGCTCTGAGACATGGAGAACAACAAAAACAACAACCAAAAAGCTACAGACTTTATAAACGGGTGCTTGCGTAGAATAGAAGGACTGAAATGGTATGACAAAGTCACAAATGTGGAATTGATGACAAGAACCAGACAAGTGCCAGTGGAACAAGAGTTGAGAAGAAGACGCTGGCGATGGATAGGACACACATTGAAGAAATCTGTTGATAGCATTACAAGGCAGTCCTTGTTCTGGAATCCACAGGGAAAGAGAGGCAGAGGTAGACCAAAAAACACATGGAGAAGAGAACTGGAAACAGAGGTGAAAATGATGAGGAAAACATGGAAAGAACTTGAGCGGATGGCACAGGACAGGAAGACTTGGCATGTATTTGTTGAAGGCCTATGATCCTTGGGGAGCTAAAGAGTATTGATTGATTGATTGATACTACACGGGCAGTTGAAAGGCAAAGCATAAACCTCAACTCTAGTTGTCTCTCTCTCTCTCTTGCTCGCTGCGCCCCCTATTCGCATGTTTATATAAACACACGCACGCGCACACAAAGTCACGTGCCGAGATTCCTGTACGTCTGAAGAACTGAGGCTAAGCCACAACGGAAATGACAACTTAGATTTATAATTTCCCGTTCTGCATAGTAGATGATATCGATATTTGGCACACGTAAAATAACTAGGTCATCGAATGAATATCATGTCTAGAGTATCACATTTCAGCACAAACTTTGGCTTTTGATTATGCTGACTCACTTCTTGGACTTGCCGGTGAGGAGTTAATGGTGTTCTGTGACAGAGATTGCAATACTCAATATAGAAATAGTAGTTAACTCTAGTTGTTGGATCAAATCTAAAACCGGAAATTTCTTGTCATTTGGTCACGACGTCTGCATATGCTCGCGACCGAGTCAGTTTCCGATATTATGCAAGGGTCGACAACTTTGGAGTTTGTAACTAATTCTGGACAACTCTATAGAATTTATGTCAAGCTGAAAGGGTTTCTGCCACGTGTAGTTCCCGGGGGTATCTGAAGAGACAAAGAAAGAATATGCCGATAGCACCCTCGGGCATGTCGTACAAGCTGACTAAAATGAGATTGTGCTTGGGGCTTGCAACCTCATTATGTAAAACACTGCCACATAAACCACTGCTGCCAGACTATGTAGATTGCTCGGTGTAGGCTTCCTGCAGCGGTGGCTCCATGCTTCGTAAGGAACGCAAAGGAAAATGGTGAACGTGTTTCTACTTCTCTTATGGTGTGTTTGTATGTGTGTGTGTGTGTGGTAACAAAGATAAACCATGTCATTACGTCACAAAGTAACACAGCTACTTCTGAATAAATATTGACATAATTTTATAACAACGGCAAGCCTCATTTGTTCTTACAGTAAGTTCCTGACGAAACACAAGGTGTATTCTTCCCGTGTACCATATTCTGTTCTATATTCTAAACAACCTCTGGAAATCTTCCCAGTACAGTATAGCACAAAAACTAAATTAAAAATATACGAGAGTTGCCTACTATCTACGCTCATGTGCGGTGCAGAATGCTGGAGAGTACCGGGAAAGGAAAGATCCTCTTTTCACACAATTCTTCGAAATTTCTGGCTAGGATACCATCAGCCACCAAGAACTACTAACTCTGAACCATCTGTGGCGGGGTGGATATTTAAATGTGAATGTGGAAGGCACAGGCTTCCAGCTTGAGGGCAAAAATTTAAGTGAGATGCAAAAATAGAATATGATAGACAGAATCACTGATGCTGATTCTCTAATTAATAGGTGACTACGTTTAATATAATGTAAATAATTGTTAGTTAGTGTACGCGATACACACGATTGATTATGACGTGTATGCGTTGGTATGTCACGCACCGTGACTAGGTTACCACACCCTTTTCTTAGATGACCGTCAAACGGATAAGACGTGTCCTATAATCCTTCCAGTGGTAGGCATGATATTGCCGCACATATGTTATTGCAGTACGGACATGGGTCAGTCCGATATTCTTATGAAGAGAGGAATGTATCGAGGTTAGTAATTTTAACTAAAGTCAAGGAAGGATGAAATTATGGTCCACATTCGTTTTATATCGCCAGACGTCTAATCTCATTGTCGGCCGTTGGATGTCCCAACCGCGCGTACATATAGTTACGACGTTCTGACTATAGTGTTGCATATTATTGGACCAGGACTATAATGCATGGATAGCATTTATGATGTATGATTCAATTCTAATATATAATGTTTTCATAATCAACCTCCATGGACTGTCTACTGTTTGAAATGTATATTAAAAATTGTGTGGACTCGAGAAGAGACTTATCACGTTCATTGAAGTTACAAATTCAACAATTATGATACTGAGTTCAAACCTTGTGACAGACAGAAAGTATTAACTCACATTCGCGTAACTATTCCAACAATAGCACGATCAAGAATTAATGAATCAAATGACCAGAACTAAGAAGCTTATTGAATCAATGAGAACGGTGGCTTTCCACAACGACCACTGAAATAGAAGACGGGGCCGCAACAACAATAAAAGAAGTGAATCGTATAAAGCCCCGCAACAAAGTGGTTGCCATTGCTGGGGAACGAAGGAAGAAAGAAATTTTTTTCTTGTTTACATACTTTCACGGACTGTTTACGATTACAAGAAAACGTTCAAGTCACATGATTCCGAACATGACGTGGCTTGTGTAACTATGCAAAAATCAGTGACGTCACAATATTCCGTGTACAAGCCAACGATCGAAGGACGATGCCAGCTCACCTAATGTTTCATTCAAGAATACAACTTCTCAGTAGATCATAGGATTGAAAAGACATTATTTACCAACAAGGAGCAAACAGTCCTATCCTCTAGTCTAGGCCGTTGGTGAAGATCGCATCGGACGACGGGTTAAAAGATAAGTCTCAGTTCGTGACTGTTGTCATTCATAAGAAACATCACTGAGTCTAATTCACATTTTGCAGGCATGTCCGTTCTATATATTTTATATGCACGTTATATTTGTTTTCATTGTTTGTGCTGTGCCTAATTTGTGGGAGGTTGGAGTGGAGATTCAGAATGAATAAATTATGGCTCTACGGATTGCCGATATTCATTCTGAACGGTCTTTAGGGTAGTGAATTAAATCGCATTTCGCGGAGAACGCGTCGATGACATTTCCGGGGCTTGTTTCGTTCGGGACTGCATTTAATTCACAGTATATGTTAGATGTCTAGTTTGGTGAAATAATCGGTGTATTTTATCGTATTCAGTTTAAATTCTATTTAGTTTGGTAACAATGTTAGTAATCTATCTTGTTCTTTCTGATCTTGCTATTATTCAGTTCATTTTTTTTTTGTATAACCGTCAATGAGTCCATGTTTGCGTCATTAATTTTTGTGTACGCAGATTTAACTCTATATTCAGTTAACCTTCACCCTACTCTATATTTCCGGTTTGCAGATTTGGTTTCATAATATCAATTTTTATTGTAGAAACGTCTTGTTTCGTGATAATATGGTTTGTTTATCCTTGGTTTACCCATCGTATCGTATGTCCTCATTTCATCTGTTCATGATTTAACACTAATAATATAATTTCTTGCTTAATAAGAGTGTATATGAATATAATTAAAATTTAATGACTTTTAAGGAGAATTAGGGACTTTGCACCAATTTGCAGTGGTAGTCCAAGAAATGGGCGATGCACTTTATAGCTCATGATTAAGGCATAATATAATAATAATATATATTTATAAAATAATTTGACTTTTTAGTCTGTCCTGCATATAAAGGACATAGTGTATATTATTTGGTACATTTTTTCCATTACTAAATGATTTACTTAGCACATATCACTGACTGAATGATATAATACTTGAGGAATAATACTATTTATTATTAGGTGCATGATAGTAATTCAGCACCCGAAATAGATAAATATCATAACTATTTATGATATATTAACGAGTATATATGTAATATTTTCCCAACATAGTATGTCTATGTATGGAATCTACAAATAATAGTTAGATAATATTACAATTAATTAAATTGAACATTCCCAGATTAAGTTCAATAATATTATGATTGTTTATATCGACTATTCATAAATTGAATAAGTATAATAATTACTTAAAATTTATTGGTGATTATTACATAACCATTACGTACAATATTAACGTCAAGATGCTTAACTTAGACTATTTTATTAAAAATGGTAAAGATTTTGGGAAAAAAGGAGAACTTCTCGAGGCTTATGCATTGGCTGAATTTGCAAAATATAAGGCAGAAGAGGAGGAAAAGAAAGCCAATGCTAAAGCAGAGATGGAAGAACTTGAAAGAAAACAGGCGGAAAAGAAGGCAGAATTAAGACAAGAAGAAGAAAGAAAGATAGCAAGAGATGAATCCTACGGATTGAAGAAGAGAATAAATTGAAACGACAAGAAATCATACTGCAGCAAGAAATGGAATTGCAACGACTTAAATTAGAAACAGCAAAACTTAATTCACAGGGCGCTGCAGCAACCCAAAATGATACTGCTCAATCTGGATCTTCATCCACACGACTTAAAGGTAATTATTACTTTAAGCTGCCTCCATTCAAGTTACACGTAGATGACCTTTCATCGTGGCTCGCGCGCTTTGAGGACATATGTAAGGTGAATAACCTTGACAAAGCGGCATGGGCACTGAAACTTAAGGAATTTCTAGATGGCGAACCTGCAAGTGCAGCACAAAATATAGATCCAACACTATCAACAGACTATGAGGCCATTAAGACGTTGTTACTACGTCGTTTCCACTTGAACGAAGAGGCATGTAGATTGCGTTTTAAAAGTTTGTTGCCAGATAACAATAGAGATTTCACAGGTTTTATTGCTAACATACGCAATACTTTTAACAGATGGGTTGAACTGGCAGGTGTCAACAAATCCTACGACAAGTTAGTCGATTTGTTATTGAGGGATAAAGTATTATCGTCTGTCAGCCCACCATTCTTTGCTTATCTGCAAGAAAGAAAACCAGAATCTATTGATGAGTTAGAAAAAATTTCTTTAAATTACTGCACAGCTCATCCGAATGCTAATATTTCTGGCACATTGATAAGAGAACCACTTCCTGTAGCCTCCAATATGGCATATCATAATCATAACAAACCTAGAACACACAGTGTAGACAGGGGTAGGTTCAAAGGAAACTATGACATTAATTTTCATAAGGGACAGAATAACTTTAACAATAACTTTAATAGAGGACGACAACAAACCAGAAACTATTCACCTCAGTCAAGAAATAACAGTAATCCACGTAACTCAAGTTATAATCGATCATATAACTATAATAATGATTACAAGTGGAACAATAGCGATAATTATAACTCGAGACATCGAGATAACAGTTACAATAGAGGACAACGGGATAATTCATCTAATTATTCTCGTCATCGTTCTCATTCTCGTAGATCGACAACTTATAACCATAATACAGGGGCAGCTGTTACTACTGCTACAACCCCTAGGGTTCAGAGTTCAACTACTGATAACAAAATACAGTCATCGTCTACTTGTTTTGCAATGAATTATAACGTGGCAAATAGTTGCCCAACATGTAATCTTATATTTCAGAAAGCAAAAGAGACAGTTCTGAACTGCGGTCATATTCTACCAGAAGTCAGTCTAGCAGTCAATGACGGAACAGGATCACTGATCTTCAACAGAGGAAAAGTTAATGGATCCATCGTCTCAGTCTTAAGAGATTCGGGATCGACCACGATCGGAATCCGTCAGACACTTGTTCATCCAAATTGTGCAACTGGAGAACATGTCAGGTGCATGACTTTTGGGGGAACCATAGAATATTATCCAACAGCTATTATTTACATTGACACACCTTTCTTCACAGGCAATGTTAAAGCATGCATGTTAAGAAACCCAATTGCCGACCTTATGGTGGGATGCATACACGGGAGTAAAGATTGCACACCAGATGAGATTATTCAATGGGAAAAAAATAATCTATACATCGGAAATGCAGCAATAACCAGAGCACATACAAAACAATTAGAGACTATAGACACGGAAAACAAGGAAACAAATGATCATGAAAATATCGAGATTCATTCTGCTATTGACCGAGTATCATTTGCTGCAAAACAGAGGGAAGACAGGTCACTAACAAAATTTTTTACGCTGGTCAACAAAGATGACAATCTTTCTAGGAACATAAATTATAGTCAGTGGTTTAGTATTAAAAATGACATTTTATTAAGATGTTTTATGGATAAAAACTCAGATAAGACAACAAGTCATGGTACCTTTTGCTTTTAGGCGGTACATACTTCAACATGCACATGATTCTAAGTGTGCAGGTCACATGGGTTATACTCGTACACGTTCACGAGTATTATCTTCTTTTTTTTTTTTGGCCGGGAGTATCACGAGATATTTCACAGTACGTACGCTCCTGTACGATATGCCAAGAAGTGAAAGCACGGGGAGCCTTTCACACGGCGCCTATTCAGGCTTGTGATATATCGGTGAGACCTTTCGACAAATGGCCATTGATATCATTGGCCCACTTTTACCATCAGCCAGAGGACATAGGTTTATTCTCACTTGCATCGATTTATGCACACGATGGCCAGAAGCCATCCCATTAAAAACAACCACCACCACAGATGTAGCTGATGCACTACACTTGATCTTTTCTAGAGTAGGTTTTCCTAGAAAACTTTTGTCAGATCATGGTTCTCAATTTATATCTGAGACTATGACGGAGGTAATGAAGACTTGGCAAATAGATAGAAACCTCAGCAGCATTTATCACCCAATGAGTAATGGTGCTGTAGAAAGACTTAACCGTACACTCAAACAAATGCTACATAAAGTTACAGTTAACCATCCACAGGACTGGGACAGAGTGCTACCAGCGGTGTTATTCGCTTATCGAGAGGTGCCAAATGAACAAACTGGCTTCTCTCCGTTTCATTTAGTCTTTGGCGCTCCTCCAAGAGGTCCTATGGGACTGATAAAAGATTTATTAATCGATTCTGAGATGACTCAGGACACTCAGTCATCCTATGAATATGTAATTAATCTCCGGAATAACATTATTGATGCCTGTCAAATGGCAACAGCTTCATCTGAGGCTGCGAAAGAGAAAGCTAGAACTTTCCAAAACAGTAATAGACGATTACGTCAATTATTTCCAGGAGATCAAGCTTATGTGTTATTGCCACATAACAATAATAGACTACTAATCTCGTGGAATGGTCCTTACCAGGTTATCAATAAGATTTCTGATGTTGATTATGTCCTGGACATTAAGGGACATCACAAAATATTTCACATAAATATGCTCAAGCAATTTCATACTCGACCTGAACATCTACAAGCTATTTTTCATGAATTAGATGACACTTTCAGACCTACATGTCACTATTCTAATTTATCCGTTATCCAGGAAGAAGAATCTTCTTTTCCTGAGGTACAGTTAGCTTTACCTGTACCTGTAGTACAATCTAGCGAATCTTGGCGGGACGTAACCACTCTTCGTCGGTTACACCGCAACAGCATCAAAAGATTGCTGATCTGCTACAATCTTATCCAGATGTGTTGACCGATGTTCCAGGTCGCACATCAGTCATTAATCATGACATCACTCTTAACGAGGATACTCCAATTCGGGTACATCCTTATTCTGTTCCTATACACTTTCTTACTAAATCTACTAAGGAACTTGAACAGATGTTATCTTTAGGAATTATCGAAACTAGTAATTCCCCATTTTCTTCTCCATTAGTTATTGTCCGAAAGAAGGACAATAACATTAGACTATGCGTCGACTATAGAAAATTAAATGCACAAACGATAGTTGATAGCGAACCACATCCACTTCTCGATGACTTACTGCCACGTCTATCGACAGCAACTATATTTACTAAGATAGACTTAACTAAAGGTTATTGGCAGATACCACTAACCGAAAAAGCAAAATACTACACAGCGTTTTCAACTCCGCTAGGTCTATACCAGTGGAACGTGATGCCATTTGGGCTGGTTAACGCTCCAGCTACCTTTGTTCGCATGATGCGACACATTTTTTCAGGTAGACCAGACATTATTACATATATAGATGACATATGCTTGTTTAGTTCATCTTTTGAGGAACATTTTTTGGGTCTTGGATACGTTTTTGATACCTTGAGAAGGTACAAGTTAACTGCTAAACCTACAAAATTACAGGTAGCATTTCATGAGATCACTTTTTTGGGTCACATTATTGGAGCTGGATATATCCGAACATTACCCAGTACAGTTTTCAAAAATTTTAAACATTTCCGTTCCTCAAACGAAGAAACAAGTGAGAAGCTTGTTAGGTCTAGTCCAATATTACAGTAGATTCGTACCTAACTTGTCATCCATCACTGCTGTATTGTCCTCATTACTAAAGAAGAACATGCCAGTGAAAGTGACATGGACTGACGAATGTGACAGAATTTTTCGGCAAATAATTTCTATATTTTCAAATCCACCTATTTTGAGATTAATTGATGCTTCTAAAAAGTTCATTCTTCGTACAGATGCGAGTAACTACGGAATTGGCGCATGTTTGCTCCAATACCATGACGACATCCTCCATCCAAACTTGTACGTGTCACGAAAACTGACTGCGAGTAACTACGGTTGGCGCATGTTTGTCCAATACCATGACGACAACATCCATATAAGAATAAACTTAGTAGTGTCACGAAAACTGAATTTCACCAGAAGTGAAATACTCTAACGGTATCACGCGAACTCTTAGCCGTCGTTGGGCGATAACCAAACTAGAAAAATTTTACTGGGAAAACCCCTTTTTGTACTCCGATCAAAGGGCCGTAGCTACATACAACGAGCAAATCAAAAGAGTCCAAAATTGACCAGATTTTTATACTGCCTCCAACCCTTCGAGTTTTCAATCGAGTACAAAATAGGATTACTGTATTTTGAAACATTCTGAGTGAAGATACATGGCTTCTCGAAATTGTAGAAATTGTCGATTCTGTTCTGTTACGTTGTTTGCGGAAATTTTACCGATTCGTGTTCACCAGAGAAACTTTATTGCAAAGAAAAAGCATATGAACTTTATTTCGATTCGAAAGTTGATGATGCAAATAAATCTTGGAAAAAGCCAAATGCAGTTTGTTCGACTTGTGCAAATAATTGGGTGGTTGGTTACGAAAATCGCCGAAGCAAACATAAGTCAAAGAGCCTTTTGGAGTGCCAGTAAATGGCCAAACACGTGGCGTGAACCGACAAATGACGCTACTGATTGTTACTTCTGCTTGACAAATATCTATGGTTTTACTTTTAAAAAATAGAAATAAAATCTGTGGTTTATCCAAATATTGAATCGGTTTCGAAACCAGTGCCTCATGATCCAATCACGTGTCCGATCCCAGTTCCACCAGAACAATATCCGTTGGACGTGAATGAATCTACCATGAAAGTGATAGTTTACCTGCTTTAAAACTAATTCTGACTCGGATTATATAAGTTTTAAGAATGATGGTGTTCATTAATTAATACATTTAGAACTTTCAAAATCTAATACGTGATCTCGCTCATTAAAAGGACAAGCAGAATTACTCGGTTCGCGACTCAAAGAATGGAATCTTTTAGCGCCCAATACTTAGATATCTAAATTTCGTCATCTCCTGACACATTTTTTTTGTTCAATACTTTTGGATATGGATGATGACATTTGCTATTGCAAAGATGTAAAAGGTCCGTAATTGCTATTGCACTCGGTCATGAAGCACATAGTCTGAACGAATTGGCGACTTTTTTTCGACTCTTCAAGACTAGTCTTAAAAGCCGTGTTTTATTGCATAATAAATTTATTTTCAACAATTCCAGTCGCCTACTCCTGTTTCTATGAAAGTTAACTCTATGACAATATTGCTATTCTTTTCTTAAAAAAAGTACAATTTCTCTACCAATGGCGGATTTGTGGAGACTAAAGGTCATTGCAATTCCTCAACCCGGCATGCAAAAAATAAATGGGTGTTAAGTGAAAGCTTTGTTGCTTCCTATGTGAATTGGACAGAGCCGCAACAGACAGGAACATTATGCAAGAAAGGTGTGGCCTATCAGGGATCGTATGCAGCAAAAATTTCGGGCATTAAAAATGTAATACACGAGCCATTGGTTACTACAAAGACACCATCATTTTATTTAACCACCGTTACATATAAACATTGGCTCATGAATGAATTTCGTATTTTAGATAAAACGAGTGAGAATTTACTATTGCTTTCACTAATCTTCAAATCCGCAATTTTTAGTCCATTTACTTCGAATTTTTCCACAAATTATTGATGCAAAGATTAGCGATGCAAAGATTAAAGGAAGGTTTCTTTCATATATAATTTTATTAGGAAAGTACACTGGAATTGTGAAAAAATTCGAGAACTTGTTACATGGTAGTAACTTTTTTTTAGGGATGGTTTGGATCGAATCGTCGATAAACTTTCTGGGAATTATCACAAAATCTGTTCGACTATGTGCATATCATGTTAAGCAAGTGCATACATTTACATACACAATTATGGGCTCATGTAAAATGTCCCTCAAAATCCATTTTGAACTCGATTCGCCCATCTTGACTTTTTTTTTCCCTGACAATTGGCGAAGTAAACGATGAACATGGAAAACGATTCCATCAAGAATAATCCGCCGTAATGTTAGTCAGAATAAATCAATCAATTATCAAGGACGGTGGAGTGTGACATCAAAAAGTTTGGAAATTGAAATTATTGTTGGAGCTTCATCCGATATTTTCATGCCATTCACCGATGAAAGTTGATGCAAAGAAATTCAAGCCTAAAAACTGTTATCACTTCTTGTACATTTGATGTTGTAATACCAATATGCATTGTTTGCTCCAAATACATGTCACATTGCGTCATTTCTTGAAAGATCCGAACTGATAGAGAAAAAGTCACCGATTTTCCAGATTTAAAAAACAGCGATTAAAATTAAGTTTCAGAAAAACATTGGAAATTTGAAAGAAAAAAATTTTTTTTTTTTGTTAGTCAGTGTAACCAAAAATACTAGAAAAATTCCTAATGGGAGCCCCTTTTCGTACTTTGTAGTACAATGCTAATCTTTTGGGGACATAGCATCACTACAACGAGCAAATCACAAGAGTCCAAAATTGACCAGATTTGCTATACTCCTCCAACCCTTCGAGTTTTCAATCGAGTACATCACAGGATCCGACAACATCTTGGCAGATACATTATCTCGAAATCCTAATGATGTCGATTCCTAATTTACGTTGTTTGTCGCAAAGACAATACTATGTACAGAGAAACTTAATCAAAGAACATAGCACCATCGTTGCTTTTTGACACATGAATGAACCATTTACTCAGCTGCTTTCTATAGGCAAATTATACGCAAAGTGACTGCAATCAATTGACACTATATTCGTCTTTACACCGGGACTTTCCTGGTTTACATTTGTCACAACATTGTTTCAAAACACTTCGGAGAAAATAAATGACATTCCAGTCGAACTAATTCGTTATATAACGTGATTCAGAATACTTGAACATTTTGTCTAATGGAAATTCAAGGATCAAGACTACGAATGGATCTTCATATCCAATGTTAATTACTTTAATTTATTCTTTAAAACTAATCCACATTAAAATGACAAGTGAGTTGAATTTTAAAAAAAAATGAATGAAACTTAAAAAAATGAAAGAAAGAAAAGAAAACTCACATAATTCTTTGATTATATTCTTAGAATTACATGATTATATTGCATACTATTGTTTAAATTAGTTAGAAAGGTATTAATAACTTAATACTACACTTACTTGATGTTCAACACACATAACTTAGTTAAATTTATACATCATTTTTTTTTTTCTTTCTCTAATTTATTCTTTATTCGTTATTATGTCTTTCTTTAACAGATCCTCTCATTTTTCTTACATTAGATTTTCAACAACTTATTCTTATTCCATACCTAGTATAGTTATTTAGTTTAATTTTAACACTTTAAATTAGTCTGACATGACATTTTATCACGACATATTTTAAGTTAATTAATTATTTAATTAGAGATCGACATTACCATTCTCTTTTAGTTCTTATTACCATTTATATTTATTTATGATATAAATAATGAATATATTACATGACTATTGGTTAGTCGACATGACCACGACATTGGTTCTAGACAGAACGTCGTAGGCCATATGCCGCAATCTCGTTAAATTTTTTTTTTTTGATATTGTTAACATATTGGTATTTTTTCAGATGGGTTTTTGTTAAAAAAAATCTATCTAATAGATTTTTTTTTCCCCCAGTGGACAGGGAATTGTTAAGGTATTTTATTGGCATGGTCTGCTAGAGGTTAACAGCATAAGATTAATAGGTGACTACGTTTAATATAATGTAAATAATTGTTAGTTAGTGTACGCGATACACACGATTGATTATGACGTGTATGCGTTGGTATGTCACGCACCGTGACTAGGTTACCACACCCTTTTCTTAGATGACCGTCAAACGGATAAGACGTGTCCTATAATCCTTCCAGTGGTAGGCATGATATTGCCGCACATATGTTATTGCAGTACGGACATGGGTCAGTCCGATATTCTTATGAAGAGAGGAATGTATCGAGGTTAGTAATTTTAACTAAAGTCAAGGAAGGATGAAATTATGGTCCACATTCGTTTTATATCGCCAGACGTCTAATCTCATTGTCGGCCGTTGGATGTCCCAACCGCGCGTACATATAGTTACGACGTTCTGACTATAGTGTTGCATATTATTGGACCAGGACTATAATGCATGGATAGCATTTATGATGTATGATTCAATTCTAATATATAATGTTTTCATAATCAACCTCCATGGACTGTCTACTGTTTGAAATGTATATTAAAAAATTGTGTGGACTCGAGAAGAGACTTATCACGTTCATTGAAGTTACAAATTCAACAATTATGATACTGAGTTCAAACCTTGTGACAGACAGAAAGTATTAACTCACATTCGCGTAACTATTCCAACAATAGCACGATCAAGAATTAATGAATCAAATGACCAGAACTAAGAAGCTTATTGAATCAATGAGAAACGGTGGCTTTCCACAACGACCACTGAAATAGAAGACGGGGCCGCAACAACAATAAAAGAAGTGAATCGTATAAAGCCCCGCAACAAGCAGGTACCACACGGGCTTGTTAATAGGGGAACATTAGATCTGTACTCTATTTTGTCCTAGTCTGATGCTGACTGAGAACTCACATAGGATATTGCCATAAAAATTGAGCATTAATCCAGCTCACTGAAAGAATAAACGGTGCGAGCATACTTTGAGAAAACGTTCTCAGGTGGCTGTGTGATAGGTTAGGTACTGCTAGTTTGGGGCTCCTGTTTTCGGGTGTTAAATAAAAAGGCGATGCTTCGCTATTTGTTTGACTGCAGAACTCTACTGACTGTCGTCTGCAAAAAAAAAGACATATACACATACACCTGATTAACCCTTAAGCAAGTTATAACCATTATTATTTTAACACATGCATACGCTTACAACTTCCTTCTGCTCCTGTTTACATAGTACCACAACACGCTCGTACACACTCACTTTCAGGCCTGCATATGTTCGATGACCCGGCATCCCTGTAAACAAGGCTTGTTTAATATTATCTCATCGACTGCGCAGGTAGACCGAGATGGACTCCTTTCGCCCGAAGAATTTACATAAACTAACAGTGTCTTCTTTCCCGGGGCCGGGTGTATTTACAAAAAAAAACCCACATACGTTCTTTGTGGCAGTCTCTCTCTCATTCATAAAAACATTACACACACACACACACACACACACACACGCGCGCGCGCGCGCACGCACGCACGCACGCACGCACACACACACACACACACATACATTTATACATGTCTCTCTCTCATTCATAAAAAACATTATATATATATATATATATATATATATATATATATATGTATATATATATATATATATATATATATATATATATATATATATATATAATGTTTTTTATGAATGAGAGAGAGACATGTATAAGTGTATGTATATAATATATGTGTGTTGTGTGTGTATATATATATATATATATATATATATATATATATATATATATATATATATATATATCTATATATATATATATATATATATAATGTTTTTATGAATGAGAGAGAGACTGCCACAAAGAACGTATGTGGTTTTTTTTGTGTACATACACCCGGCCCCGGGCAAGAAGACACTGTTAGTTTATGTAAATTCTTATGTATATATATATATATATATATATATATATGTATCTATGTATATCTATATATATATATATATATATATATATATATATATATATATATATATATATATATATATATATATATATATTCCTACTACTCTTCAGACCGCGTCTAGGAAAAAAATGATAGTGTATAAGTGTTAAGGGCCTGTCCTTACTCTTTACGCAAAGACCTGATATTCCCAACCGTATTACGTGTTTGTAACTTTATCTTAAATAACCGTATGAGATTTTACTTTTAAGAATATCGACATCCTGCGTTTAAATTGCTTAGAAAAGGAACCACGTCACTTATTAGTTTATGGATAAAATCACACTAGTTCAGGTTAAAAAAATGGTCAATGTTAACCCAATACGACTATTAATAAACCAAGTATCGCTTACCCAAACAGAAATTGAATCCGCTGGAAATTATCGCTCCGAGGGGTCAAAAGAATGAACGTGACTGTATAACTTAGTAAGGAATCCACTTCGCGTGACTGGGTTTTGTCATTGCTGCAAGTGAGGAGGGATTTAAAAGTATTCCCGTATATTCCCAAAATTAGACCTAAATTATGCTTTTGAAGTTGTACAGGTGCACGGGATGAGCGGCAAACTGTTCCCCCGGCAAAGACACTGCTCGTCTAGTTGCGACCGGATGAAAGGCGCCCGTCTCTACTTTGACAGGAAGTTTTTGACAGTGCGGCCAGGTATCAAAGGTTAGAAGCTTGAGCCAGCGGACAAGAAAAGCGTTGCGCAACCAGAGGTCCTATTTCCTTCGTCGATTTTAAACGACTAGGGAACCATTAGCCGACCAACAAGATATAAATCTTTCGTCATCTAATGTAGAAGAAGTAAAGGTGCACGTGTGGGGCATTCTCTAACGCTGTCAGAGCTAAGACTGACACGTAGATAAATGAGCGACAAAGCGTCTAAGTATCAAATAAAATTAAAATAGGGCGTGGACAAAGACAGGTAGGCAAAAAGTGTGACTTACGGGTTGAGTTGGTCGAAAAATTCAACACAACTCACTCACACCATTAAGAAAATATGCATACCATTATAGCGGGTAGACGCTGGAATTGGGTTGGCTACATCCTCAGAAGAGACTTTGACACCGTCATCAGAACTGCCATGCTATGGACTCCAGAAGGAAAGGAAAGAGAGGCCGGCCAAAAGCGACTTGGTGGAGAACTGTTGAAGCAGAGATGCAAAGAATGAAGCAGAGCTGAGGCACCACACGAAGCCCTATTTTCTGGTGTATTTATCTGGTCACTATTGTCTGGTGTATTTATCTGGTCCCTATTGTCTGGTGTATTTATCTGGTCCCTATTGTCTGGTGTATTTATCTGGTCCCTATTGTCTGGTGTATTTATCTGGTCCCTATTGTCTGGTGTATTTATCTGGTCCCTATTGTGTGGTGTATTTATCTGGTCCTTATTGTCTGGTGTATTTATCTGGTCCCTATTGTCTGGTGTATTTATCTGGTCCCTATTGTCTGGTGTATTTATCTGGTCCCTATTGTCTGGTGTATTTATCTGGTCCCTATCGTCTGGTGTATTTATCTGGTCCTTATTGTCTGGTGTATTTATCTGATCCCTATTGTCTGGTGTATTTATCTGGTCCCTATTGTCTGGTGTATTTATCTGGTCCCTATTGTCTGGTGTATTTATCTGGTCCCTATTGTCTGGTGTATTTATCTGGTCCTTATTGTCTGGTGTATTTATCTGGTCCCTATTGTCTGGTGTATTTATCTGGTCCCTATTGTCTGGTGTATTTATCTGGTCCCTATTGTCTGGTGTATTTATCTGATCCCTATTGTCTGGTGTATTTATCTGGTCCTTATTGTCTGGTGTATTTATCTGATCCCTATTGTCTGGTGTATTTATCTGGTCCTTATTGTTTGGTGTATTTATCTGATCCCTATTGTCTGGTGTATTTATCTGGTCCTTATTGTCTGGTGCATTTATCTGGTCCCTATTGTCTGGTGTATTTATCTGATCCCTATTGTCTGGTGTATTTATCTGATCCCTATTGTCTGGTGTATTTATCTGGTCCCTATTGTCTGGTGTATTTATCTGGTCCTTATTGTCTGGTGTATTTATCTGATCCCTATTGTCTGGTGTATTTATCTGATCCCTATTGTCTGGTGTATTTATCTGGTCCCTATTGTCTGGTGTATTTATCTGGTCCCTATTGTCTGGTGTATTTATCTGGTCCCTATTGTCTGGTGTATTTATCTGATCCCTATTGTCTGGTGTATTTATCTGGTCCTTATTGTCTGGTGTATTTATCTGATCCCTATTGTCTGGTACATTTATCTGGTCCTTATTGTCTGGTGTATTTATCTGATCCCTATTGTCTGGTGTATTTATATGGTCCTTATTGTCTGGTGTATTTATCTGGTCCCTATTGTCTGGTGTATTTATCTGATCCCTATTGTCTGGTGTATTTATCTGATCCCTATTGTCTGGTGTATTTAGCTGGTCCCTTAAATTAATATGAAACAAATATAAAGGTATGTTATCAGGCACTCGCAGGAAATAAAGAAGTAGAACACCAGACAACAGAAAAACAACAGACATGAGTGGCTTACCCAGGATTTGAACACTGGACCTTCCGTGCGACAACCCCGCCTAGCCATGCAAGCGAATCACACTATCCGCTCTGCCATCTACGCATCATCTAAAAATGATGTTTCAATGGCAGGTCAATAGTGCGAACCACAATACACGACACCAGAAGTCCTCCATGGGCAGTTCAGCCTATTAATGACGCAATCACTTCTGTTGTATTTCTATCAAGCAGTATAGGCCGAATCCAACAAGACCCTTAGGACCTTAATACTGTGTCCAGTAAATGATAGTAGACTAGAACAGTGAGAACAGGATAGTGGGTAGGTTGGTATTGTACAAACATTTATTACAAATAAGGGAGGGAAACCTGAGGCCTGTAAACAGTAAATTAATATGAAACAAATATAAAGGTATGTTATCAGGCACTCGCAGGAAATAAAGAAGTAGAACACCAGACAACAGAAAAAACAACAGACATGAGTGGCTTACCCAGGATTTGAACACTGGACCTTCCGTGCGACAACCCCGCCTAGCCATGCAAGCGAATCACACTATCCGCTCTGCCATCTACGCATCATCTAAAAATGATGTTTCAATGGCAGGTCAATAGTGCGAACCACAATACACGACACCAGAAGTCCTCCATGGGCAGTTCAGCCTATTAATGACGCAATCACTTCTGTTGTATTTCTATCAAGCAGTATAGGCCGAATCCAACAAGACCCTTAGGACCTTAATACTGTGTCCAGTAAATGATAGTAGACTAGAACAGTGAGAACAGGATAGTGGGTAGGTTTGGTATTGTACAAACATTTATTACAAATAAGGGAGGAAAACCTGAGGCCTGTAAACAGTAAATTAATATGAAACAAATATAAAGGTATGTTATCAGGCACTCGCAGGAAATAAAGAAGTAGAACACCAGACAACAGAAAAACAACAGACATGAGTGGCTTACCCAGGATTTGAACACTGGACCTTCCGTGCGACAACCCCGCCTAGCCATGCAAGCGAATCACACTATCCGCTCTGCCATCTACGCATCATCTAAAAATGATGTTTCAATGGCAGGTCAATAGTGCGAACCACAATACACGACACCATAAGTCCTCCATGGGCAGTTCAGCCTATTAATGACGCAATCACTTCTGTTGTATTTCTATCAAGCAGTATAGGCCGAATCCAACAAGACCCTTAGGACCTTAATACTGTGTCCAGTAAATGATAGTAGACTAGAACAGTGAGAACAGGATAGTGGGTAGGTTTGGTATTGTACAAAGATTTATTACAAATAAGGGAGGGAAACCTGAGGCCTGTAAACAGTAAATTAATATGAAACAAATATAAAGGTATGTTATCAGGCACTCGCAGGAAATAAAGAAGTAGAACACCAGACAACAGAAAAACAACAGACATGAGTGGCTTACCCAGGATTTGAACACTGGACCTTCCGTGCGACAACCCCCGCCTAGCCATGCAAGCGAATCACACTATCCGCTCTGCCATCTACGCATCATCTAAAAATGATGTTTCAATGGCAGGTCAATAGTGCGAACCACAATACACGACACCAGAAGTCCTCCATGGGCAGTTCAGCCTATTAATGACGCAATCACTTCTGTTGTATTTCTATCAAGCAGTATAGGCCGAATCCAACAAGACCCTTAGGACCTTAATACTGTGTCCAGTAAATGATAGTAGACTAGAACAGTGAGAACAGGATAGTGGGTAGGTTTGGTATTGTACAAACATTTATTACAAATAAGGGAGGGAAACCTGAGGCCTGTAAACAGTAAATTAATATGAAACAAATATAAAGGTATGTTATCAGGCACTCGCAGGAAATAAAGAAGTAGAACACCAGACAACAGAAAAACAACAGACATGATGGCTTACCCAGGATTTGAACACTGGACCTTCCGTGCGACAACCCCGCCTAGCCATGCAAGCGAATCACACTATCCGCTCTGCCATCTACGCATCATCTAAAAATGATGTTTCAATGGCAGGTCAATAGTGCGAACCACAATACACGACACCAGAAGTCCTCCATGGGCAGTTCAGCCTATTAATGACGCAATCACTTCTGTTGTATTTCTATCAAGCAGTATAGGCCGAATCCAACAAGACCCTTAGGACCTTAATACTGTGTCCAGTAAATGATAGTAGACTAGAACAGTGAGAACAGGATAGTGGGTAGGTTTGGTATTGTACAAACATTTATTACAAATAAGGGAGGGAAACCTGAGGCCTGTAAACAGTAAATTAATATGAAACAAATATAAAGGTATGTTATCAGGCACTCGCAGGAAATAAAGAAGTAAAACACCAGACAACAGAAAAACAACAGACATGAGTGGCTTACCCAGGATTTGAACACTGGACCTTCCGTGCGACAACCCCGCCTAGCCATGCAAGCGAATCACACTATCCGCTCTGCCATCTACGCATCATCTAAAAATGATGTTTCAATGGCAGGTCAATAGTGCGAACCACAATACACGACACCAGAAGTCCTCCATGGGCAGTTCAGCCTATTAATGACGCAATCACTTCTGTTGTATTTCTATCAAGCAGTATAGGCCGAATCCAACAAGACCCTTAGGACCTTAATACTGTGTCCAGTAAATGATAGTAGACTAGAACAGTGAGAACAGGATAGTGGGTAGGTTTGGTATTGTACAAACATTTATTACAAATAAGGGAGGGAAACCTGAGGCCTGTAAACAGTAAATTAATATGAAACAAATATAAAGGTATGTTATCAGGCACTCGCAGGAAATAAAGAAGTAGAACACCAGACAACAGAAAAACAACAGACATGAGTGGCTTACCCAGGATTTGAACACTGGACCTTCCGTGCGACAACCCCGCCTAGCCATGCAAGCGAATCACACTATCCGCTCTGCCATCTACGCATCATCTAAAAATGATGTTTCAATGGCAGGTCAATAGTGCGAACCACAATACACGACACCAGAAGTCCTCCATGGGCAGTTCAGCCTATTAATGACGCAATCACTTCTGTTGTATTTCTATCAAGCAGTATAGGCCGAATCCAACAAGATCCTTAGGACCTTAATACTGTGTCCAGTAAATGATAGTAGACTAGAACAGTGAGAACAGGATAGTGGGTAGGTTGGTATTGTACAAACATTTATTACAAATAAGGGAGGGAAACCTGAGGCCTGTAAACAGTAAATTAATATGAAACAAATATAAAGGTATGTTATCAGGCACTCGCAGGAAATAAATAAGTATAACACCAGACAACAGAAAAACAACAGACATGAGTGGCTTACCCAGGATTTGAACACTGGACCTTCCGTGCGACAACCCCGCCTAGCCATGCAAGCGAATCACACTATCCGCTCTGCCATCAACGCATCATCAAAAAATGATGTTTCAATGGCAGGTCAATAGTGCGAACCACAATACACGACACCAGAAGTCCTCCATGGGCAGTTCAGCCTATTAATGACGCAATCACTTCTGTTGTATTTCTATCAGCAGTATAGGCCGAATCCAACAAGACCCTTAGGACCTTAATACTGTGTCCAGTAAATGATAGTAGACTAGAACAGTGAGAACAGGATAGTGGGTAGGTTTGGTATTGTACAAACATTTATTACAAATAAGGGAGGGAAACCTGAGGCCTGTAAACAGTAAATTAATATGAAACAAATATAAAGGTATGTTATCAGGCACTCGCAGGAAATAAAGAAGTAGAACACCAGACAACAGAAAAACAACAGACATGAGTGGCTTACCCAGGATTTGAACACTGGACCTTCCGTGCGACAACTCCGCCTAGCCATGCAAGCGAATCACACTATCCGCTCTGCCATCTACGCATCATCTAAAAATGATGTTTCAATGGCAGGTCAATAGTGCGAACCACAATACACGACACCAGAAGTCCTCCATGGGCAGTTCAGCCTATTAATGACGCAATCACTTCTGTTGTATTTCTATCAAACGGTATAGGCCGAATCCAACAAGACCCTTAGGACCTTAATACTGTGTCCAGTAAATGATAGTAGACTAGAACAGTGAGAACAGGATAGTGGGTAGGTTTGGTATTGTACAAACATTTATTACAAATAAGGGAGGGAAACCTGAGGCCTGTAAACAGTAAATTAATATGAAACAAATATAAAGGTATGTTATCAGGCACTCGCAGGAAATAAAGAAGTAGAACACCAGACAACAGAAAAACAACAGACATGAGTGGCTTACCCAGGATTTGAACACTGGACCTTCCGTGCGACAACCCCGCCTAGCCATGCAAGCGAATCACACTATCCGCTCTGCCATCTACGCATCATCTAAAAATGATGTTTCAATGGCAGGTCAATAGTGCGAACCACAATACACGACACCAGAAGTCCTCCATGGGCAGTTCAGCCTATTAATGACGCAATCACTTCTGTTGTATTTCTATCAAGCAGTATAGGCCGAATCCAACAAGACCCTTAGGACCTTAATACTGTGTCCAGTAACTGATAGTAGACTAGAACAGTGAGAACAGGATAGTGGGTAGGTTTGGTATTGTACAAACATTTATTACAAATAAGGGAGGGAAACCTGAGGCCTGTAAACAGTAAATTAATATGAAACCAATATAAAGGTATGTTATCAGGCACTCGCAGGAAATAAAGAAGTAGAACACCAGACAACAGAAAAACAACAGACATGAGTGGCTTACCCAGGATTTGAACACTGGACCTTCCGTGCGACAACCCCGCCTAGCCATGCAAGCGAATCACACTATCCGCTCTGCCATCTACGCATCATCTAAAAATGATGTTTCAATGGCAGGTCAATAGTGCGAACCACAATACACGACACCAGAAGTCCTCCATGGGCAGTTCAGCCTATTAATGACGCAATCACTTCTGTTGTATTTCTATCAAGCAGTATAGGCCGAATGCAACAAGACCCTTAGGACCTTAATACTGTGTCCAGTAAATGATAGTAGACTAGAACAGTGAGAACAGGATAGTGGGTAGGTTTGGTATTGTACAAACATTTATTACAAATAAGGGAGGGAAACCTGAGGCCTGTAAACAGTAAATTAATATGAAACAAATATAAAGGTATGTTATCAGGCACTCGCAGGAAATAAAGAAGTAGAACACCAGACAACAGAAAAAACAACAGACATGAGTGGCTTACCCAGGATTTGAACACTGGACCTTCCGTGCGACAACCCCGCCTAGCCATGCAAGCGAATCACACTATCCGCTCTGCCATCTACGCATCATCTAAAAATGATGTTTCAATGGCAGGTCAATAGTGCGAACCACAATACACGACACCAGAAGTCCTCCATGGGCAGTTCAGCCTATTAATGACGCAATCACTTCTGTTGTATTTCTATCAAGCAGTATAGGCCGAATCCAACCAGACCCTTAGGACCTTAATACTGTGTCCAGTAAATGATAGTAGACTAGAACAGTGAGAACAGGATAGTGGGTAGGTTTGGTATTGTACAAACATTTATTACAAATAAGGGAGGGAAACCTGAGGCCTGTAAACAGTAAATTAATATGAAACAAATATAAAGGTATGTTATCAGGCACTCGCAGGAAATAAAGAAGTAGAACACCAGACAACAGAAAAACAACAGACATGAGTGGCTTACCCAGGATTTGAACACTGGACCTTCCGTGCGACAACCCCGCCTAGCCATGCAAGCGAATCACACTATCCGCACTGCCATCTACGCATCATCAAAAAATGATGTTTCAATGGCAGGTCAATAGTGCGAACCACAATACACGACACCAGAAGTCCTCCATGGGCAGTTCAGCCTATTAATGACGCAATCACTTCTGTTGTATTTCTATCAAGCAGTATAGGCCGAATCCAACAAGACCCTTAGGACCTTAATACTGTGTCCAGTAAATGATAATAGACTAGAACAGTGAGAACAGGATAGTGGGTAGGTTTGGTATTGTACAAACATTTATTACAAATAAGGGAGGGAAACCTGAGGCCTGTAAACAGTAAATTAATATGAAACAAATATAAAGGTATGTTATCAGGCACTCGCAGGAAATAAAATAAAGAAGTAGAACACACAGACAACAGAAAAACAACAGACATGAGTGGCTTACCCAGGATTTGAACACTGGACCTTCCGTGCGACAACCCCGCCTAGCCATGCAAGCGAATCACACTATCCGCTCTGCCATCTACGCATCATCTAAAAATGATGTTTCAATGGCAGGTCAATAGTGCGAACCACAATACACGACACCAGAAGTCCTCCATGGGCAGTTCAGCCTATTAATGACGCAATCACTTCTGTTGTATTTCTATCAAGCAGTATAGGCCGAATCCAACAAGATCCTTAGGACCTTAATACTGTGTCCAGTAAATGATAGTAGACTAGAACATTGAGAACAGGATAGTGGGTAGGTTTGGTATTGTACAAACATTTATTACAAATAAGGGAGGGAAACCTGAGGCCTGTAAACAGTAAATTAATATGAAACAAATAAAAAGGTATGTTATCAGGCACTCGCAGGAAATAAAGAAGTAGAACACCAGAAAACAGAAAAACAACAGACATGAGTGGCTTACCCAGGATTTGAACACTGGACCTTCCGTGCGACAACCCCGCCTAGCCATGCAAGCGAATCACACTATCCGCTCTGCCATCTACGCATCATCTAAAAAATGATGTTTCAATGGCAGGTCAATAGTGCGAACCAACATACACGACACCAGAAGTCCTCCATGGGCAGTTCAGCCTATTAATGACGCAATCACTTCTGTTGTATTTCTATCAAGCAGTATAGGCCGAATCCAACAAGACCCTTAGGACCTTAATACTGTGTCCAGTAAATGATAGTAGACTAGAACAGTGAGAACAGGATAGTGGTTAGGTTTGGTATTGTACAAACATTTATTACAAATAAGGGAGGGAAACCTGAGGCCTGTAAACAGTAAATTAATATGAAACAAATATAAAGGTATGTTATCAGGCACTCGCAGGAAATAAAGAAGTAGAACACCAGACAACAGAAAAACAACAGACATGAGTGGCTTACCCAGGATTTGAACACTGGACCTTCCGTGCGACAACCCCGCCTAGCCATGCTAAGAGCATCCCAACTATCCGCTCTGCCATCTACGCATCATCAAAAAATGATGTTTCAATGGCAGGTCAATAGTGCGAACCACAATACACGACACCAGAAGTCCTCCATGGGCAGTTCAGCCTATTAATGACGCAATCACTTCTGTTGTATTTCTATCAAGCAGTATAGGCCGACTCCAACAAGACCCTTAGGACCTTAATACTGTGTCCAGTAAATGATAGTAGACTAGAACAGTGAGAACAGGATAGTGGGTAGGTTTGGTATTGTACAAACATTTATTACAAATAAGGGAGGGAAACCTGAGGCCTGTAAACAGTAAATTAATATGAAACAAATATAAAGGTATGTTATCAGGCACTCGCAGGAAATATAGAAGTAGAACACCAGACAACAGAAAAACAACAGACATGAGTGGCTTACCCAGGATTTGAACACTGGACCTTCCGTGCGACAACCCCGCCTAGCCATGCAAGCGAATCACACTATCCGCTCTGCCATCTACGCATCATAAAAATGATGTTTCAATGGCAGGTCAATAGTGCGAACCACAATACACGACACCAGAAGTCCTCCATGGGCAGTTCCGCCTATTAATGACGCAATCACTTCTGTTGTATTTCTATCAAGCAGTATAGGCCGAATCCAACAAGACCCTTAGGACCTTAATACTGTGTCCAGTAAATGATAGTAGACTAGAACAGTGAGAACAGGATAGGGGGTAGGTTTGGTATTGTACAAACATTTATTACAAATAAGGGAGGGAAACCTGAGGCCTGTAAACAGTAAATTAATATGAAACAAATATAAAGGTATGTTATCAGGCACTCGCAGGAAATAAAGAAGTAGAACACCAGACAACAGAAAAACAACAGACATGAGTGGCTTACCCAGGATTTGAACACTGGACCTTCCGTGCGACAACCCCGCCTAGCCATGCAAGCGAATCACACTATCCGCTCTGCCATCTACGCATCATCTAAAAATGATGTTTCAATGGCAGGTCAATAGTGCGAACCACAATACACGACACCAGAAGTCCTCCATGGGCAGTTCAGCCTATTAATGACGCAATCACTTCTGTTGTATTTCTATCCAGCAGTATAGGCCGAATCCAACAAGCCCCTTAGGTCCTTAATACTGTGTCCAGTAAATGATAGTAGACTAGAACAGTGAGAACAGGATAGTGGGTAGGTTTGGTATTGTACAAACATTTATTACAAATAAGGGAGGGAAACCTGAGGCCTGTAAACAGTAAATTAATATGAAACAAATATAAAGGTTGTTATCGGCTACTCGGCATGGAAACTTAAAGAAGTAGAAAACCAGACAAACAGAAAAACAACGACATGAGTGGGCCTTACCCAGGATTTGAACACTGGACCTTCCGTGCGACAACCCGCCTAGCAATGCAAGCGAATCACACTATCCGCTCTGCCAATCTACGCATCATCTAAAAAATGATTTTTCAATGGCAGGTCAATAGTGCGAACCACAATACACGACACCAGAAGTCCTCCATGGGCAGTTCAGCCTATTAATGACGCAATCACTTCTGTTGTATTTCTATCAAGCAGTATAGGCCGAATCCAACAAGACCCTTAGGACCTTAATACTGTGTCCAGTAAATGATAGTAGACTAGAACAGTGAGAACAGGATAGTGGGTAGGTTTGGTATTGTACAAACATTTATTACAAATAAGGGAGGGAAACCTGAGGCCTGTAAACAGTAAATTAATATGAAACAAATATAAAGGTATGTTATCAGGCACTCGCAGGAAATAAAGAAGTAGAACACCAGACAACAGAAAAACAACAGACATGAGTGGCTTACCCAGGATTTGAACACTGGACCTTCCGTGCGACAACCCCGCCTAGCCATGCAAGCGAATCACACTATCCGCTCTGCCATCTACGCATCATCAAAAAATGATGTTTCAATGGCAGGTCAATAGTGCGAACCACAATACACGACACCAGAAGTCCTCCATGGGCAGTTCAGCCTATTAATGACGCAATCACTTCTGTTGTATTTCTATCAAGCAGTATAGGCCGAATCCAACAAGACCCTTAGGACCTTAATACTGTGTCCAGTAAATGATAGTAGACTAGAACAGTGAGAACAGGATAGTGGGTAGGTTTGGTATTGTACAAACATTTATTACAAATAAGGGAGGGAAACCTGAGGCCTGTAAACAGTAAATGAATATGAAACAAATATAAAGGTATGTTATCAGGCACTCGCAGGAAATAAAGAAGTAGAACACCAGACAACAGAAAAACAACAGACATGAGTGGCTTACCCAGGATTTGAACACTGGACCTTCCGTGCGACAACCCCGCCTAGCCATGCAAGCGAATCACACTATCCGCTCTGCCATCTACGCATCATCAAAAAATGATGTTTCAATGGCAGGTCAATAGTGCGAACCACAATACACGACACCAGAAGTCCTCCATGGGCAGTTCAGCCTATTAATGACGCAATCACTTCTGTTGTATTTCTATCAAGCAGTATAGGCCGAATCCAACAAGACCCTTAGGACCTTAATACTGTGTCCAGTAAATGATAGTAGACTAGAACAGTGAGAACAGGATAGTGGGTAGGTTTGGTATTGTACAAACATTTATTACAAATAAGGGAGGGAAACCGGAGGCCTGTAAACAGTAAACAATATGAAATTAATATGAAACAAATATAAAGGTATGTTATCAGGCACTCGCAGGCAATAAAGAAGTAGAACACCAGACAACAGAAAAACAACAGACATGAGTGGCTTACCCAGGATTTGAACACTGGACCTTCCGTGCGACAACCCCGCCTAGCCATGCAAGCGAATCACACTATCCGCTCTGCCATCTACGGATCATAAGAAAATGATGTTTCAATGGCAGGTCAATAGTGCGAACCACAATACACGACACCAGAAGTCCTCCATGGGCAGTTCAGCCTATTAATGACGCAATCACTTCTGTTGTATTTCTATCAAGCAGTATAGGCCAAATCCAACAAGACCCTTAGGACCTTAATACTGTGTCCAGTAAATGATAGTAGACTAGAACAGTGAGAACAGGATAGTGGGTAGGTTTGGTATTGTACAAACATTTATTACAAAATAAGGGAGGGAAACCTGAGGCCTGTAAACAGTAAATTAATATGAAATAATGAAAAACAAATATAAAGGTATGTTATCAGGCACTCGCAGGAAATAAAGAAGTAGAACACCAGACAACAGAAAAACAACAGACATGAGTGGCTTACCCAGGATTTGAACACTGGACCTTCCGTGCGACAAACCCCGCCTAGCCATGCAAGCGAATCACACTATCCGCTCTGCCATCTACGCATCATCAAAAAATGATGTTTCAATGGCAGGTCAATAGTGCGAACCACAATAGACGACACCAGAAGTCCTCCATGGGCAGTTCAGCCTATTAATGACGCAATCACTTCTGTTGTATTTCTATCAAGCAGTATAGGCCGAATCCAACAAGACCCTTAGGACCTTAATACTGTGTCCTGTAAATGATAGTAGACTAGAACAGTGAGAACAGAATAGTGGGTAGGTTTGGTATTGTACAAACATTTATTACAAATAAGGGAGGGAAACCTGAGGCCTGTAAACAGTAAATTAAATTAATATGAAATAAGTATAAAGGTATGTTATCAGGCACTCGCAGGAAACAAAGAAGTAGACCACCAGACAACAGAAAAACAACAGACATGAGTGGCTTACCCAGGATTTGAACACTGGACCTTCCGTGCGACAACCCCGCCTAGCCATGCAAGCGAATCACACTATCCGCTCTGCCATCTACGCATCATCAAAAAAATGATGTTTCAATGGCAGGTCAATAGTGCGAACCACAATACACGACACCAGAAGTCCTCCATGGGCAGTTCAGCCTATTAATGACGCAATCACTTCTGTTGTGATTTCCTATCATGCAGTTATAGGTCCAAATCCCAACAAAGACCCCTTAGGAACCTTTAGATACTGTGTCCAGTCAATGATAGTAGACTAGAACAGTGAGAACAGGATAGTGGGTAGGTTTGGTATTGTACAAACATTTATTACAAATAAGGGAGGGAAACCTGAGGCCTGTAAACAGTAAATTAATATGAAACAAATATAAAGGTATGTTATCAGGCACTCGCAGGAAATAAAGAAGTAGAACACCAGACAACAGAAAAACAACAGACATGAGTGGCTTACCCAGGATTTGAACACTGGACCTTCCGTGCGACAACCCCGCCTAGCCATGCAAGCGAATCACACTATCCGCTCTGCCATCTACGCATCATCTAAAAAATGGATGTTTTTTCAATTGGCAGGTCAAATAGTGCCAAAACCACAATACACGACACCAGAAGTCCTCCATGGGCAGTTCAGCCTATTAATGACGCAATCACTTCTGTTGTATTTTTATCAAGCAGTATAGGCCGAATCCAACAAGACCCTTAGGACCTTAATACTGTGTCCAGTAAATGATAGTAGACTAGAACAGTGAGAACAGGATAGTGGGTAGGTTTGGTATTGTACAAACATTTATTACAAATAAGGGAGGGAAACCTGAGGCCTGTAAACAGTAAATTAATATGACATTAATTAAGAAACAAAAATAAAGGTATGTTTATCAGGCACTCTCAGAAAATAAAGAAAGTAGAACACCAGACAACAGAAAACCAACAGACATGAGTGCCTTACCCAGGATTTGAACACTGGACCTTCCGTGCGACAACCCCGCCTAGCCATGCAAGCGAATCACACTATCCGCTCTGCCATCTACGCATCATCTAAAAATGATGTTTCAATGGCAGGTCAATAGTGCGAACCACAATACACGACACCAGAAGTCCTCCATGGGCAGTTCAGCCTATTAATGACGCAATCACTTCTGTTGTATTTCTATCAAGCAGTATAGGCCGAATCCAACAAGACCCTTAGGACCTTAATACTGTGTCCAGTAAATGATAGTAGACTAGAACAGTGAGAACAGGATAGTGGGTAGGTTTGGTATTGTACAAACATTTATTACAAATAAGGGAGGGAAACCTGAGGCCTGTAAACAGTAAATTAATATGAAAAAAAATAATGAAACAAAGATAAAGGTATGTTATCAGGCACTCGCAGGAAATAAAGAAGTAGAACACCAGACAACAGAAAAACAACAGACATGAGTGGCTTACCCAGGATTTGAACACTGGACCTTCCGTGCGACAAACCCGCCTAGCCATGCAAGCGAATCACACTATCCGCTCTGCCATCTACGCATCATCAAAAAATGATGTTTCAATGGCAGGTCAATAGTGCGAACCACAATACACGACACCAGAAGTCCTCCATGGGCAGTTCAGCCTATTAATGACGCCATCACTTCTGTTGTATTTCTATCAAGCAGTATAGGCCGAATCCAACAAGACCCTTAGGACCTTAATACTGTGTCCAGTAAATGATAGTAGACTAGAACAGTGAGAACAGGATAGTGGGTAGGTTTGGTATTGTACAAACATTTATTACAAATAAGGGAGGGAAACCTGAGGCCTGTAAACAGTAAATGAATATGAAACAAATATAAAGGTATGTTATCAGGCACTCGCAGGAAATAAAGAAGTAGAACACCAGACAACAGAAAAACAACAGACATGAGTCGCTTACCCAGGATTTGAACACTGGACCTTCCGTGCGACAACCCCGCCTAGCCATGCAAGCGAATCACACTATCCGCTCTGCCATCTACGCATCATCTAAAAATGATGTTTCAATGGCAGGTCAATAGTGCGAACCACAATACACGACACCAGAAGTCCTCCATGGGCAGTTCAGCCTATTAATGACGCAATCACTTCTGTTGTATTTCTATCAAGCAGTATAGGCCGAATCCAACAAGACCCTTAGGACCTTAATACTGTGTCCAGTAAATGATAGTAGACTAGAACAGTGAGAACAGGATAGTGGGTAGGTTTGGTATTGTACAAACATTTATTACAATCCGCTCTGCCATCTACGCATCATCTAAAAATGATGTTTCAATGGCAGGTCAATAGTGCGAACCACAATACACGACACCAGAAGTCCTCCATGGGCAGTTCAGCCTATTAATGACGCAATCACTTCTGTTGTATTTCTATCAAGCAGTATAGGCCGAATCCAACAAGACCCTTAGGACCTTAATACTGTGTCCAGTAAATGATAGTAGACTAGAACAGTGAGAACAGGATAGTGGGTAGGTTTGGTATTGTACAAACATTTATTACAAATAAGGGAGGGAAACCTGAGGCCTGTAAACAGTAAATTAATATGAAACAAATATAAAGGTATGTTATCAGGCACTCGCAGGAAATAAAGAAGTAGAACACCAGACAACAGAAAAACAACAGACATGAGTGGCTTACCCAGGATTTGAACACTGGACCTTCCGTGCGACAACCCCGCCTAGCCATGCAAGCGAATCACACTATCCGCTCTGCCATCTACGCATCATCTAAAAATGATGTTTCAATGGCAGGTCAATAGTGCGAACCACAATACACGACACCAGAAGTCCTCCATGGGCAGTTCAGCCTATTAATGACGCAATCACTTCTGTTGTATTTCTATCAAGCAGTATAGGCCGAATCCAACAAGACCCTTAGGACCTTAATACTGTGTCCAGTAAATGATAGTAGACTAGAACAGTGAGAACAGGATAGTGGGTAGGTTTGGTATTGTACAAACATTTATTACAAATAAGGGAGGGAAACCTGAGGCCTGTAAACAGTAAATTAAATATGAAACAAATATAAAGGTATGTTATCAGGCACTCGCAGGAAATAAAGAAGTAGAACACCAGACAACAGAAAAACAACAGACATGAGTGGCTTACCCAGGATTTGAACACTGGACCTTCCGTGCGACAACCCCGCCTAGCCATGCAAGCGAATCACACTATCCGCTCTGCCATCTACGCATCATCTAAAAATGATGTTTCAATGGCAGGTCAATAGTGCGAACCACAATACACGACACCAGAAGTCCTCCATGGGCAGTTCAGCCTATTAATGACGCAATCACTTCTGTTGTATTTCTATCAAGCAGTATAGGCCGAATCCAACAAGACCCTTAGGACCTTAATACTGTGTCCAGTAAATGATAGTAGACTAGAACAGTGAGAACAGGATAGTGGGTAGGTTTGGTATTGTACAAACATTTATTACAAATAAGGGAGGGAAACCTGAGGCCTGTAAACAGTAAATTAATATGAAACAAATATAAAGGTATGTTATCAGGCACTCGCAGGAAATAAAGAAGTAGAACACCAGACAACAGAAAAACAACAGACATGAGTGGCTTACCCAGGATTTGAACACTGGACCTTCCGTGCGACAACCCCGCCTAGCCATGCAAGCGAATCACACTATCCGCTCTGCCATCTACGCATCATCTAAAAATGATGTTTCAATGGCAGGTCAATAGTGCGAACCACAATACACGACACCAGAAGTCCTCCATGGGCAGTTCAGCCTATTAATGACGCAATCACTTCTGTTGTATTTCTATCAAGCAGTATAGGCCGAATCCAACAAGACCCTTAGGACCTTAATACTGTGTCCAGTAAATGATAGTAGACTAGAACAGTGAGAACAGGATAGTGGGTAGGTTTGGTATTGTACAAACATTTATTACAAATAAGGGAGGGAAACCTGAGGCCTGTAAACAGTAAATTAATATGAAACAAATATAAAGGTATGTTATCAGGCACTCGCAGGAAATAAAGAAGTAGAACACCAGACAACAGAAAAACAACAGACATGAGTGGCTTACCCAGGATTTGAACACTGGACCTTCCGTGCGACAACCCCGCCTAGCCATGCAAGCGAATCACACTATCCGCTCTGCCATCTACGCATCATCTAAAAATGATGTTTCAATGGCAGGTCAATAGTGCGAACCACAATACACGACACCAGAAGTCCTCCATGGGCAGTTCAGCCTATTAATGACGCAATCACTTCTGTTGTATTTCTATCAAGCAGTATAGGCCGAATCCAAAATACTGTGTCCAGTAAATGATAGTAGACTAGAACAGTGAGAACAGGATAGTGGGTAGGTTTGGTATTGTACAAACATTTATTACAAATAAGGGAGGGAAACCTGAGGCCTGTAAACAGTAAATTAATATGAAACAAATATAAAGGTATGTTATCAGGCACTCGCAGGAAATAAAGAAGTAGAACACCAGACAACAGAAAAACAACAGACATGAGTGGCTTACCCAGGATTTGAACACTGGACCTTCCGTGCGACAACCCCGCCTAGCCATGCAAGCGAATCACACTATCCGCTCTGCCATCTACGCATCATCTAAAAATGATGTTTCAATGGCAGGTCAATAGTGCGAACCACAATACACGACACCAGAAGTCCTCCATGGGCAGTTCAGCCTATTAATGACGCAATCACTTCTGTTGTATTTCTATCAAGCAGTATAGGCCGAATCCAACAAGACCCTTAGGACCTTAATACTGTGTCCAGTAAATGATAGTAGACTAGAACAGTGAGAACAGGATAGTGGGTAGGTTTGGTATTGTACAAACATTTATTACAAATAAGGGAGGGAAACCTGAGGCCTGTAAACAGTAAATTAATATGAAACAAATATAAAGCTATGTTATCAGGCACTCGCAGGAAATAAAGAAGTAGAACACCAGACAACAGAAAAACAACAGACATGAGTGGCTTACCCAGGATTTGAACACTGGACCTTCCGTGCGACAACCCCGCCTAGCCATGCAAGCGAATCACACTATCCGCTCTGCCATCTACGCATCATCTAAAAATGATGTTTCAATGGCAGGTCAATAGTGCGAACCACAATACACGACACCAGAAGTCCTCCATGGGCAGTTCAGCCTATTAATGACGCAATCACTTCTGTTGTATTTCTATCAAGCAGTATAGGCCGAATCCAACAAGACCCTTAGGACCTTAATACTGTGTCCAGTAAATGATAGTAGACTAGAACAGTGAGAACAGGATAGTGGGTAGGTTTGGTATTGTACAAACATTTATTACAAATAAGGGAGGGAAACCTGAGGCCTGTAAACAGTAAATTAATATGAAACAAATATAAAGGTATGTTATCAGGCACTCGCAGGAAATAAAGAAGTAGAACACCAGACAACAGAAAAACAACAGACATGAGTGGCTTACCCAGGATTTGAACACTGGACCTTCCGTGCGACAACCCCGCCTAGTTGCTGGTCCCTATTGTCTGGTGTATTTATCTGGTCCCTATTGTCTGGTGTATTTATCTGGTCCCTATTGTCTGGTGTATTTATCTGGTCCCTATTGTCTGGTGTATTTATCTGGTCCTTATTGTCTGGTGTATTTATCTGGTCCCTATTGTCTGGTGTATTTATCTGGTCCCTATTGTCTGGTGTATTTATCTGGTCCCTATTGTCTGGTGTATTTATCTGGTCCCTATTGTCTGGTGTATTTATCTGGTCCTTATTGTCTGGTGTATTTATCTGATCTCTATTGTCTGGTGTATTTATCTGATCCCTATTGTCTGGTGTATTTATCTGATCCCTATTGTCTGGTGTATTTATCTGGTCCCTATTGTCTGGTGTATTTATCTGATCCCTATTGTCTGGTGTATTTATCTGATCCCTATTGTCTGGTGTATTTATCTGATCCCTATTGTCTGGTGTATTTATCTGGTCCCTATTGTCTGGTGTATTTATCTGGTCTCTATTGTCTGGTGTATTTATCTGATCCCTATTGTCTGGTGTATTTATCTGATCCCTATTGTCTGGTGTATTTATCTGGTCTCTGTTGTCTGGTGTATTTATCTGATCCCTATTGTCTGGTGTATTTATCTGGTCTTTATTGTCTGGTGTATTTATCTGATCCCTATTGTCTGGTGTATTTATCTGGTCCTTATTGTCTGGTGTATTTATCTGATCCCTATTGTCTGGTGTATTTATCTGGTCCTTATTGTCTGGTGTATTTATCTGGTCCCTATTGTCTGGTGTATTTATCTGATCCCTATTGTCTGGTGTATTTATCTGATCCATATTGTCTGGTGTATTTAGCTGGTCCCTATTGTCTGGTGTATTTATCTGGTCCCTATTGTCTGGTGTATTTATCTGATCCCTATTGTCTGGTGTATTTATCTGGTCCTTATTGTCTGGTGTATTTATCTGGTCCCAATTGTCTGGTGTATTTATCTGGTCCCTATTGTCTGGTGTATTTATCTGATCCCTATTGTCTGGTGTATTTATCTGATCCCTATTGTCTGGTGTATTTATCTGGTCCTTATTGTCTGGTGTATTTATCTGGTCCCTATTGTCTGGTGTATTTATCTGGTCCCTATTGTCTGGTGTATTTATCTGGTCCCTATTGTCTGGTGTATTTATCTGGTCCTTATTGTCTGGTGTATTTATCTGGTGTATTTATCTGGTCCCTATTGTCTGGTGTATTTATCTGATCCCTATTGTCTGGTGTATTTATCTGATCCCTATTGTCTGGTGTATTTATCTGGTCTCTATTGTCTGGTGTATTTATCTGATCCCTATTGTCTGGTGTATTTATCTGATCCATATTGTCTGGTGTATTTATCTGGTCTCTATTGTCTGGTGTATTTATCTGATCCCTATTGTCTGGTGTATTTATCTGATCCCTATTGTCTGGTGTATTTATCTGGTCTCTATTGTCTGGTGTATTTATCTGATCCCTATTGTCTGGTGTATTTATCTGATCCCTATTGTCTGGTGTATTTATCTGGTCCCTATTGTCTGGTGTATTTATCTGATCCCTATTGTCTGGTGTATTTATCTGATCCCTATTGTCTGGTGTATTTATCTGGTCTCTATTGTCTGGTGTATTTATCTGATCCCTATTGTCTGGTGTATTTATCTGGTCCCTATTGTCTGGTGTATTTATCTGGTCCCTATTGTCTGGTGTATTTATCTGGTCCCTATTGTCTGGTGTATTTATCTGATCCCTATTGTCTGGTGTATTTATCTGGTCCCTATTGTCTGGTGTATTTATCTGGTCCCTATTGTCTGGTGTATTTATCTGGTCCCTATTGTCTGGTGTATTTATCTGATCCCTATTGTCTGGTGTATTTATCTGATCCCTATTGTCTGGTGTATTTATCTGGTCCCTATTGTCTGGTGTATTTATCTGATCCCTATTGTCTGGTGTATTTATCTGGTCCCTATTGTCTGGTGTATTTATCTGGTCCCTATTGTCTGGTGTATTTATCTGGTCCCTATTGTCTGGTGTATTTATCTGATCCCTATTGTCTGGTGTATTTATCTGATCCCTATTGTCTGGTGTATTTATCTGGTCCCTATTGTCTGGTCCCTATTGTCTGGTGTATTTATCTGATCCCTATTGTCTGGTGTATTTATCTGATCCCTATTGTCTGGTGTATTTATCTGATCCCTATTGTCTGGTGTATTTATCTGATCCCTATTGTCTGGTGTATTTATCTGATCCCTATTGTCTGGTGTATTTATCTGGTCCCTATTGTCTGGTGTATTTATCTGATCCCTATTGTCTGGTGTATTTATCTGGTCCCTATTGTCTGGTGTATTTATCTGGTCCCTATTGTCTGGTGTATTTATCTGGTCCCTATTGTCTGGTGTATTTATCTGGTCCCTATTGTCTGGTGTATTTATCTGATCCCTATTGTCTGGTGTATTTATCTGATCCCTATTGTCTGGTGTATTTATCTGGTCCCTATTGTCTGGTGTATTTATTGTCTGGTGTATTTATTTGGTCCCTATTGTCTGGTGTATTTATCTGATCCCTATTTTCTGGTGTATTTATTTGATCCCTATTGTCTGGTGTATTTTCTGGTCCTAATTGTCTGGTGTATTTATCTGGTCCCTATTGTCTGGTGTATTTATCTGGTCCCTATTGTCTGGTGTATTTATCTGATCCCTATTGTCTGGTGTATTTATCTGATCCCTATTGTCTGGTGTATTTATCTGATCCCTATTGTCTGGTGTATTTATCTGATCCCTATTGTCTGGTGTATTTATCTGATCCCTATAGTCTGGTGTATTTATTTGGTCCCTATTGTCTGGTGTATTTATCTGATCCCTATTTTCTGGTGTATTTATCTGATCCCTATTGTCTGGTGTATTTATCTTGTCCATATTGTCCGGTGTATTTATCTGATCCCTATTGTCTGGTGTATTTATCTGGTCCCTATTGTCTGGTGTATTAATATGGTCCCTATTGTCTGGTGTATTTATCTGGTCCTTATTGTCTGGTGTATTTTTCTGGTCCCTAATGTCTGGTGTATGTATCTGGTCCCTATTGTCTGATGTATTTATCTGGTCCCTATTGTCTGGTGTATTTATCTGGTCCCTATTTTCTGGTGTATTTATCTGGTCCCTGTTGTCTGGTGTATTTATCTGGTCCCTATAGTCTGGTGTATTTATCTGCTTCCTATTGTCTGGTGTATTTATCTGGTCCCTATTGTCTGGTGTATTTATGTGGTCCCTATTGTCTGGTGTATTTATCTGTTCCCTTTTGTCTGGTGTATTTATCTGGTCCCTATTGTCTGGTGCATTTATCTGGTCCCTATTGTCTGGTGTATTTATCTGGTCCCTATTGTCTGGTGTATTTATCTGATCCCTATTGTCTGGTGAATTTATCTGATTCTTATTGTCTGGTGTATTTATCTGATCCCTATTGTCTGGTGTATTTATCTGATCCCTATTGTCTGGTGTATTTATCTGGTCCCTATTGTCTGGTGTATTTATCTGGTCCCTATTGTCTGGTGTATTTATCTGGTCCCTATTGTCTGGTGTATTTATCTGATTCCTATTGTCTGGTGTATTTATCTGATCCCTATTGTCTGGTGTATTTATCTGATCCCTATTGTCTGGTGTATTTATCTGATCTCTATTGTCTGGTGTATTTATCTGATCCCTATTGTCTGGTGTATTTATTTGGTCCCTATTGTCTGGTGTATTTATCTGATCCCTATTTTCTGGTGTATTTATCTGATCCCTATTGTCTGGTGTATTTATCTGGTCCCTATTGTCCGGTGTATTTATCTGATCCCTATTGTCTGGTGTATTTATCTGGTCCCTATTGTCTGGTGTATTAATATGGTCCCTATTGTCTGGTGTATTTCTTCTTCTTCTTCTTCCATCCTTAGCCATCAACCGGCAAAGCAGTATGTGGCCAGTACGCCTAGTGGCGTCTTAGGGCAACAACAAATTGATCAATCTATCGCTGTTTCCACCACGCCTAGTGGCGTCTTTGTGGAACAAAAACAGACCAAACAATCTATCATTGTTTCCGTAATCAGATTGGTTGGCAAGCAGGTGATCAGCCCACTGTGCGAAGTTTTTACGGGATGGGGTAAACAGCCCCATGCCCATACCCTCCTTAGTCGCTTTTTACGACATGCATGGTTGGGTGCAGTGTTACTATTCTTTGCTCCCCTCTCGGGCCCCGGTAACACACGGGCGAAGACTGGTGTATTTATCTGGTCCTTATTGTCTGGTGTATTTTTCTGGTCCCTAATGTCTGGTGTATGTATCTGGTCCCTATTGTCTGATGTATTTATCTGGTCCCTATTGTCTGGTGTATTTATCTGGTCCCTATTGTCTGGTGTATTTATCTGGTCCCTATTGTCTGGTGTATTTATCTGGTCCCTATTGTCTGGTGTATTTATCTGGTCCCTATAGTCTGGTGTATTTATCTGGTCCCTATTGTCTGGTGTATTTATCTGGTCCCTATTGTCTGGTGTATTTATGTGGTCCCTATTGTCTGGTGTATTTATCTGTTCCCTATTGTCTGGTGTATTTATCTGGTTCCTATTTTATAGTGTATTCATGTAATTCCTATTTTCTGATGTATTCACTTGATCCCAGTTTTCTGATATATTCATCTGGTTCCTATTTTCTAGTGTATTCATCTAGTTCCAATTTTAAAGTGTCTCCGTCTGATTCTTATTTTATAGTGTATTCATCTAATTCACTTAATCCCTATTTTCTTGTGTTTTCATCTGGTTCCTATTTTATTGTGTATTCATCTGGTTCCTATTATCTAGTGCATTCATCTGATTTCTATTTTCTAGTGTAATAATCTGATTCCTATTTTCTAGTGTATTCATCTTCTTCATATTTTCTAGTGTATTCATCTGATTCCTTTTTTCTAGTGTATTCATCTGGTTCCTATTTTTAGTATATTCACCTGATTCCAATTTTCTAATGTATTCATCTGATTCCTGTTTTCTAGTGTATTCATCTAGTTCCTATTTTTTAGTGTCTTCGTCTGATTCCTATTTCATTGTGTATTCATCTTATTCCTATTTTCTGATGTATTCACTTGATCCCTATTCTCTTGTGTTTTCATCTGGTTCCTTTTTTATTGTGTATTCATCTGATTTCTATTTTCTAGTGTATTCATCTGGTTCCTATTTTCTAGCGCATTCATCTGATTTCTGTTTTCTAGTGTTTTCATCTAGTTCCTATTTTATAGTGTCTTCGTCTGATTCCTTTTTATAGTGTCTTCGTCTGATTCCTATTTTATAGTGTATTCATCTAATTCACTTGATCCATATTTTCTTGTGATTTCATCTGGTTCATATTTTATTGTGTATTCATCTGGTTCCTATTTTCTAGTTTATTCATCTGGTTCCTATTTTCTGGTGTATTCATTTAATCCGTACTTTCTGGTGTATTTGTCTGGTCCCTATTTTCTGGCGTATTCATTTCTATTCTATATTTTGAAGTGTGCAGTATTAAGTTGGTCCCTATTTTCTACTGTACAGTATTAATCTAGTCTCTGTTTTCTTGTGTACTCATCTGGTTCTATTTTCTCGTATATTCATCTGGTTTTTATTTTCTAGTGTATTCATCTGGTTGCTATTTTATAATGTATTCACATGGTTCCTATTTTCTAGTGTATTCGTCTGATTTCTATTTTATAGTGTATTCGTCTGGTTTCTATTTGTAGTGCATTCATATGATTCCTATTTTCTAGTGTATTCATCTGATTTCTATTTTCTGTCGTATTCCTAAATTCTGTTACCTAGTGTATTCATCTTGTTCCTATTGTATAGTGTATTTATCTGGTTCCTATTTTATAGTGTATTTATCTGGTTCCTATTTTATAGTGTATTCACCTGGTTCCTATTTTATAGTGTGTTTATCTGGTTCCTATTTTATAGTGTATTCATCTGGTTCCTATTTTATAGTGTGTTTATCTGGTTCCTATTTTATAGTGTATTTATCTGGTTCCTATTTTATAGTGTATTTATCTGGTTCCTATTTTATAGTGTGTTTATCTGGTTCCTATTTTATAGTGTATTCATCTGGTTCCTATTTTACAGTGTGTTTATCTGGTTCCTATTTTATAGTGTATTTATCTGGTTCCTATTTTATAGTGTATTCATCTGGTTCCTATTTTATAGTGTGTTTATCTAATTCCTATTTTATAGTGTATTTATCTGTATCCTATTTTATAGTGTATTTATCTGGTTCCTATTTTATAGTGTATTTATCTGGTTCCTATTTTATAGTGTATTCATCTGGTTCCTATTTTATAGTGTATTTATCTGGTTCCTATTTTATAGTGTATTTATCTGGTTCCTATTTTATAGTGTATTCACCTGGTTCCTATTTTATAGTGTGTTTATCTGGTTCCTATTTTATAGTGTATTCATCTGGTTCCTATTTTATAGTGTGTTTATCTGGTTCCTATTTTATAGTGTATTTATCTGGTTCCTATTTTATAGTGTATTTATCTGGTTCCTATTTTATAGTGTGTTTATCTGGTTCCTATTTTATAGTGTATTCATCTGGTTCCTATTTTATAGTGTATTTATCTGGTGTATTTATCTGGTTCCTATTTTATAGTGTATTTATCTGGTTCCTATTTTATAGTGTATTTATCTGGTTCCTATTTTATAGTGTATTTATCTGGTTCCTATTTTATAGTGTATTTATCTGGTTCCTATTTTATAGTGTATTTATCTGGTTCCTATTTTATAGTGTATTCATCTGGTTCCTATTTTATAGTGTATTTATCTGGTTCCTATTTTATAGTGTATTTATCTGGTTCCTATTTTATAGTGTATTTATCTGGTTCCTATTTTATAGTGTATTCACCTGGTTCCTATTTTATAGTGTGTTTATCTGGTTCCTATTTTATAGTGTATTCATCTGGTTCCTATTTTATAGTGTGTTTATCTGGTTCCTATTTTATAGTGTATTTATCTGGTTCCTATTTTATAGTGTATTTATCTGGTTCCTATTTTATAGTGTATTTATCTGGTTCCTATTTTATAGTGTATTTATCTGGTTCCTATTTTATAGTGTATTTATCTGGTTCCTATTTTATAGTGTATTTATCTGGTTCCTATTTTATAGTGTATTTATCTGGTTCCTATTTTATAGTGTGTTTATCTGGTTCCTATTTTATAGTGTATTTATCTGGTTCCTATTTTATAGTGTGTTTATCTGGTTCCTATTTTATAGTGTATTCATCTGGTTCCTATTTTATAGTGTGTTTATCTGGATCCTATTTTATAGTGTATTTATCTGGTTCCTATTTTATAGTGTATTTATCTGGTTCCTATTTTATAGTGTGTTTATCTGGTTCCTATTTTATAGTGTATTTATCTGGTTCCTATTTTATAGTGTATTTATCTGGTTCCTATTTTATAGTGTATTCATCTGGTTCCTTTTTTATAGTGTATTCATCTGGTTCCTATTTTATAGTGTGTTCATCGTGTTCCTATTTTATAGTGTGTTTATCTGGTTCCTATTTTATAGTGTATTTATCTGGTTCTTATTTTATAGTGTATTTATCTGGTTCTCATTTTATAGTGTGTTTATCTGGTTCCTATTTTATAGTGTATTCATCTGGTTCCTATTTTATAGTGTGTTTATCTGGTTCCTATTTTAAAGTGTATTTATCTGGTTCCTATTTTATAGTGTATTTATCTGGTTCCTATTTTATAGTGTGTTTATCTGGTTCCTATTTTATAGTGTATTTATCTGGTTCCTATTTTATAGTGTGTTTATCTGGTTCCTATTTTATAGTGTATTCATCTGGTTCCTATTTTATAGTGTGTTTATCTGGTCCTTATTTTCTAGTGTATTTATCTGGTTCCTATTTTATAGTGTATTTATCTGGTTCCTATTTTATAGTGTATTTATCAGGTTCCTATTTTATAGTGTATTTATCTGGTTCCAATTTTATAGTGTATTCATCTGGTTCCTATTTTATAGTGTATTTATCTGGTTCCTATTTTATAGTGTATTCATCTGGTTCCTTTTTTATAGTGTATTTATCTGGTTCCTATTTTATAGTGTATTCATCTGGTTCCTATTCTATAGTGTATTTATCCGGTTCCTATTTTATAGTGCATTCATCTGGTTCCTATTTTATAGTGTATTTATCTGGTTTCTATTTTATAGTGTTTTTATCTGGTTTCTATTTTATAGTGTATTTATCTGGTTCCTATTTTATAGTGCATTTATCTGGTTCCTATTTTATAGTGTATTTATATGTTTCCTATTTTAAAGTGTATATATCTGGTTCCCATTTTATAGTGTATTCATCTGGTTCCTAATTTATAGTGTATTCATCTGGTTCGTATTTTATAGTTTATTTATCTGGTTCCTATTTTATAGTGTATTTATCTGGTTCCTATTTAGAGTGTATTTATCTGGTTCCTATTTTAGAGTGCATTTATCTGGTTCTTAATTTATAGTGTATTCATCTTGTTCCTATTTTATAGTGTATTTATCTGGTTCCCATTTTATTATGTATTTATCTGGTTCCCATTTTGTAGCGTATTCATCTGGGTCCTATTTTGTAGCGTATTCATCTGGTTCCTATTTTATAGTGTATTCATCTGGTTCCTATTTTATAGTGTATTCATCTGGTTCCTATTTTATAGTGTATTTATCTGGTTCCTATTTTATAGTGTATTTATCTGGTTCCTATTTTATAGTGTATTCATCTCGTTCTTATTTTATAGTGTATTCATCTGGTTCCTATTTTATAGGGTATTCATCTGCTTCCTATTTTATAGTGTATTTATCTGGTTCCCATTCTATAGTGTATTCATCTGGTTCCTATTCTATAGTGTATTTATCCGGTTCCTATTTTATAGTGTATTCATCTGGTTCATATTTTATAGTGTATTTATCTGTTACCTATTTTATAGTGTATTTATCTGGTTCCTATTTTATAGTGTATTTTTCTGGTTCCCATTTTAAAGTGTATTCATCTTGTTCCTATTTTATAGTGTATTCATCTGGTTCCCATTTTCTAGTGTATTTATCTGGTTCATATTTTATAGTGTATTTATCTGGTTCCTATTTTATAGTGTATTTTTCTGGTTCCTATTTTATAGTGTGTTTATCTGGTTCCTATTTTATAGTGTATTTGTCTGGTTCCTATTTTATAGAGTATTTATCTGGTTCCTATTTTATAGTGTATTTATCTGGTTCCTATTTTATAGTGTATTTATCTGGTTCCTATTTTATAGTTTATTTATCTGGTTCCTATTTTATAGTGTATTTATCTGGTTCCTATTTTATAGTGTATTTATTTGGTTCTTATTTTATAGTGTATTCATCTGGTTCTTATTTTATAGTGTATTCATCTGGTTCCTATTTTATAGTGTATTCATCTGGTTCCTATTTTATAGTGAATTTATCTGGTTCCCATTTTATAGTGTATTTATCTGGTTCCCATTTTATAGTGTATTTATCTGGTTCCTATTTTATAGTGTATTTTTCTGGTTCCCATTTTAAGTGTATTCATCTCGTTCTTATTTTATAGTGTATTCATCTGGTTCCTATTTTATAGGGTATTCATCTGCTTCCTATTTTATAGTGTATTTATCTGGTTCCCATTCTATAGTGTATTCATCTGGTTCCTATTCTATAGTGTATTTATCCGGTTCCTATTTTATAGTGTATTCATCTGGTTCATATTTTATAGTGTATTTATCTGTTACCAATTTATAGTGTGTTTATCTGGTTTCTATTTTATAGTGTATTTATCTGGTTCCTATTTTATAGTGCATTTATCTGGTTCCTATTTTATAGTGTATTTATATTTTTTCCTATTTTAATGTGTATTTATCTGGTTCCCATGTTATAGTGTATTCATCTGGTTCCTAATTTATAGTGTATTCATCTGGTTCCTATTTTGTAGCGTATTTATCTGGTTCCTATTTTATAGTGTATTCATCCGGTTCCTATTTTATAGTGTATTTATCTAGTTCGTATTTTATAGTGTATTTATCTGGTTCCTATTTTATAGTGTATTTATCTGGTTCCTATTTTATAGTGTATTTATATGGTTCCTATTTTACAGTGTATTTATCTGGTTCCTATTTTATAGTGTATTTTTCTGGTTCCCATTTTAAAGTGTATTCATCTTGTTCCTATTTTATAGTGTATTTATCTGGTTCCCATTTTCAAGTGTATTCATCTTGTTCCTATTTTATAGTGTATTCATCTGGTTCCCATTTTCTAGTGTATTTATCTGGTTCATATTTTATAGTGTATTTATCTGGTTCCTATTTTATAGTGTATTCATCTGGTTTCTATTTTATAGTGTATTGATCTGGTTCCTATTTTATAGTGTATTTATCTGGTTCCTATTTTATAGCGTATTTATCTGGTTCTTATTTTATAGTGTATTCATCTTGTTCCTATTTTATAGTGTATTCATCTGGTTCCCATTTTCTAGTGTATTCATCTGGTTCCCATTTTATTATGTATTTATCTGGTTCCTATTTTATAGTGTATTTATCTGGTTCCTATTTTATAGTGTATTTATCTGGTTCCTATTTTATAGTGTATTTATCTGGTTTCTATTTTATAGTGTATTTATCTGGTTCCTATTTTATAGTGTATTTATCTGGTTCTTATTTTATAGTGTATTTATCTGATTCCTATTTTATAGTGTATTTTTTTGGTTCCTATTTTATAGTGTATTTATCTGGTTCCTATTTTATAGTGTATTTATCTGGTTCCTATTTTATAGTGTGTTTATCTGGTTCTTATTTTATAGTGTATTCATCTGGTTCCTATTTTATAGTGTATTCATCTAGTTCCTATTTTATAGTGTATTTATCTGGTTCCCATTTTATAGTGTATTCATCTGGTTCCTATTCTATAGTGTATTTATCCGGTTCCTATTTTATAGTGTATTCATCTATTCTTATTTTATAGTGTATTTATCTGGTTCCTATTTTATAGTGTATTCATCTGGTTCCCATTTTCTAGTGTATTCATCTGGTTCCTATTTTGTAGCGTATTCATCTGGGTCCTATTTTGTAGCGTATTCATTTGGTTCCTATTTTATAGTGTATTCATCTGGTTCCTATTTTATAGTGTATGCATCTGGTTCCTATTTTATAGTGTATTCATCTGGTTCCCATTTTCTAGTGTATTCATCTGGTTCCTATTTTATAGTGTATTCATCTGGTTCCTATTTTATAGTGTATTTATCTGGTTCCCATTTTATAGTGTATTCATCTGGGTCCTATTTTGTAGCGTATTTATCTGGTTCTTATTTGTTAGTGTATTCATGAATTTTCTGTTACCTGGTGTATTCATCTGCTCTCTGTTTTGTAGGTACATTATTCCTCTGGTCCCTATTGTCTATTGGGCGTTGTTGAAAGTCTGAATCTCGTCACTAAAGTCATGTGTATGCTTCCATATTTCATTCAGTTCCATTTAAAAGCACAGCCTTGAGCGTACATCTTTTTATGTACACATTTATGACGGCAGATAGGTTACCAGGAAGGGAAAGAAGGAGGTATTAACATAAAATAATGAGTATAATTTCTTGGACTGGATGCAGAAATAAATATAAAACTAGGTCCTACAAAAACTAAAAATAGATAGATAAATAATGAAAGATATCAAGCTCAGACAAAGTAGATATTTTAGACACATAAAACCCGTAACACTTTGATGAACCTAATAACCGATCATAATGTTAAACGAGTCAAGACAAACAGGCAAGAAAACGTCATCAATAAAAGAGGGGTTGAAGAAGGAAGAAATAAGCGGAAGTAATTTCTTGAATATCCTGTCACGTCATGCATAGAGCAAGTTGGAGATCCCCTACAACTAATTTGGAAATCGCAAATGAGCTGATCTTAGACAAACAATCAATAATAACAAATAATGTTCCCTCTTTTCCTGTCTTGGTACAGAATGTGCCCTTCGACATTTTGTTGAACATGTGGAGAAATAATCATAAAGTTCCGTGTTTCACATTCATTCATTTTACCCACTCCATTATAGAGCTTGAAGTAACCATTGCAGCTGGTCCCGCTACAGGGAGCTAGTACCAAAACAATCTCGTGATCTTGTAACAGTGGTATCTGTGGAAATTTGTTTTCTATGATGAGATTGCCAGCCTCGTGCACAACTTCATGTCATATGCTCTTACGACATGCTTGAGGGTGCAGTACTCCAATTTTTATTTGTCTCATTAGAGACCTATCGGAAACTAGAGGGGGCATGTTTGCGCAGAGAAGAATACATAGACCACAGGACTTATACATAGACTACAGGACAAATACATAGACCACATGACACATACCACAGGACAAATACTTAGACCACAGGACATACATTGACTACAGGACAAAGTCTTAGACCACAGGACAAATACATATATCACAGGACAATACATAGAAGACAATCAGAATGTATACGTGTAAAAACATGTGTGAAAAAACAAGAAGTTCAGATCATAAATACATGGCGTAATCATATATAGAGCACTAGAGGTGGTATTAAATCACTATACCATGAAGGCCTTATGATCATAGCTTGGGTTGTACTTTTCTTGTGCCGTTGTAAGACTTTCTTCTCAAGGTTTGGTTTCGTTTTAAGCACTATCTTCATTGCACACGGATAACTCCGTCACTGCTCAGATCTTCTCCCTTAGATCACACAATGAGGATCTCAGCACATTACACGAACTCCGTAGCACCGGCGAGAATCCCAGTGTGTGTATATAGAAAGCACGCATTCTATAAATATTTTTGTCGTGGGTAGGCTTCTAATTTATAAATTTTTGCCAGGGCAGCGGCCTCATGACCTACTCTTTACGATTTCCAACTGCCGTGGGATTTTTAACGTGCGCAACTTACACGCAGGACCTCTTATTTTTTCGTGTGGGAGGAATATGACATCATTAGGATCACTGGTTCTTAAAATATTTTCCATAAAATAAAATATTCCATTTACTGGGAATCGAACCAGGTACTTTTAGGATTGGAGGCGAACGCCATACTTCTTTGCCACTCCGGCCTCCTTTCATAAAAAGAAGCTTGTGCACAATAGAAAGATTAAAACTGTATGAGGAGATCATCAATGTGCATGTTATAGATAGAACTAGCGGAACAAGAAGCGAGGAAGACATGTTGGCGTTGCATATGACACATACACAAGAAAACCAGCCGATATCATTATAAAGCAGTCCTTCTAAAAATTCCACTCCTCCCCCCCCCCCCCCCTCCACCACCCCCACCTTTTCTTTTTTTTTAAATTAAAAAATTTAAAATGTCCACATTTAGTATTTTTTCTCGACTTCTGGTAGCGGCGGTAGCCATTTTGGTCCAGTCATGTGATCCTAATCAGGGGTTATGGCTTTTAATTTTCATATTTTTTACCTAGTTCTCTCTTTCCTTTCTTTTTTTGTTTTGTTCGTCTGTCCCTGACGAAGATCGTGAGGTCGCAATGAAGGTTTTCTTGTCCATAAAGTATGTTTTCAGTCCTAAGAAATAAAGAAGTAGAAACACTTGGACAACAGAAAAACAACAGACGTAGTGGATTCGCTTGATAGCTAGGCGGATTGTCGTTTCGAACCCTTTTTTTCTCCCTCCACTCCACCAAAAAAGTCCCCAGGGTAGGAAATATTAGAGAGAGAGACGGAACGTCACACGGAGAAGGGAGGTTGAAAGGTGTCAAAAGTCGTTGAACTTATAGCCACAGGATAGGCAGGTTTGGCATGAACTTGTTGCTTATGCTCAGCCGAGGCGTTGAAGATTAACGGATTAATGAAGGATTAATGCGACGTGTGTTTTCATACACGGAATAATATTGCTTGCGTGTCTTGTGTTGTGATGTACTCGTATGTGTGCCTGTTAACGATTCTTCGACTTGTTATTTTAATGTCCGGCATTTACACTCCACGAGGAACCCAGCTACGACAGACCTTGCCTGTTGGCGGTTAAATACAGCTGAAAATTCTAAAAAAGGATTATTCCTCCCCCCTCTATCCTTAAAGGACAAATGTGGACGATATTTACTTAAATGTAAAGGTATGCCCATAACAGATAGTGGCGTAGTGGAGTGTTAGAGACTAGGTTCAGCTTTATTATGAGGTCGGGTATCTTTAAGTTCCCTTCCGCGCTGCCTTTGCCTTCCGTAACTCAAGAGCAGAGTCCCGTTCCCATTTACAGCTTTGTTTCTATCCCGGAACCCGGTAAATTTGTCGCCGAAAAGCCAGCGAGATATTTACTAATTATCCATATTTTGTTGTTTTCACGGCAGCGTCTTTCCATTGTTTTCATCTGTTGTGGTTCTGTAAACCTGATATACGATATATCATTTCTTTATTTGCCTTAATGACACTGAACAAGATACAATAACTGCTGGAATAAAAGATAGCCAAAATCAGTCACATTCAAGCAAACAAACAGATAATGCATGTGATGTTACTGCAATGCACAACCAGATAGTGTGGCGTCTGCTGCCCGAAAAAAACGGTGCAGTTTACGAGTATGATGAATGATCGATCGAGGATCCTTGAGCTTGGAGTGTGCCAATTCAGCTGGGGGTTTCAGAATAAAGAATTCTGATTACGCTTACAACGGCTGCACTTGCATATGTCTGTCTGATGTACTGCTGGGTAAGTAGACAAACAGAACACTCACTAGACACTAGAGAACGGACGGTCAGATAGCGACAGAGAGACAGACAGGTAGGCAGACAGACAGACATGACATGACAGACAGGCAGACAAGAACGAACGAACGAACGAACGAAATCTTTATTTCTTCATGGTAAAGAAATAGGCATTATTGCCTTTTTACATTTCTGCTCTGCAGTAATATAATTCTAACGTGTTTTCAAATAAACACATTCTTAACTCCACTAATAAATAGTTAATTTTTACACTGCATTCAGTAACTGAACACACACTCGCACACATACATACACAGAGAGAGAGAGAGAGCGAGAGAGAGAGAGAGAGAGAGGAAGACTGAGAGAGCAAGGAAACAATAAAACAATTCATCATCAAGTACCATCTCCACAACGTTGGTCGGCTACAATGGATCTCCACCGTCGTCTGTCTCTTGTTTTGATGGAGAATTCTGAACAACTCTTGAGTGTCCATCTCTTGATGTTATCTTCCAACTTATAACGCTGTCTTCCTGTTACACGCTTGTCTTCCACTCTTCTTTCTATAACGATCTTCAATAAGGTGTTATGTCTTTTTATATGGCCAAAATATTTTAGCTGTCTGTGACAACACACTTAAATAGTCTAAGCACCACCCGCTCTCTCTCTTTTCTCTTGTCAAAAATAGAGACTATAGTAAAGAGCTAGTAATATTAATTATGGATGAAAGGGTCGTGAACAGCGCATTAATAAATGAGTAAAATTTATTAAAGAAGAAATATATCTGAAAATAATGCATATCAGCACAAACAACATCAGAATACATCAAACATAACAAATATGCAAATACACACCAACGAACTCACAAACTACCAACATAAAACCTGCAGAACACCGAGAAATGAATAAACAGGGTTTTAATCCGTCCGCTTTCGTGGGACCAAATGCAATAGCTCCAGTAAGTGTCTTTACGTGTAGATATCCTCCGTAGGTGATGGAATAACATAAATAAATCCACTGTAGGCGCTATCGTTGGTGACACCCTAATGGCGAGATAGGCTGTAGCTGACTCTGTCTATCTTCGGCTGACCGCTAATACATGCGGAGGTTTTGGATGACCCGAAAACACACACAAGAAAACACACACAAGACGAGGTCAAATTCAGGACAATCGGCCCGCTGTGCTATTATCCAGCACGTGTAAGTTGGCCTGCGTACTTGGTGTTTAAATCCGGTTTTGGCTGGGTTGTGGACTTGATTTATGACTGGGTGCTCCGTTTAAGCACACACACCGTCTGGTGTTTCAATTCTGCTGAAGACGCTGCGCTGATAGATATGCTGGAAGCCGCAATGCTCTGACTGGTGATCAGGAGGCGAGTAGGAAACTACTACTGCAACATAAGATTTCCAGATTTGCTATGGCTCGTTTACACACTGCGTGCGCTTATTTCCCATTTTGAGGGATGGGCGTTGGCAAAAGGGGTTTGCTTCCGGTATGTGGTGACAACTCGTGGTGCTAGTTGTTTTCAGAAACCGCTAGATCGAAGAGAATGTGTCATTCTTCGCCTGCCTGGAATCTTGCACTAGCAATTTCGGATGTCCTGAAACTGAGACCCAAAAAGAGACGACCTTTACATCAAGCAAACAATAAAATTACAATAACGTTATACTAAACAGTTATGCTCCACTATGGGATTTGAATTATTTTAATCATTGCTATGATAGTCTTGGGCTGTCCTTTTCCATATGAGTCACTCTCCTGTTACTTCCACTCTATCAATTATCAGCATGCGCCTACATAGGCTAATATATTTTGTACACACATACACACATGTACCTGTCAGTAAATGTTCTGACAGCAAAATCTACTCCGTCCTCTTCCAACTCAACATAAGGGATATCTAACCTTGTAGTTCCAGCTGACTGGATATGCTATTCATCTTACAACATTAAGTGAATTTACATAAAAATACAGCATTTGACATTACATAATAAATGGTATGCACCCCTTTGGGGTCGATACACAAAACAGGAAAAAGTAATACCCTCCCAGAATGAATACATAGAAAATGCAATGTTCTTGCTATAATAATACAGTTGTGACTGAAACCTAAGATATAATGTTATCTATGGCTGGAGCCTGCTTTCTGTGAAAATTATAAACTAGTGTCTAACTACCCAAGTAGGCATATAAAATTCCACACAACCATTAGAAGTTTCTGTCGAAAAGTAATAAGTGACTATCTCCTATAATACAGTGTTATGGAGCCTGCACGTCACTATTCAGTTTTAAGTGAATAACCCACACCGCTGACATTTCCTTACAGTAAATGACAAGTATTTTAGCCTACTCTTAACCCAATGGTAAGCACTGCACGGACTGAGATTCTACGCCTAGTAAGTATCTGTTATCGTAAGTTTACCATTAACCCATTGTAAACAATAACACTGACACCTAACTGCTTCGTCACCCGTTAACTAAGGCGGTGGACGGCGCTACATTATCACTGAATTAATTACTGGGAGAAATCCTCTAAATGAATTCAAGTCACACTCCTATCAGGTATATATAAGCTAACATGAATATATATATTATACGGATATCTCTACTTACCCCGAGAATGACGAGAAATAGGCAAACACAATCTAGTTCTGCTGTGCTAACTCTGCCTTAGTCTCATATGGTCATTTACGGGCCAGGAAAATTTTACGAGTGTGCTTGACTTATTAAAACCCTCTAGATTTATAGTCTACAAGTGACGCTACCCCAGGACTGGCATAGCCTGTTTCCCACAGATGCACGGCGTATAACGGAATCCTAGGTAAGGCAAATGTTATTCTAAAATCTACATCACTAGCACAGTCCGAGCAAGTTTCATATATAAGACGTAATATTCCTGAGAGCGGTCAGGGGCCGCAACAAAATCTCTCAGAACGAACGAGAGTTTTGTCTCCCCTTAAATCGGAGATGAAACCGGTTACCCAGACCTCAAACGGTACCTCCCGCTATCGGTCCGCTTCTACAAAGAAACCCTCTCGCTCGTAATCAAACACTGTTACCAGCAAGAGACGTTCCTCTGGGCAGACAAACGCCAGGTGCAGCTTAGGTAATATTATCGTAAGCTGACCGCTACTGACCAGTGGGGAATTTATAATGAAGGCCAGAACGAAAACAAACCGCGGGGTGGGGTCTGAGAGAGGAATAATGGGCCACGTAGAAAACCCGAAATAGAAGAAAATACAAAAAGTCGAGGAAACCAGAACATTAAAAGAGTAATAAAAAATGGGACGTGATGGTAAAATAAATTATCAGTCACCGTGACAAACAGCGAGACAAGACAGGTGTCTACTTGCAAAACATACTTTCTAATAATTCAGTACATGAATACTGTTACAAGGTGGTTTGCTCTGAACAATGTTCCATGTGATATGAATAAAACAATTATAAATTTCTGGCCATTGTTTTTTCTTTGATATGTTAGTTTTTTTCATTCAGTGATAGTGCATCGTGCCTTCGATGGAAGATTAAGCGAATGCGGGGGTGGAAGATTCCGAACAATACTTGAACCTTGGAATACGATTGATTTGATAAGTCATTTCATTGAGTCCATACATTTAATTCATAGTTGTACACACAGGATGATCATTTCAAATAGGAGTAGAGCATAAGTCCATATAAGTCATGCATAAATTAATCAATAACGTAGACTGCTGGTTATGTGTCAATGTCCGTTTAAGGATACAATGCAGTATTGTCGTCAGAACATCACAGCTATATGCACGAGCAGATAGACATGGCTACCTGCCGACAGTGAGACTGCGAGTCTGAATATATTCATACGAATTTGACGATTATTCTTCTCCTTCTGAGAATTCTAGTTAAATACTAACCTCCATAAATTTCCCTCTCATATAGAGTTCTAGGACTGACCCTGATCCATCAAAAATGCACATAAAAATGGCTATATCATGCCATTGAATTGGAAGGTTAGAAAAACGCAGCTATTCAGCTTGGCGGTCAAGTAACAAAGGGTAGCGTTTCTTAGTTACCGACTGTGACCCAAACAACGCTATACACGTCATAATCGATCGTGTATGGAGCGTTCAATAAATGAAACATCTATCGCAATATATTAAATGCCTTAACCTTTACAATTGCACGTCTGATAACCTTTAGCAGACGGCGTTAATATCATATACCGTAACAATTCCCTGTACACCGGGGAAAAAAAAATCGATAGATTTTTTTTCAAGATCTATCCGACTTAACAATTTTTCAAAAAAAATTTAACACAATTGTGACATATGGCCGACGATGTTCTGAGTAGAACCGTGTTGCGGTCATGTCAACTAACTATTTGTCATAGTCATCTAACATTAATCATATTATATATCAATTATACATATTATTATATCAACTAAATAAAATGTCCAATGTTAACAGTGAATGATAGAATTAAATTAAAGTAAGGTCTGTCGTATTAGTATGTCATATAGGAATTAATTTGACTAATTAAAATTAAATTAATTAATTAAATTAAGAGATAAATTATTAAGATTCTAATGTAACGCGATGTTATGAGAGAAGAAAAAAAAAATAAGTGAGAAGAAATAGAAAGAAATTCGAATATAAGTTTAACTTAATTGTGTGTGTTAAGTGTTAGTGAATAATAACTATCTAATTTAACTAACTAAATAATGTATAGGTTCATTAAAAAAAAATATTAATCTAATACTTGTGTGAGATTTATTTTCTCTTTTCATAATTTCTTCTTTTTATATTTCGTTCTCTTTTTTTGTTCTCTTCATTTCATTTTTTTCTCACATTTCATTTTATTGATAATAATTCAATTAAGAAGTTAAGTTAACTAATTAATTAGTATAGGATATGATGATCCATCCGTAGTCTTGATCCTGATGAATTCTTTTAGGCAAAAATGTTCAAACGTTTACGTTGGAAAGAAATGTCATTTATCCCAGCATCCAAGAATTAAGTGCACATAGGATAATAAGTTCGACTTGTCGTCAGATATTGTTCCATGATTGTTCAACGAATATTCATATATCGTGTATGGACGTTAGACGAAGTTTGAATGTCAATATGTATACCTTGATTGTCCTTAGTTCCATTCTGTGATGCATATAGTGTTTATAAAGTTTAAATTGAAGGCAAGGTTAGTTCTCTTATAGTTGATATGTTTTAGGAATGTTAATGTTGATTATTCGTCGTCAATAGGATTACGTGACAACGCATCCGCCACAATGTTTTCAGTGCCAGGAATATGTTCAATGGAGAATTCAAATGGCTGTAGGATGATTGCATATCTGGCGAGTTTCTGGCTTTTATGGTTAGATCGACGCAAGGATGCTACAGCACGTTGGTCCGTCTGTATGGTGAAGGGAGCACCAAGCAGGAACTTTTCGAGTTTAGTTATTGCCCATATCACAGATAAAAGTTCCTTGTCGACTGTGGAATACTTTGTTTCTGCCGGCTTTAGCTTTCTTGAAATATATAAGGTAGGATGTAGAATGCCATCATGGTTCTGGAGCAGGCATGCACCAATGCCGTAGTTACTAGCATCTGTTCGTAAGAAAAATCTTTTGGAAGCATCGGGAAGTCTTAAAATTGGTTCATGCGAGAACAAATTTATAATTTTGTTGAAAGTTTCATTGCATGTACCAGTCCATGTCACCTTCACCGGCATGTCTTTTTTTAACAATGAAGACAATACAGCCGTGATGGATGACAAGTTTGGTATGAATCTACTGTAATATTGAACAAGTCCTAACAAACTCCTGACCTGTTTCTTCGTCTGAGGAACTGCTATGTTTAGAATTTTGGAGACTGTACTAGGTAACGTTCGGATATATCCCGATCCAATGATATGTCCCAAAAAGGTTATCTCATTACACGCGATTTGCACCTTTGTAGGTTTAGCAGTTAGATGATAATTCCTTAGAGTGTCGAAAACATATCTAAGTCCCGAAACATGTTCCTCAAACGACGAACTAAACAAGCATATGTCGTCAATATATGTAATAACGTCTGGTCTACCTGATAAAATTTGTCGCATCAGGCGAATGAAGGTAGCTGGCGCATTAACAAGCCCAAAAGGCATCACATTCCACTGGTATAGACCTTGTGGAGTGGAAAATGCGTGTAGTACTTAGCCTTTTCGGTCAGTGGTATCTGCCAATAACCTTTAGTTAAGTCTATCTTACTAAATATAGTTGCGTTGGATAGACGTGGCAGTAAGTCGTCGATAAGTGGATGTGGTTCGCTGTCAACTATAGTCTTAGCATTTAATTTTCTATAATCAACACATAGTCTGATGTTATTGTCCTTCTTCCGGACAATCACTAATGGAGAAGAGAATGGCGAATTACTAGTCTCAATGATTCCCAGAGACAACATCTGTTCAAGTTCCTTAGTAGTTTTAGCAAGGAAATGTAAAGGAACAGAATAGGGATGTACACGAATAGGTGTATCATCATTGAGAGTAATGTCATGACTGATAGCCGATGTGCGACCCGGGACGTCGGTCAATACATCTGGATAAGATTGTAATAGATTAGCAATCTGTAGACGCTGTTGCGGTGTAACCGTTGAAGAGATGGTTACATCCCACCAAGATTCAGTAGGTTGAACTACTGGTACCGGTAACGGTAACTGTACCTCAGGAAAAGAAGATTCTTCTTCCTGGATGACAGATAAGTTAGAATAATAACAAGTAGATACTGTGTTGTCATCTAGTTCATGAAAAATTGACTGTAAGTGTTCAGGACGTGTATGAAATTGCTTGAGCATGTTAATATGAAATATCTTTTTGTGTCCCTTGATATCTAAGACGTAATCAACGTCGGAAATTTTATCAATGACTTTGTAAGGACCATTCCAAGATATCAATAATTTATTGTTATTGTGAGGAAGTAACACATAAGCCTCGTCGCCTGGGAATAATTGGCGTAATCGTCGAGACCTATTTTGTAGAGATCGAGCCTTAGCTTTTGCAGCCTCAGAAGAAGCTGTTGCCAACTGGCAAGACTCAATAATGTTCTTCCGAAGATTAATCACGTACTCGTAAGATGACTGAGTGTCCTGAGTCATCTCCGCGTCAATTAATAAGTCTTTTATTAGTCCCATAGGACCTCTTGGGGGAGCACCAAAAACTAATTCAAAGGGAGAAAAGCCAGTTTGTTCATGCGGTACCTCCCGATAAGCAAATAGAACAGCTGGGAGTGCTCTGTCCCAGTCATGAGGGTGCTTAGCAGTAACCTTATGTAGTAGTTGTTTAAGTGTACGGTTAAGTCTTTCAACCGCACCATTACTCATAGGATGATAAATACTACTTAAATTCCTATCAATGTTCCAAGTTTTCATGACTTCCTTCATGGTGTCAGATATAAACTGTGACCCATGGTCTGATAAAAGTTTTCTAGGAAACCCTATTCTAGAAAAGATGAGATGTAGTGCATCAGCTACATCTGTGGTAGTGGTGGTCTTTAATGGGATAGCTTCTGGCCATCGTGTGCACAAATCAATGCACGTAAGGACGAATCTATGTCCTCTGGCCGATGGTAGCAATGGACCAATAATATCAATTGCCATCTTGTCAAACGGTCTTACTCAGATATCGCAAGCCTGAATAGGCGCCGTGTGAAAAGCTCCACGTGCTTTCACTTCTTGGCATGTAGTACAGGAACGTACATACTGCGAAATATCTCTTGACACTCCTGGCCAAAAGAATGAAGACAGTACTCGAGATCGTGTTCGAGTATATCCCATATGTCCAGCACAATGTGAGTCATGTGCATGTTGAAGAATGTACCGTCTAAAAGTATACGGGACCATAACTTGTTGTTTCATTTGTGATTTGTCATTAAAACATCTAATTAATATGTCATTTTTAATAACAAAACAATGTTTGTTATTATTACCTGAGGATAGATTGTCAACTTTATCAACCAACTTAAAAATTTTTTTTAAAGATTTATCCTCTTTTTGTTTGGTTGCAAATGTTTCCCTGTCAATAGGTGAATTGACTACAAATTCCTCTTGGTTGTCTGCATCCATTTTATTATCATCAACTTTCTCCATGAGTTGAGTCTGCGCTCTAGTCGTCACGGCGTTTCCAGTGCATAGGTTATGTTTCTCCCATTCTATAATCTCATCTGGAGTACAATCTTTACTGCCGTGTATACGACCAACCATCAGATCAGCTATAGGATTTTTTAGCATACATACTTTTACGTTCCCTGTGAAAAAAGGTGTGTTAACATGAATAATAGCTGTGGGGTAAAACTCAATAGTTCCCCCAAAAGTCATGCAACGGACATATTCCCCCGTTGCACAGCTAGGATGTACCAGCGACTGTCGTACACCAATCGTTGTGGATCCTGAATCCCTCAGCACTGAGACGACGGATCCATTAACTAATCCCCTGTTAAAAATTAGTAGGCCTGTTCCATCGTTGACTGCAAGACCTACCTCTGGTGTAATATGTCCGCAGTTAAGCACTGTTTCTTTCGCCTTCTGAAAAATAAGATTGCATTGTTGGCAACTATTTGCCACATTATAATTAATAGCAAAACATGCAGCAGAAGACTGTGTTGTATTATTGTCAAGTGGGACCTAAGCTATAGGGGTAGTATTATTTGTAACTGCCGCCCCTGTATTATGGTTGTAATGAGATGATCCCCGAGAATGAGATCGATTCCGAGTATAATTGTTAGAATTATCTCGTCGTCCTCTATAGTAACTATTATCTCGATGTCTCGAGCCATGATTATTACCATTCCAGTTACTATTATTATTGGGAGTATGTGATCGATTATAATTAGTGTTATGTTGACCATTGTGGTAGTTTGTTTGAGGTGAATAATTTCTATCTCGTGATCTACCTCTGTTGAACTCATTTTTATTGTTGAAATCATTATTATGTCCCTTCTGAAAGTTAACATTGTGATTTCTTTGGAACCTGCTTCTGTCTACACTGTGATGTCTTTGTTTGTTATTATGATTGTAGGCCATATTAGACGCCACAGGTAGAGGTTCTCTTAATGAGGAGTTAGAAATGGTTGCATTCGGATGTGCCGAACAGTAGTTTAAAGAAATTTTTTCTAACTCGTCCATAGTACCTGGTTTACGCTCCTGCAGATATGCAAAAAATGGCTGGCTAACGGAAGATAATACCTTATCCCGTAGTAGTAAATCAACTAATTTGTCGTATGATTTGTTGACTTCTGCCAGTTCAACCCATCTATTAAACGTATTGCGTATGTTCGCAATGAATCCTGCAAAATCTTTTGGAGATTCAGGTAAAATTCCCTTAAATTTCAACCTACAGTGTTCCTCGTCCAGGTGAAACCTTCGTAAAAGCAAGGACTTAATAGCACCGTAGTTATTTGCTATTGATGGGTCAGCATTTTGAGAAGCCGTCAGTGGTTCTCCAACCAAGAATTCATTTAACTTGAGTACCCATGACTCTTCAGGCAAATGGTTAGTTTTGCAAGTCTGTTCAAAACGTGACAGGAACGATGAAAGGTCGTCCACGTTCAAGTTGAGAGTGGGTAGTTTAAAGTTGTAGAAATGTTTAGTTTGGCTGGATGATGATCCATTTTGTGCGTTATTATTCTGGTTTGCGATTGCTCTTGGCTTGTAAATTGACTGCTCTTCTCTTTCACGTTGAGCAATCTCTCTCAATCTATTTTCCTTGTCAATTTGCTTCATCTCACGTTCTGCTTCCTTTCTTTCACGTTCCTCCTCCTCTTTCTTTAATGCAGCCTTTTGTTCCTCTTCCTCTTTCTTTAATGCAGCCTTTTGTTCCTCTTCCTCTTTCTTTAATGCAGCCTTTTTCTCTGCTTCTTTTCTTTCATGTTTTTTCAGTTCTGCCTCAGCAAACTGACGAAGTTCTTGAGATTTATAACCATATTCCCTACCAATTTTAACGAAATGGTCTATAGTAAGCATTTTGACTTTTATCTGGTAAGTAATTATTGATAATTACTGATTAAAATAGTCAATAGTAGCTTCAGAGTAATTATTATACTTACTCAACTTAGAAATATTCAATATAAATAATCACAATAGTACTGAACTCTTATGTCTAAGTTCAACCAATAGACAATATTTTGTAACAATATTGTATCTAAATACGAACTATATCATAAATAGTTATGATATCTGTTAACTATAATGTAATTACATCACACAATTAATCTCAATATCCAATAATGTTGGGTATGATTCCTAGTAATTATATTGTTCAATGTACTAAGTCACTCTCTTAGTACCAGAAAAGTATATTAAATAATATACAATGGGTCTATTACCTCAAAGGTAGACTATAAGATTATTTTATTTGGTCAATATATATATTATATTATTATGCCCTAGGCATCTCTTATAAATTGTAGTGCTACTTTCTTGGACTATCACTGCATAATTATGCAATGTCCCATATTAACCTTAAATATCAGAAAAAATTAATTAAATTAAATTACAAGTGTATTATTGCATATAATATCATATTATTAATGTAGTATTTAATATATATCATGAGGACAAACAAAACAATGATGCAACTAAAGGGTACAAACAATGTTAAGACGCAAACAAGACATTTTCACAATTAAAAATGAATTTATGAACTAAATAAAACAAGCGGAAGTGTCACAAGCCAAATGAAGGGTCAAGGTCTGACCCGAGGTCAACTTAATATTCAAAGTACACAAAAAAATGACTGCAAAAAATGATGACATCACAGGACTCATAACGGACGAACATTTAACAATCATAAAATAAATTATAGTGAGAGTAGTCTGGACGAAATAGTTAACGAACATGATACAAAACTGAATAAAATTGTTAACTGAGTACGAATAAAATACACCAGTTATCTACGGAACGGTACAGCTAACACAAATCGTCAAACGACAGCAGATTTGGACAGATAGTCCAATGGCAAACCTCAATGGGGCTTCCAAAAGTGCAATCGTTTAACTGCCCTAAGAAACGACCGAAATCAATTCAGGCATCGTGAGAGCCACAGAATCTAATTTCGGTTCATCCTCCCTACCTCCCACGAATTAACAACACATTAAGACAACAAAAAGTACATTAAACATAGGTAAAAACATGCCGATGTAGGCAGAGGGCATGGACTCAGTTAGCACTGTTTGCAATAACAACAGTTAAACACCTAGACTTATCTTTTCCGTTGCTTAGATCAGTGCTAGAGGTCGTCAACAGCTAGGCCTGTGCCTTTGACTGTCTGCTCCTGATGGGCAGGCAACGGTAGTCCATCTTGTGCATCTTGATCAATTTGAAGCGAACTAGAGAGGCGTTGAAAAGATGTCTTCTTCACTGCGACAATGCAACATGAATTGTTACGGTATATGATATTAACGCCGTCTGCTAAAGGTTATCAGACGTGCAATTGTAAAGGTTAAGGCATTTAATATATTGCGATAGATGTTTCAATTATTGAACGCTCCATACACGATCGATTATGACGTGTATAGCGTTGTTTGGGTCACAGTCGGTAACTAAGAAACGCTACCCTTTGTTACTTGACCGCCAAGCTGAATAGCTGCGTTTTTCTAACCTTCCAATTCAATGACATGATATAGCCATTTTTATGTGCATTTTTGATGTATCAGGGTCAGTCCTAGAACTCTATATGAGAGGGAAATTTATGGAGGTTAGTATTTAACTAGAATTCTCAGAAGGAGAAGAATAATCGTCAAATTCGTATGAATATATTCAGACTCGCAGTCTCACTGTCGGCAGGTAGCCATGTCTATCTGCTCGTGCATATAGCTGTGATGTTCTGACGACAATACTGCATTGTATCCTTAAACGGACATTGACACATAACCAGCAGTCTACGTTATTGATTAATTTATGCATGACTTATATGGACTTATGCTCTACTCCTATTTGAAATGATCATCCTGTGTGTACAACTGTGAATTAAATGTATGGACTCAATGAAATGACTTATCAAATCAATCGTATTCCAAGGTTCAAGTATTGTTCGGAATCTTCCACCCCCGCATTCGCTTAATCTTCCATCGAAGGCACGATGCACTATCACTGAATGAAAAAAACTAACATATCAAAGAAAAAACAATGGCCAGAAATTTATAATTGTTTTATTCATATCACATGGAACATTGTTCAGAGCAAACCACCTTGTAACAGTGGTGGCCAATGTGGGGATGGAAGATTCCGAACAATACTTGAACCTTGGAATACGATTGATTTGATAAGTCATTTCATTGAGTCCATACATTTAATTCACAGTTGTACACACAGGATGATCATTTCAAATAGGAGTAGAGCATAAGTCCATATAAGTCATGCATAAATTACTCAATAACGTAGACTGCTGGTTATGTGTCAATGTCCGTTTAAGGATACAATGCAGTATTGTCGTCAGAACATCACAGCTATATGCACGAGCAGATAGACATGGCTACCTGCCGACAGTGAGACTGCGAGTCTGAATATATTCATACGAATTTGACGATTATTCTTCTCCTTCTGAGAATTCTAGTTAAATACTAACCTCCATAAATTTCCCTCTCATATAGAGTTCTAGGACTGACCCTGATCCATCAAAAATGCACATAAAAATGGCTATATCATGCCATTGAATTGGAAGGTTAGAAAAACGCAGCTATTCAGCTTGGCGGTCAAGTAACAAAGGGTAGCGTTTCTTAGTTACCGACTGTGACCCAAACAACGCTATACACGTCATAATCGATCGTGTATGGAGCGTTCAATAATTGAAACATCTATCGCAATATATTAAATGCCTTAACCTTTACAATTGCACGTCTGATAACCTTTAGCAGACGGCGTTAATATCATATACCGTAACAAATACATCCAATAATTTGTACACCTAGTATGATGTTACCGTTTCGTTCCACCTATAATATACCAGGCCATCTCTCATGTGCTATACTGGCTGGTAAAATATATCCTAACAATACTGATGTAGTATATGAGTCCTAACAAGGACTGTTAGGACATATTCAGGTTGGAGTTATATGAGTCCTAACAAGGACGGTTAGGTTATATTCAGGTTGGTTTTCTTCTTCAGCAATCATACCAGGAAATACAATCATTATACCTAATTCCCTAAAATATAATCATTATACATGATACATTCATAGTAAAACTAAAATCCTAAAGTTATATTAAATATATACAGGTGTAGGTTATTTTCAGGTGGTTTCCTTCTTCAACAGTCATACACAATCATTATACATGATACTATAAAATATAATCATTATACATGATATAGTCATATTAAAACTCCTAAGAGTGATATTAGTTTCACAATTATTTATAGTAAGTTTACATACCCTCTAAGATTAATACAAGCCAGATTTTGACATACAAGTCTGCCCTCTAAGATTAATACAAGCCAGATTTTGACTCGACTTAGTGAAGCAAGTCTGCCCGGCATGCAGGTAAGCAGGAATCAGTCTTGGCAGCTCTCTCTTCTCTAGTCTATCGTTCTGGCTGGCCTTCGTGTTTGTGTGTATATTTGAATTTCTTGTTGGCTAAACGTTGTAGTTATATAAGTCCTAACAAGGACTGTTAAGTCAATAGTATATTTATCTAAGCAGCTGTTTTACAAACAACTTTACGACAATGGTGACTGTATCACTATGCCCTGACAACATATAAGCGATCATCCTCATTGTTCTTTATAGGGAACAAAAAGAGAAAGGATGAATGGTGTATGGTGTAGTGGTGTTGTTTTTTATTTGTCTCCTCTCTTACCAACAGGAATCAAGCGTGGTATTCTGTAGTTTAATAATACCAATCTGATAGCCCTGAATATCAGGGGTTCCCAAACAGGGATACTCTTAAACCTAGGAAGACATGAGAAGCTTGTCAAGGGGGACGGGGACCAAAAACAAAGGTTGAGAACCCATATGTCTCTTGGCATGAGCTTACTTTAATAGGTATTTAAAATACAGTGTTCGCTAATGATAGACCTTTGTTGAGAACACCTCCCATTTCGTCTGAGAAGTGTCAACCTAATTTCTCAACTTCTTTTGTCATGTAGACAGGCGTATGCATGGGAGCTACCCTACTGCATTTTAAATGTGTTGATAGCAAACTAGAATTCATAAAGTGCAGTACCGGTATCTTTAAGTTCAGATAACGCTGGCGATGGACAGCACACGCAATGAGGAAATTTGTTGATTGCATTACACGGAAGTCCTTGTTTTGGAATCCCCAGGTAAGAAGGGCAGAGGGAGACCATAGAACACATGAAGGAAATGAAGAAGACGTGGAATGAACATGACTGGTGGTGCAGGGCAGGAAGACTTGGCGTATGTTTGTTGAAGACCTGTGCTTCTCAGGTAGCTGAAGGGTGAGGATGATCGTGATGATGACGATCATGATGTTATGATGATGATGACGATGATGATGATAATAATCTTCAAGTATCATGATGTTTAACGCGTTTGCAGGTTAAAAATTACAAAAAGAACTATTAGTGTTTCACTTTTTCTAATGATCGTTCGTCAGTTTTATTTTCTTATTAAGAAAAACAACTGGACAGATTTCGATAAATGTTCGTATCTCAGATTCTGGAAAAAAGTATCGACCATTTTCAGGTTTTATCTGTATCGGATAAGCATTATGGGTGTTTTCTTTGAGGACTGCAGCTTCTATTTACAGACTATTGTTTTCAGTTTATCCACTAGTTTCGTGTTAATATTAGACAAACATAAAGGTATGTTTTCAGGCACTCGTAAGAAATAAAGAAGTAGAACACTTGGACAACAGAAAAACAACAGACGTGAGTGGCTTACCCAGGGTTCGAACCCCGTACCTTCCGTACGACAACTCCGCCTAGCTATCAAGCGAATCACACTGACCCCACGGCCAGCTCGTGTTGCCTCGTTTTACGTTAATATCGGTTTATGCAAGCTATTGTAAGAGGTTTCATTTCTTTCTTTCAATTCTTTACGCAGTGTCCATGTTTTTTTAACCACACAATAACGAAGAGTATATGAAGCAACAGAGAGATTAATCGCCTACTTGTACTTGAAGAACAATAATATTTGATCATGATAGAGTCTGATATTGAGAATGAGATGTCTTAATTACAAATGTAATCAGCAAAACGGACGAGCCTGCTTTATATTGCGCAAGCATGCATAGTTCTTCAAGTTAACTTTATATTTTTTATTCCATGCGTCAGATGGCTTAACCTTGACATGTGAGTTGGATTTGTAAAATAATTTATGGAACTATGTAGAAACAACGTAACACATAGCACACCAAAGTAAAATGCATCTTCCCACAATTTTTATGGACAAAAAGAAGGTAGGGGGAAAAAGTATGTGGTAAATAAACTAATTTTCTTAGTTAAAACTTGCTTTGCAATATTGTGTCTTTTTCATTAAGACCCGCGGATGACACTTACAGATACCTGCTGTGTTCTGATATGATACACTTCTGAATAGATATTCATACATCGATGCATAATATTAAATCTTCTAATTGTCTTAGTGTCTCGTTCGTAACACAAATGAAATGTCAGAAAATCCCACGACTTGGAATATTTTCATGAGCATTTTCGAGAACTTACGGAAAAGCCGCGTATTGCGGTGTGAAATAAACTTGCATGCCCATTGAAATAACGTGCATTTCATCCTACCTTTTCATGATAGAGATATTTATACCCCAAATTTCAGGAACTTTCACCATTTATACTAAGTAGCTATATCGCGCAATGTATTGCGGGTAAGTATGAATAATTATTCCCATCTTAAATTTACATTTAGCCAGAGAAGCATAATTACCCATCATAGGTGAATCTGCTATGATTTCGTGCCTCTCTTTGCGTGTCATTGATTTACTTGTGAAATGAATGAGATAGACACAAGAGAATTAGTACCGTCATCAGGACGTGTAGCAGAAAGAGCATAATATAATTATTATCCTCCATCTTTTGGAGGTTTACTTGCTCATATTATATAGGTTAATCTAGACACATAATTTGTATTATAGGCAACGTTTTGAGATAAAAAATACTGTATTGTTAGTAAAAATTTCAATTACCAAGATCTATTGTTTTTTTTTCTTATTTAATTTTCTTTGGCTTTGCAAGTCCACTTTCCAGGACTTGAAAGTTTAGAATTTTTGTTAAGCTAATGACGCTCTTTTATGTCGTTTGAGAAACAGTCCCAGTATATCGTAAAATCTATTAAACCTAAAATAGAAAAAAAAAAAAAAAAAGGAAAAAAAAAGTAGGCTACACACACAGCTAATTTACAGTGATTTTATAGAGAAGACGTGGCTGATGTATACACACACTATTTATAAACTTCTCCGAGTATTCCAAGGTTATAAGATTTTATTAACTTTTGTTGACAACTTTCTATGGTGTCATCGTATTTTACTTCTTTCTTTTTTTGAATGGTTGCTATCAAGCGGCATGAGTGGAATCACTGGCGCTCCTAGCAGATTGAGATAAACTGTTTGTTTGTTAAGCCACGTCTTGTTAAATGTTCTGTTTTATCAGTCAATTTTTGTTTTGTTTACAAACACGAAAGCAATTATCATTTCGGAAGAAAGAACGTCACGAGAATTCAATAAGTCAGAGGTCGGCAACCAGTCGATCTTGATGTACCATTAGATCCCAAAGCATCATTTGTTAGATCTCTAGGACACGAATAAGGGGATGGGGAGAATTTTAAATCTAGGTAAATTTCGGACTAGTCCTCTCCCACGAAAGCATAATAGCGCGGTGTCCCCTGGTTTGATCGCACTGTCGCCGCATTTCAGTGAAAAAACCCACGAGTTAGCTTACCAGATTCGTTTTATTTGTGAGTTGTATAAGATAGAACGTCATCTTTACTTTGAAGTGAAGTAAACTTTGAGTAAAATATTTAGTTTTAATTTCCACCTCTCTGATGGATGATGGTATTGCAGGAAGCAGACCGCGTGACAGATAAAAGTTAAATATAGACTGGATGTATTCTAAATTCCAGATACTTTAAAACCTTAAAACAGACGTGATTTTATCAAGCTAGATCTTTAGAGTGTCCGACTGACATGGCGGTTAGAGCGCTGGTCTGTCGCAGCAAAGGTGTCGAGTTGGAATCAAGGTACCGACTGTGGTGGATTTGATGTTAAGAAATGTTGTAATGTACTCTTAGTATACTGAATGAGGTCAGCTGTGAAGGTCCCTAAATATAACAAATGTGATGGTAAGTTTACAGGGTACCTTTCTGCTACCACCTCTATGATCTCATTCAGACTTATTCTTTGACTAGAATGTATGATGACTACGTTTGGTGTCTAGGGTTATGAATATGTAGTGTAATGTTGCATTAACCAACTAAACATATAAACAATTATTTTATTATCCAACACAACACAACAGTACTACGACAATCACATACAAACTACACTTTAAAAGACTATCTTTAGTAAGTCAGTGGTTGAATTTTGGGTAAAAGTTAAATTTTTACAATTTATTGCCCTGGTTCTAGTTTGTTTTGAATCAGGACTGACAATCAAAAGTGAAATCAAAAGAATTATTTACATCAATTAACTAACCCCATGGATCTTCTGTCCATAATACAAATGTTATTATATTATAAGTGTGTAGATGTAGTTTTCTAGCTTAGGTTAATACTGGTATATAATGGTAGGTTGTTGGTTAACATCACACACTATTGTTTGTTTTCTTTTCATTTGACACTGGTGGAATTTTTTATTAATATTCAGTCTTTATGTTAAACTAGAGGTTGAGCTTCCTGGTGCCGAACAGGCACTTATCTTCGAAGGATAACACCGGTAGATCTGTTAATAGGCTCGCTGGACAATCTGTTTCCCTTCTTGAAAGGCAATGGCATCCAGCATGTGCCCGAAATATGCAAACAGTGTCAGGAATCGAACAGTTTCCACGAGCCTGGTACTACGTTAATGTCAGTACCAAAAAACCATGAAATAAGAAGGTTATGCGTCCTTCTTTATAACAAGTATACAATAATATTCCACACTTAATTACAGGCACAGTACAAACAAACAAATAGGATCAGCTCTTTATGACAACCTATGTTACCATTATATTTTTAGGTGACAATGTATACCAGTATTCCTCTCCCCTAATGGTTACAACGCCTCTGCAATTCCAGCAGTAATCTTTTTCCATACCATAGGATAGGTGTTATGCTCCTTGATGACAATCATATATAATTTTGTAGTACTACACCTCTCTGATAGTCTATCAATTGATGGATCAATCTCTAGGCTCTGCCTAAGTCTGCCATGGACCCACTTACTTACAGTCGTATTGCAGTATCTCACATTCAAACTTTATTTTAAATAAAAGGTTAATAAAATCAATCTTACCACAAATTTCTATGAAATATATACAAGCGAACGATGACTGGCAAACAATTTATGGCACACTTTAGATCTGCCTTGTTCAGACTGCTTTCTATAGGTTTGAAAAGCACCAGCCTGCTCTCATCGCTCCTTGTTCATCAGAAACTTTTCTCAAAATGGCAACGAGCAGTCTACGTTTCCGATAATATATAATGTATGGGCCAATGGGACCATGAACTCATTTATTTTGAATCAAACTTTAAAAAAACAAATTCTCAAACTACTATGTTTACTACTGCAAATATATTTTTAGTTTTAGGTCAACCAATCCTATCTCGCCTTCCTTTAAACTACTGCCAATCAAATTACAGGTACCTTTTAGTCCTCATTTCCCCAAAAGCTTTTTTCAAAACATGCTATGAAAAAAATAAGCAGGCATGATTTTTGTTTTCGTCAGTCCGTCTTACAACACATAGTATTTTTGCCAATATCTTGGTTATTTATTGTACTAGTGCTTAACTGACACCATATTATTGCTCAGGAAATCATAAGGCATCCGAATACATAATTTTGATGGCTCTATGTATTATGGTTCATAATTCCATATTTTTTTCTATGTTAGTCGTTCAAATCTAGAAACTGCCACCTGTTCAATTCTTCTTACAACTATTTTCAAACTAAAAACGAGAATCGTTCGTAGTCCGTTAGAATTACGTCATTTTTTATAAGAGCTAAGGCTGTCTGCGTGACCAAATTGACGAACATTTTTTAGTTTTTGTATCGTAATTTGAAAATCGCCCAAGGCTATGTCACTCGAGCTGGCTTTTTGAAATCAACGCGAGACGGCGTACCCTAGGCTCTGTCTTTCCATTCCCTCCCCTCTGTTACGGTATATGTTATTAACGCCGTCTGCTAAAGGTGAGGTTCACCCCATTCGCGTAAGAACATTAGCACGATCAGAATTCAGGCAACACAACCAGTAACCCCACACGAAAGTCCTTCAACAAAACTCCTGACCTGTTTCTTCGTCTGAGGAACTGCTATGTTTAGAATTTTGGAGACTGTACTAGGTAACGTTCGGATATATCCCGATCCAATGATATGTCCCAAAAAGGTTATCTCATTACACGCGATCTGCACCTTTGTAGGTTTAGCAGTTAGATGATAATTCCTTAGAGTGTCGAAAACATATCTAAGTCCCGAAACATGTTCCTCAAACGACGAACTAAACAAGCATATATCGTCAATATACGTAATAACGTCTAATCTACCTGATAAAATTTGTCGCATCAGGCGAATGAAGGTAGCTGGCGCATTAACAAGCCCAAAAGGCATCACATTCCACTGGTATAGACCTTGTGGAGTGGAAAATGCGGTGTAGTACTTAGCCTTTTCGGTCAGTGGTATCTGCCAATAACCTTTAGTTAAGTCTATCTTACTAAATATAGTTGCGTTGGATAGACGTGGCAGTAAGTCGTCGATAAGTGGATGTGGTTCGCTGTCAACTATAGTCTTAGCATTTAATTTTCTATAGTCAACACATAGTCTGATGTTATTGTCCTTCTTCCGGACAATCACTAATGGAGAAGAGAATGGCGAATTACTAGTCTCAATGATTCCCAGAGACAACATCTGTTCAAGTTCCTTAGTAGTTTTAGCAAGGAAATGTAAAGGAACCGAATAGGGATGTACACGAATAGGTGTATCGTCATTGAGAGTAATGTCAAAACCCGCATACCGGCTGGCGTGGGGAAGAAGACGCTGGACTCAAATTTTATTTTCTATCTTATTTTTGACTTGTGCACTATAATATTATTTAATTTAGCTATTGTATTAGAATATCGTCACACATCTCCCCACTTTAGAACAGACTACCTAATGTCAGTTCATAATTCGAAATACACATAGATAAATTTAAATCATTATGCCTGGTGACTACTCGGATTTTCGTCGTACGGGTGTCTACTTAAAAAATCTGCACCTACGTTTTTCGACCCGGGGATATATTCTATGATGAATTGGTATGGCTGTAAGAGCAAGGACCAACGTAATAATCTAGCATTATCATGCTTTGATTGCGACAGAAATACGAGGGGTTTATGATCTGTTTGGACCTTGAATGATCTCCCATAGAGATAGATCTGGAACTTTTTTAGAGCCCATATCAAAGCCAGACATTCCTTTTCACTAGTTGACTATTTTTGTTCCGCTGTGTTCAACTTACGGCTAGCATAAGCAACTGGGGTTAGTTCCTCTTCAAGTGAATTGGACCTTTGCAATAGGGCTGCCCCTAATCCGATGTTGCTAGCGTCCGTTCTCACAACAAATTCTTGAGTCAAGTCAGGCAATTTCAATATAGGCTTGCTTGTGAGTTTTTCTTTTAACTCTTGATAGGCCGATTCACACTGAGCGGATCAAGTAATTTTATCAGGATTTCCCTTGCGCGTTAAATCCGTCAGTGGTGCACATATCGAGTTAAAATTTTTTATATACTTCTGGTAAAAACCACACAACGAGACAAAAGATCTCACATCTTTTTTTGTCTGTGGCCTCGGAGCTTTCTGCAATTTCTCCAAGTTCTTGGGGTCAGGGGTCATGCTTCCCTGATATACTGTGTGTCCCAAGATTTCCAGCTCTTCACATGCAATACAACATTTGGTCGGTCTAGCCGTCAAGTTTGCCTCCCTGAGTCTATCCAACAACATATTCAGAGAGTTAATGTGTTCCTCAAATGTTTCTGTAGCAATGAGAATATCATCCATGAAATTCGTGATACATGGATTATTCAGGGGATCCAATAATTTTCGCATCATCCTAGAAAACACACTCGGAGCATTTTTCAACCCAAACGGCAGCATGTTGAATTCATAATGCCCTTCCGAGGTGCTAAAGGCTAAATACGGTCGAACCTCAGGTTTTACGGGAATCTGATAATAGCCTTTACTCAGATCCACCTTAGAGAAATATTTGGCTTTGTTCAGCCTAGCAAACAGCTGATTTGTATCAGGTAATGGATCCACCTGACCTTCTGTGACAGCATTCAGTTTCCTGTAATCTATACACAGTCTGTGTTCCCCAGAGGGTTTCCTCAACAGAACCACACTAGAACTATATGAAGATTCACTGTGTGAAATAATTCCTTCTTTCAACAAATAATCTATCTCCTCCTTCAAAGCTTTTTCCTTAGCGAAGGGAATAGAATAGACTCTCATACAGATTGGTGTTGGGTCTATAAGTTTCATATCATATTCCAACAAATTCGTATGCCCCGGTTTGTCCGTTAACACATCTGTATGATTATTCAGAACCTTTTGAACTCTCTCCCTCTGATTTTTCGTTAAGTGTTTACTGATTTTTACCTGTGCGGCTGTCTCACAGGGATGTAGGGGATATTCATGAGAGATGAGTGGTTCGTTTTTCATTCCCGTTGCGATAGACAAGGTTAGTAAGTGTGTCTCGTCCTGATTTTCTCTTTCCAGATATTTCTTCAGGAGATTCACATGATAGATTTTCTCTTTCCCCTTCTTATCTATCTTATAATTTGTTCTAGACACCTTCTCTAGAACTGTATATGGACCTTGCCATCCGATTTGCAACTTGTTACTGCTACCGGGTAATAGAAGGAGCACCTTCTCTCCCACGGCTAAGTCTCTATCCTTCGCTTTCTTATTATAATAGGCAGCATGTTTTTTTCCTGGCTTGTCTCAAATTATCATTAGCAAGTTTCCAGCCAGTTTTAAGACGAGTGGTCAGCTCGTTCACATATTGATATGATGAGGTAATATTTTCTTCTGCCTTATCATCAGTCCACGTCCTTAACAAGGTTACATATGGACTTTTAATTTTTCTGACATAATTTTCATAATATTGGAAGCCTTGTGTTTAGGACGTTTCTTCCTTTTGTCATCCCATAAGAATCTTCCACTACCAATTCTTTTCGTGGGGTTTTCTCCCCACTTTAAATTCCTTGGGAGAGATCTTCTCTCTCTTTTATCTTCACCCAGTTCACATAATTCCGACCGAGGGATTGTCGGCTTATTCTGGGATACAACCAATTTTGGCCCTCAACGCAGAGTTGCCATATTAATACATTCAAGTGAAGACTGTGTGTGAAAAGGGAGTTCCCATTCCACTTTGTCTACATTTTTAAATTTATTTTTATTTATAGGCCTGAGTTTGCCCCGTGGCGTTTCTAGGTCTTGATTATTATTTTCCCCACTTGTGGGTGTTCCCTCATGCATTATGCCACATGCTTCTACAAAATTTTCAACGATGACCATTACATCTGGCCAATAATAATTTTGAGCAACTTTTTGGCAGATGGTACCTTCTTTCTCGTGGTCCCCATCTTTTCCAACATGTAAGCTCCTTATTACATCTACCCTATATGCCGTTGAAAGAACCAACTGTCCGTGACCAGTGGATCCAGTTCCGGCCTTCCTATATAACAGTTTATTCTTCATATAGAAGTCTCCCTTGCCTGGAGGTGTATTACATTTGGGCAATTTCTTAAAACAAGGCTTGAGGGTCTTATCCTCAGCCTGCGCCTTCCTCATCTCCTCTGGATGAGTATTTATAGGATTATCCTCCTCCTTTTTGGACTGTGATCTGGTTTGCACTGTTGCCATGATCACAGGTCTCTTGGGATTCCCCAAGAAGACGTATCTACACCCCAATATCAAAGGGTAGATTGGTTCATTTATCACTGCTGCTTTGATGATTCCTTCCACATATCGCGTTTTTACATTTATCCTGGCGATGGGAAGTGTCATGGTCGCTACGTCCTTGGTTGCAGCTTGGATCTCCACTGTTTCTGTGGTGTATTGATCTGCTTTGCCTTCTTTGGCCTAAACAACATCTGGAAGTCCTCCTAATACAGCACAAGCACAAAATTAAGATTATATCAGAGCTGTGTGCTTTCTGTGCTTCTCTATGGTGCGGAATGCTGGAGAGTTACAGAGAAGGTAATGTCGAAATTGTCCTCTTTTCACACAACATGCCTAAGAAAAATTCACCGAATCTTTTGGCCAAATACCATCACTAACCAAGATCTGCTTACTCGTAGCAAGCACTAGGACATGCACACCATCATAGCTGGCAGACGCTGGAGCTGAGTTGGTCATGTCCTCAGAAGAGACCCCGATGCCATCACAAGAACAGCTATGCTTTGGACCCCTGAAGGAAAACGAAAGAGAGGCCGACCAAAAACAACCTGGCGGAGGACTGTGGAGGCTGAGATGCAAAGAATGAACCAGAGTTGGGGCACTGTACGAAGGATGGCCACCGACCGAGCAAAGTGGAATCAATTTGTTGTTGCCCTACAAGACGCCACTAGGCGTGATGGCCACCGACTGCTTTGACGGTCGGTGGCTAAGGATCAAAGAAGAAGAAGAAGAAGAAGATTGATCTGCTTGCACCAGGTGAGAACTCACAACTGAATCAAAATCCAATCCAGTATCATACAAGCACCTTATGGTGACTCCATTGCATATTACTTCTTCACACACTGGGGGGGGGGGGGTGATAAGGTTCCTGCTGTTTAGTAGGGTTGGCCTTTACTCTCTTTCTCCCCGTTTTCATTGCAGCGAAGGAAGGTTTCCTTTTACACACTTCAGTGTTATGGTTGTTCATCTTACACCATCTACAATATAATCTACCTTTATGAAAAGGTTTTCTTTCCTCATATTTTCTATCATTGAATTGTGGGTTTTTATTTCTATAATCATTGCGTGGCCTATCAAAATGTTGCTTACCTTTGTTTCCCTGATCTTTTTTGTCAAATCTGTTAGAGTTTTGTGGAGCCTTATAATTGTCTACCTGTCTCTTTTTTGTGCCAGCTACCTCTGCTTGGGCTGCCTGATACCTCTCAGCGACATTGAGTAACTCACCCAGCCTCTCTGCACCTTGTTCCATGAGAAACTTTCTAAAGTCTGGAGCCATGGACTCTCTCAATTGCTCAATAAGGATCATTTCTTTAAGATCTTGGGTTTTCCCCAGAGCAGTCCATTTCTCCAAGTAGGTCTCTAAACGTGCAGAAAACTGGTGATAGGTCTCACCCGACAGTAGCTTGGCATTCCTAAATTTTTTTCTGTAAAATTCTCTATTCTTTTCATACCTTAACAAAAGAGCCTGCTTTAACATGTCATAATTGTCTTGGTCATCCCTGCTCATTTTGGCAAAAACTTCATAAGTTGTTCCCCTGAGACTCTGGGATAACTGTAGGCTCCACCTTTCTCTCTCTAACCCATACGTGGTAGCCAAAAGTTCAAACCTACCTAGAAAACTTTCTATGTCATCATCTTTCTCAACAAAATGGTCCAAATGAAACCCCATAGCTGAGGTTGAGGCTCCCTGACTAGCAGTGGCATCGGAGGTAAAGGGGCTGGCACCATTTTCAGGAGCATGGCCTTGTAATTCCAACTCCCTTAGTCGTAACTCGTGCTCCCTCTGCAATCTCCTATCTTCTGCTTCCCTTTCAGCAGCCAGTCTCTTTTCTTCTCTTTCTGCAGCAAATCTCTTTTCTTCTCTTTTTGTAGCTAATCTTTTTTCTTCTCTTTCTGTAAGCTAATCTTTTTTCTTCTCTTTCTGTAGCTAATCTTCTTTCCTCTGCTTCTCTTTCGGCATTTTTTTCTTCTAATTGGAGCCTTTTAATCTCCGCCTCCCTATCCGCCTCCAATGCCCTAGCCTCTTTGTCAGCCTCAATCTGCAACCTCTTAATTTCTTTGTCAGCCTCAATTTGTAACTGTAATTTTCTTTCTTCCGCTAACTTCCTATCTTCCCTTTCAATATACTTGTCACATTCTGAAGTTACATACTGGACCAGCTCTGGCCCATCCATATTCATTTCTTTAGCAGTCTGCACAGCAGCAGATCGAAACTTTGCCAGATCAGCCATTCTGTACTATGCAAACCTTTAAAATTTCTAACTAGACAAATTTCTAATTATGACTAACAATTTCTAATAATGACTAACAACAACCACAGGCACTGATAGCTCAACCACTATTTAAATTCCACAAAAGAATACTTTTAGTTTTATTTTACAGGTAATTAAAAATCCCGTGACCTGAGACCCTAATATAATTGATAATATTATAAGAATTTAAAAATCCCGGAAGCGAGCTACCCAAATATATGTGGTGGGTACCAGGACAAATTTAAATCCCAGACGAGCGTCGCAATATATGTGGTGGATTTAATGTTAAGAAATGTTGTTATGTACTCTTAGTGTACTGAATGAGGTCGGCTGTGAAGGTCCCTAAATATAACAAATATGATGGTAAGTTTACAGGGTACCTTTCTGCTACCACCTCTATGATCTCATTCAGACTTATTCTTTGACTAGAATGTATGATGACTACGTTTGGTGTCTAGGGTTATGAATATGTAGTGTAATGTTGCATTAACCAACTAAACATATAAACAATTATTTTATTATCCAACACAACACAACAGTACTACGACAATCACATACAAACTACACTTTAAAAGACTATCTTTAGTAAGTCAGTGGTTGAATTTTGGGTAAAAGTTAAAATTTTACAATTTATTGTCCTGGTTCTAGTTTGTTTTGAATCAGGACTGACAATCAAAAGTGAAATCAAAAGAATTATTTACATCAATTAACTAACACCATGGATCTTCTGTCCATAATACAAATGTTATTATATTATAAGTGTGTAGATGTAGTTTTCTAACTTAGGTTAATACTGGTATATAATGGTAGGTTGTTGGTTAACATCACACACTATTGTTTGTTTTCTTTTCATTTGACACTGGTGGAATTTTTTATTAATATTCAGTCTTTATGTTAAACTAGAGGTTGAGCTTCCTGGTGCCGAACAGGCACTTATCTTCGAAGGATAACACCGGTAGATCTGTTAATAGGCTCGCTGGACAATCTGTTTCCCTTCTTGAAAGGCAATGGCATCCAGCATGTGCCCGAAATATGCAAACAGTGTCAGGAATCGAACAGTTTCCACGAGCCTGGTACTACGTTAATGTCAGTACCAAAAAACCATGAAATAAGAAGGTTATGCGTCCTTCTTTATAACAAGTATACAATAATATTCCACACTTAATTACAGGCACAGTACAAACAAACAAATAGGGTCAGCTCTTTATGACAACCTATGTTACCATTATATTTTTAGGTGACAATGAATACCAGTATTCCTCTCCCCTAATGGTTACAACGCCTCTGCAATTCAAGCAATAATCTTTTTCCATACCATAGGATAGGTGTTATGCTCCTTGATGACAATCATATATAATCTTGTAGTACTACACCTCTCTGATAGTCTATCATATGATGGATCAATCTCTAGGCTCTGCCTAAGTCTGCCATGGACCCACTTACTTACAGTCGTATTGCAGTATCTCACATTCAAACTTTATTTTAAATAAAAGGTTAATAAAATCAATCTTACCACAAATTTCTATGAAATATACACAAGCGAACGATGACTGGCAAACAATTTATGGCACACTTTAGATCTGCCTTGTCCAGACTGCTTTCTATAGGTTTGAAAAGCACCAGCCTGCTCTCATCGCTCCTTGTTCATCAGAAACTTTTCTCAAAATGGCAACGAGCAGTCTACGTTTCCGATAATACATAATGTATGGGCCAATGGGACCATGAACTCATTTATTTTGAATCAAACTTAAAAAAAAACAAATTCTCAAACTACTATGTTTACTACTGCAAATATATTTTTAGTTTTAGGTCAACCAATCCTATCTCGCCTTCCTTTAAACTACTGCCAATCAAATTACAGGTACCTTTTAGTCCTCATTTCCCCAAAAGCTTTTTTCAAAACATGCTTTGAAAAAAATAAGCAGGCATGATTTTTGTTTTCGTCAGTCCGTCTTACAATACATAGTATTTTTGCCAATATCATGGTTATTTATTGTACTAGTGCTTAACTGACACCATATTATTGCTCAGGAAATCATAAGGCATCCGAATACATAATTTTGATGGCCCTATGTATTATGGTTCATAATTCCATATTTTTTTCTATGTTAGTCGTTCAAATCTAGAAACTGCCACCTGTTCAATTCTTCTTACAACTATTTTCAAACTAAAAACGAGAATCGTCCGTAGTCCGTTTGAATTACGTCATTTTTTTATAAGAGCTAAGGCTGTCTGCGTGACCAAATTGACGAACATTTTTTAGTTTTTGTATCGTAATTTGAAAATCGTCCAAGGCTATGTCGCTCGAGCTGGCTTTTTGAAATCAACGCGAGACGGCGTACCCTAGGTTCTGTCTTTCCATTCCCTCCCCTCCTTTTCTTTTATTCTATCACTCTGTCGTCTTGAACTTGCAAAAGTGTTACATTTAATCTCAAGGACGAATTTGAAAAGACAGTACCCTTCATTCGGCTATTAGGCTTATCAAAACCCGCATACCGGCTGGCGTGGGGAAGAAGACGCTCGACTCAAATTTTATTTTCTATCTTATTTTTGACTTGTGCACTATAATATTATTTAATTTAGCTATTGTATTTAGAATATCGTCACACCGACACGCTCCAGTCTATCCAGCTGTAAATGGGTACCTGACTTTGAGTTAGGGAAGGAAAAAGCAGTGAGGAAGGGAACTGGTCACCCCACCTCTCGATGCTGGACATAGTATGGTGAAGTCTCTAACACTTCACTCCCATACGGCAGTATCAGCTATGAGACTATCTTTACCTTAAATGTTTATAGAGCGCAGTGTTTTTAAAGCCGATTCCCATACTTCCTGGGATGCCGACCCCTGCAGTGAATAATAAATATAGATGGGTATGTTGCAGGCAGTCGTCAAAAAGCAGAAGTAGAAAACTAGACAACAGAAATGTAAGAGATGTGAAAGGTTTACTGAGGAATTCAGCCCAGGAATATCCGAACGGCGCCATCGCGTCGCTACGAGAGTGAATCGTTTCATACGATGTGTCTTCGCCGTACCCATTTATGTTTACTCTTCTGTTCACAGGCCACGGTTTCCTTTTATTGTGTCTATGTTCTAATTTTGAAAAAGGTCCATAGTTTCAAATACTCAGAACGGCCAAAGGGGCTGGCGATGGCAAGTCTCTGGCGCCATCCCCCCTCCTTTTCCAAAACTTCCAAAAACAACAGAAAAACAAAACAGAATGCTCCGGATAGATGAGTCGCGTAAAATTATCAGTCCCCTGACACTGTACGGCAAAAGGAGACAGCAACAAGTAGACACAAAGTAAGTACTTACTTACTTAGTCGTTCCCCTTCTACCGTGAGGTGTAGAGGTTTGGAAGAGAGAGCGCCAGACCATTCTATCAGCTGTCTTCTTCCTGGCCTTGTTCCATTCTAGTCCTCGGTCCTTCAAAGATTGTCTAATGTTGTCCTCCCAGCGGACTCTGGGTCGTCCTGGAGGTCTGGATCCCTGGCTCTTTGTTTCCCATGCTTGTCGTGGTAGCCGATCTTCTCCCATTCTGCAGACATGGCCAAACCATCTTAGTTGAGACTGTTCTATTTGGGTCTGCAGCGGATGGGATTTTAGGCCTTGACGGATCGTCTGGTTGCGGACCATGTCTCTTCTTGTTACTTCAACCACTTTCCTCAGATACCTCATTTCTGACGTTTGGATCTGGCTTTTGTGGGTTGTAGTCATTGCCCACGACTCGCATCCATATGTCAAGACTGGGACATAGGTGGAGCGGTATACAGCCATCTTCGTTTTCTTACCAACCTCTTTCTTGCTGAGGAATCCACGATTTATGGCCTGAAAAAGTCTCCCAGCCGCTACTTTTCGAGTGGCCAACTCTTCTTTGATGCCTCCCTTTCGGTCTATAATAGCTCCGAGATATTTAAAGTGGTCGACCTGCTCCAGGACCTGTTCTCCCAACTTAATCTGATGTTTTCTTTCTTCTCGTGATATCACCATGGATTTTGTTTTAGAGCTGCTTATGACCAGCTCTTCCTTCCAGACTTGCAGGTTGAATTGGAGATGTGCCTCTGATTTAGCAATCAGGGCAACATCATCAGCAAATGCCAGCTCCGAAATATAGACCTGTCTCATCTTCCAGTACCCCACTGAATACTTTCTGGTTCTCTCCTTACATGCCTTGATGACATCGTCCATAAGGAGTATGAAAAGGTAAGGTGATAGGATATCACCTTGTCTTACACCAGTGGTGGTCCTGAACTCTTCTGACTTATGGTTTGCTGTCCTCACATAATTTCTGCAAGACTTGTAGAAGCTCTGTATAGCATGAATCAGAGGTGCTGGAATATTCTTCCTTGCCAAACAGTCCCAATGTTTGCTCCAGGGGACCCTGTCAAATGCCTTTTCCAGATCTATGAAACAAAGATGAATCTCACTCTTATACTCAAGGGCCTTTTCACTCAGCTGTCTGAGTGTGAAGATTAGGTCTTGAGTACTTCGGTTTGCTCGGAATCCGCACTGGACCTCATCCAATTGTGGCTCAGCTAGGCGTCGGAGTCTCTGCTCTAGGATTCTAGAGTAGATTTTACCAGGGACACTGAGAAGGGATATGCCTCTATGGTTTCCACATTGTCGATTGTCACCCTTTTTGAAAATTGTAGTTATGATGGCAATCTCCCAATCCTTTGGTATTGTCTTGTTGCACCATGCTGCCGGTAGGACCTTTAGGAGTAATAGGTCGCCTGATGCTCCCATGTACTTAACCATTTCTGGTGTTATACCATCATGCCCTGCTGCTTTGCCCATCTTGATTTTCTCTAGTGCTGCCCTCAGTTCTTCCATCTTTATATCATCTTCACCATCATTGGTTTTCTCTTCTGTGCTAGTGGTTATCATTTCTGATGCTTCACCATGCTCACCATCCAGGAGTTCTGAGAAATATTCTTTCCATCTTTCCATTACTTCCTTTGGGGCAGTAAGCAATTTGCCTTGCTTGTCCTTTATAAATTTGAGAGGGCATTGTTTTTCCTTCCTCATGTTCTTTAGGGTCTTATAGAACAATTTCTGGTTTTCTTATGCATCTTTTTCTAGCTTTTCTCCAAATTCTTCCCAGGACTTCTGTTTTGCTGCTAGCACTTTGTTCTTTGCTTCTGTTCTGAGTGTCACATATTCTCTATATTTTTCCATTTGTCCTGTTGTGTTTTTAGCTCCTAAGTATTGTTTCCATGCCATTTTCTTCTCTCTTATTTTCCCTTTTACTTCCTCTATCCACCAAGGTGTCCTCTTTCTCTGGTTCCCAAGTCGAACTTCACCGCATGCTTCTGCAGCAGCTGTCTTTATGATATCCTTGAATTTATTCCAGAGGGTTTCCAAGTCATCAGGTCGTTCTTCTGTGTTGCTCACTGCTGTAGCAATAAGCCCCTGATATCTGGTCTTAATTTCTGGCTCTCTCTGCTTGTAGGTCCTAATGCTCATTTCTTCTGCTCGTTTACTTGGTTTCTTGCGTGATATTGGGCAGTTCCTAGGCTGAGCAACTCTTTCAGTTGTTCGTTTGATTTTAGCAGGTAGTGATCACTTCCAATCTCTGGCCCCCTCCAGACTCTTGCATCTCGGACATATCTGAATGAGCTTCTCCGAACAATGGCATAGTCGATCACTGACTTCTCATTCTTGGTTGGTTCACATCTAGTGTATGCATGTATGCGCTTATGGGGGAACTTTGTGTTTGTAATGATCAGATTCTGCTCACTGCAGAATCTAAGGAGTCGCTTTCCATTGTCATTGAGAGTATCTTCTCCATATCTTCAGATAACTCCACCCCATCTAGCATGGTCATTTCCAACTCTGACATTAAAATCTCCGAGCATGATAACTTCATCTAGGCAGTCATCCACTGTCCTTTGAAGCAGCTCGAAGAATTCCTCCTTGACCTCTGCTCTCTCATCCTCATTTGGCCCATACACTATGACCAGGTTGACTATGGTTTCTTCTTCTTTTAGTTTTACAACCATAATGCGCTCCGAGACAAAGTTCCATCCCTTGATACTATCTTTTTGATTTTGGGCCACAATGCAACCCACGCCCCCTTTAGCTCTTTCAGACATGGGTACACCACTGTAGAGCAGCGTGTTGCCATCGAGATCCATGACTCCTTGTCCTTTTTTCTTTGTTTCCGTTATAGCCAGGATTTCTAGTTTTGCTTTCCTCATCTCTTCCACCAGCTCCTCTTCCTTCCCATTTATACTTCTTGTGTTCCAAGTTCCATAAGTCGTAGTCCGTAGTCCGTTCCAGTTCGTCGCCTTTAGAATCAGTCCGGTTTTCTCTCTTGTATTGCTCGTAATCATAGTTTAAGACAAACAGGTGATTGGCCTGTTGTGCCTTTGCATGGTGGAGGGGCTGCCTCCTTACGGCCTCCATGCAGGCCGCCCTCCTCCTTTTTCATCCGGGCTTGGGACCGGCATAGGCGGAGTTCACAAAGTAAGTAAATTGATTCATTTAGTTGAACCTACGGACGAAATTTATCTATTTCTTTCTGTCCAAGGCATTTTTTTTGGTTTGTTTGTTGCACTGACAATTTAGAAGTTCATGACTTGGACATCAGCATTTTGTTTGTTGGATGGGGCATATGTTGAGGAAACCAGATGATAATATTACAAGGCAGATCTTGTGCTGCAATTTCCAGTGTTGGATGGGGCATATGTTGAGGAAACCAGATGATAATATTACAAGGCAGATCTTGTGCTGCAATTTCCAGTGTTGGATGGGGCATATGTTGAGGAAACCAGATGATAATATTACAAGGCAGATCTTGTGCTGCAATTTCCAGTCTTGGATGGGGCATATGTTAAGGAAACCAGATGATAATATTACAAGGCAGATCTTGTGCTGCAATTTCCAGTGTTGGATGGGGCATATGTTGAGGAAATCAGATGATAATTTACAAGGCAGATCTTATGCTGGAATTTCCAGTGTTGGATGGGGTATCATCATCATCTCATCTCAGCCCGTAACCCGTCATGGGTCGTAGGGGTGCCATGGTGGAAGCATCAGCAGACAGGGTCCTCCACTGCTCTCTATCCTCAGCAATGCGTACAAGTGTGGAAAAACCGTGTCCTGCCCATTCTTTGATGTTATCAGCCCAGGATTTTCTCTGCCTTCCTCTTCTCCGTTTACCTTCGACTGTCCCCTGAAGGATCGTTTTCGAAAGGGAGTCATGACGAGTTACATGCCCAAACCAGGCAAGCTTTCGATGTTTCACTATTGACAAAAGTGGTTCTTGGTGGCCTGCATAGGTGTTTATCTTCTCTCTAACATAGACATTTGTTTTGTGCTCTTTATAGCAAATGCGCAAAATTCTTCTATAACATTTTATACTCGAAAGCGCTGATGCCTTCGCCAGAATCCTCGCTCCGTATCTGCAGTGGAGTGTCCAGCTCTCACACCCATACAAGAGAATAGATAATACAAGTGATTTGTATAATTTGATCTTCACAGGAAAACTGATGTTACTTTTCCAGATCACATTCAACTTGGTCATGGCAGCTGAGGCCATCTCAAGTCTTGTCTTGATTTCTTTACTTGATCTTCCATCACTACATATAGTGGACCCGAGATATTTAAAGGTGTTAACTTCTTCTAACGTTTGCCCATTTAACGTAATGTTGGTCGGAACATGTTTCTTATGGCTATTCACCAATATCTTGCTTTTTTCTATATTAATTTCCATCCCATACGTTCTTGTTACTTTCTCCAGTCTAGAGGTAAGGTCTTGACATCTGCATTCTGATCCAGCTATCAGATCAATATCATCAGCAAAACGTAGGTTGCACAGAGGTCGGCCTCCAATCGATATGGTTGATTTATAATCGTAAGAGCCTCCTGCAAATATAGTTCTAGATAAATATTAAAAGAGCACTGGGGACAGGATACATCCCTGCCGATACTCCTACAGTTGTTTTGAAAAATTCTCCAATGTCGTTGCTTGCAAAAACAGCACTGCTTGCGTCCTTGTATAGTGCTTCAATGATATCTATGATGTTGGTATCAAAATTGAATTTTCTCATTACTTGCCATAAGCCTTCATGCCAGACTCGATCGAAGGCTTTTGTGAAATCGATGAAGTTATGGTATAAATCGTGTTGATGTTGGAGATGTTTTTCGATAAGTACTCTAATATTGAAGATTTGTTCTGAGGTACTTCTTTTTGGTCTAAAGCCACCCTGTTCCTCTGACAAGATTTCTTCTGATTTCTGTTTTATTCTGTTCAAAAGTATCCTTAACATCACCTTACTTGGATGACTAATAAGGCTAATGGTTCTGTAGTTCTTGCACATTTTTAGATTTCCTTTCTTTGGAAGCGGTATTACTAATGACTGCGTCCATTCTTTTGGCCATTTTTTTGTACTCCATATCTTCTGGCAAATTGTTGTCATGATTTTTACTATATCTGGTCCTCCATATTTCAAGATTTGTTACCTCCTTCCTTAATCACCATAACTTGAAACCAGATGATTATTACCCGTAGATCTTTGCTGCATATTTCCGAGTTTCAAGAGCTCCCTCTTCCACTTTGTTATTGCTGGCATTTCCGAATCCCTGTTTTTCGCACTAATGTTGTTTAATATGCCTAAGTCAGTGTCAAGTTTACAGTTATATAATTCTTTACAATATTCTGTCCACCTTCTCAATACAGCTGTTTTTTCATTGAGCAGAGCCCCATTGCTATCTTCTATGACAGTTACCCTGGGCTGTTGGGGTTTTGATAGGATGGGGTATACGTTGAGGAAACCAGATGATAATATTACAAGGCAGATATTGTGCTGCAATTTCCAGTGTTGGATGGGGCATATGTTGAGGAAACCAGATGATAATATTACAAGGCAGATCTTGTGCTGTAATTTCCAGTGTTGGATGAGGCATATGGTGAGGAAACCAGATGATAATATTACAAGGCAGATCTTGTGCTGCAATTTCCAGTGTTGGATGGGGCATTTGTTGAGGAAACCAGATGATAATATTACAAGGCAGATCTTGTGCTGCAATTTCCAGTGTTGGATGAGGCATATGTTGAGGAAACCAGATGATAATATTACAAGGCAGATCTTGTGCTGCAATTTCCAGAGTGACAGACGTAAAGGGAGACTGTCGTGCGTAGATAGGTTTTAAAGTTATTTAAGGTCCCGCCTGAGTATAGGAGATGGTGATAATACGTTAGAAGTAAAGGTGTAAGAAATAGCGTTTCACGAGTGGATAGATTAAAGAAAGATCTGTCTCTAGACTGAATAGTTTCTCTAGTCCAGCCTATCTATACGACTATAATTTAGTATATGACAATCTTGCACCCCCTTACATTGAGAAATATAAGTTACACTAGAACACTCACACACAGCTATGTGACAACAAGACACACAAACGTGAAAAAACTATGGTAAATTTGGGTATGGGTCTGACCAACACACACAAAGGTAAGTTCTTTTGTTGTTTATTATCATTTAAACTTTACAACATCGAATATCTAAAAGAAAGTCAAATAAAATCAGAATTTCATGCATAGAAAATAACAGAATACATATGCCCTCCCCTCCTTGAGAAGAAAAAGAACCGAACAAGGTAATAACCCCAAAGGTTAAAGGTTAGCACTAGGTTACAGTATAGACAGTAAAGAAAGAACACAGTTTCCACTAAACGTTATCCAACAAAATTAAACAATAGTCAAACAGAGTGCATGTGATACAATGTTTCCTGTACTAAAGAAAATATTTCACTCTCTCTCTGTCATACGTGGCCAGACACTCTCGCTTCTTACCCTATTCTTGGTGAAACAATCCGTTGGACGTAAAAATCCATGAATATTTATATAAGGTCCAGAGTAATTGTCGTCCGAATTTGGCCCCAGTCCCTCCTTTCAATAATTAAATTTTATAAGGGGGACGCCTAATTTGGTGGTTGATTTTCCTGGATAAACCCTGTCACCTTGGATAGTTAATGCCGAGACTCTCTGAGATCTGGTGTTCACAGTAAACAGTAGGAAAACATCTGATTGCTAAAACTGTTAATTATTGTTATTTGATGATGATGGTAAATGCTATCGGCTGGCTCTGGTGAGTGCCGATTCTGAAATAGCGTAACTCTTCTGGATAAATATCCACTTGGAAACGACTATCAAATGTCGGGAGAATCATTATATCTGTTACACCCCAGTGGGCTGATAAAATGCAAAAAATATATATCTGGGTATTTTGTCAGTGCAGTTAAAATTTACTAGTAAAATGTTCGTTAGTCTCTGTGGCCCGTCCTGTTCACAACTGAACTGGGAGACGCGTAAGCCAACAGAAGACAACTTTAATCCAATCAGTAAACATGGAGACAAGGCCCAAGATAAAGCCAAATACAAAATAACCGCTGGTCGCCGGTGATCAGGTCATGCCTAAAGGATATAGGAACATTATGAAAAAATTACTGCTAATAATATCTACATATAAGCACACGTTGTCTCTAGCCTATTCCTATCTGGTCAGTTATAATTTAATTTATCCATTCGCGCACTTTAACACATATCGCCTGTCGCTATGTAGCTATTAGAAGGTCGGCATCGATTTGTTTAGTCGCATGATATTTAAACAACAGTCACTTACTAAATTACACAAGATGAAATAAACGTGAGTTCTGTTCCTTCAATTATCCGTCGCCTAGCGTATTATTTAGTCAACTAAACCGTCTCTTTCTGTGTGATAGCGGGTGATTAAATTAACCTTACAACTGAAACATCTGGAATAAAAATAGCTACGCGTTATTTTCCACTGGTTCTAACACCTAGAAAAACACAGTGAATTTAAGATGCTAAAACTTTTAACACTTTAATATGCTTAAGCACAAATTTATATATTACCAGAAATCCAGAAAGAAAACACCACGAACTATTAACACATTTATTCCCAATGGTTCTAGATAACGTGTTTAGACTCCGAGAAAATTCTGAGCGACTCTGATAACTGATTTGAGAAAGACGCAGTTTATATACGATCATGTTGTTATGATCTCTAGAAGGTGGGAATTTTGACACTTCTTTTCCCAGCAGAGAAATCTTTAACTACGTTTCCCAGATAAAAGGTTAACGGTCGCTTCTGTCGGCCGTTGCTGACCGACAACAGAAGCTTAACCCGTGTAGCGGATTCCGTCCGAGATTTCCCCTGTTTCTCGAGATCAAAGGGTTATCTTTTCCCTGCATGTACGAACATCACAGGATTAACTCCCCTTATTGAGAATCTTCAAAGGCCGTTACTCTTCCACGTGTTTTTCCCACGTGCGATCTGCCAGTTATCGTAATATTGACAGATCATCTCGCGTGAGAAACTTGCGTACACGAACGTGGTTCGCCCTCTGCCATGAATGACAGGTTGCAAAAGTTTGTAAACAAGCTCGTTTGTTATGGTCAGTAAAAAGAGGCGTGGATTAAAAGGTGAGTCAGACAGGCAGAGAAATGCTTGACTTAGCAAATCTTAAAACTACGCCGAGGTCACGAAAGGCTGTAGGATAAAGGAGGCTATATTTCCGTTATACGTCACAGAGACCCAAAAAGACGTGGCTAAATGAACTAGAGAGAGAAATAGGTAAAGAAGACATGAAAAGACCTTGAACTTATGGCACAGGACAGGAACGTTTGGCATGAATTTGCTCAAGGATTATGCTTAACAGGGAACAGAAGTGTACGAATGAATGTCTTAATCAATATTATTTGTTAAAATAGGTACTCTAATACCTAACACACTAACATATCCAAGACCAAGGAATAATTCAACAACTTCAGATCAAAAATCGCACAATTTACTATCAAAATTATTTAACTAACAAAGGCCAAGTAGCAGTACCACCCATATTTAAAACACGAAAGTGGGCGAATTTATTTATTTACATTAAAAGTGCAATTTTATGGTTTGTAATGTGTTTATATTTCAATAAATATTCTAGTGTGACAGAAATATGATTTCACTGTCGCCTCAACGTGCCAAAGTTATTACTTAGAAGTGTTTTTTTGGCACGTCATAAAAGGACGATAAGCATGGTTATTTAAATTCACATATAAAATCAGACTTATAATAGCCCAGTTATCGCACGCATTTGACTAAAACTGATTGTAAGAAAGAGACATATTTCTCTGCACTATTCTTTCTTTCATTGCTGTGGAGCAGGCTTGCTGCGAGGAGGCTAGTAGCAATTGTGACTGCGTATTCCCTATGAAGCGAAAAGGGAGACGATGATAAAGAATATTATAGGGGAAAAAAGCAGATAAAGGATATTATACTGAGAAAAAAAAAGATAAAGATAAAGGACATTATACTGAAAAATAAGACAAAATATAATATACTAAAAAAATATAGACGACATAATACTGAAAAAAAAGATATAAGGACATTATTCTGAAAAAAAAAAGATATAAGGGCGTCATACTGAAAAAAATATAAGGACATTATACTGAAAAAAAAGATATAAGGACATTATACTAAAAAAATCTAAAGAACATTTAAAAAAAAAAACATTATATCGGACATCGTACTGAAATAAAATAAAAAAACAGACAACTACAGAACAAGTTCGAGGTTACTGTACAGGAAAAAAAAATCATGCAGACCACCGGATTGAAAACGTTAACGTGTACTGCATTGATTGAAAAATAAAATAACGGTCATTACCGCGAGATATGTTAGAACCTCTACACCTCACGGTAGAAAGGGAACGACTAAGTAAGTAAGTAGAGATATGTTAGAACCTCTACACCTCACGGTAGAAAGGGAACGACTAAGTAAGTAAGTAGAGATATGTTAGAACCTCTACACCTCACGGTAGAAAGGGAACGACTAAGTAAGTAAGTAGAGATATGTTAGAACCTCTACACCTCACGGTAGAAAGGGAACGACTAAGTAAGTAAGTAGAGATATGTTAGAACCTCTACACCTCACGGTAGAAAGGGAACGACTAAGTAAGTAGAGATATGTTAGAACCTCTACACCTCACGGTAGAAAGGGAACGACTAAGTAAGTAGAGATATGTTAGAACCTCTACACCTCACGGTAGAAAGGGAACGACTAAGTAAGTAAGTAGAGATATGTTAGAACCTCTACACCTCACGGTAGAAAGGGAACGACTAAGTAAGTAAGTAGAGATATGTTAGAACCTCTACACCTCACGGTAGAAAGGGAACGACTAAGTAAGTAAGTAGAGATATGTTAGAACCTCTACACCTCACGGTAGAAAGGGAACGACTAAGTAAGTAGAGATATGTTAGAACCTCTACACCTCACGGTAGAAAGGGAACGACTAAGTAAGTAAGAATTTATATTTAACCTCTACACCTCACGGTAGAAAGGGAACGACTAAGTAAGTAAGTAGAGATATGTTAGAACCTCTACACCTCACGGTAGAAAGGGAACGACTAAGTAAGTAAGTAGAGATATGTTAGAACCTCTACACCTCACGGTAGAAAGGGAACGACTAAGTAAGTAAGTAGAGATATGTTAGAACCTCTACACCTCACGGTAGAAAGGGAACGACTAAGTAAGTAAGTAGAGATATGTTAGAACCTCTACACCTCACGGTAGACTAAGTAAGTAAGTAGAGATATGTTAGAACCTCTACACCTCACGGTAGAAAGGGAACGACTAAGTAAGTAAGTAGAGATATGTTAGAACCTCTACACCTCACGGTAGAAAGGGAACGACTAAGTAAGTAAGTAGAGATATGTTAGAACCTCTACACCTCACGGTAGAAAGGGAACGACTAAGTAAGTAAGTAAGATTCTGTCACACAACCTCTACACCTCACGGTAGAAAGGGAACGACTAAGTAAGTAAGTAAGTAGAGATATGTTAGAACCTCTACACCTCACGGTAGAAAGGGAACGACTAAGTAAGTAAGTAGAGATATGTTAGAACCTCTACACCTCACGGTAGAAAGGGAACGACTAAGTAAGTAAGTAGAGATATGTTAGAACCTCTACACCTCACGGTAGAAAGGGAACGACTAAGTAAGTAAGTAGAGATATGTTAGAACCTCTACACCTCACGGTAGAAAGGGAACGACTAAGTAAGTAAGTAGAGATATGTTAGAACCTCTACACCTCACGGTAGAAAGGGAACGACTAAGTAAGTAAGTAGAGATATGTTAGAACCTCTACACCTCACGGTAGAAAGGGAACGACTAAGTAAGTAAGTAGAGATATGTTAGAACCTCTACACCTCACGGTAGAAAGGGAACGACTAAGTAAGTAAGTAGAGATATGTTAGAACCTCTACCCCTCACGGTAGAAAGGGAACGACTAAGTAAGTAAGTAGAGATATGTTAGAACCTCTACACCTCACGGTAGAAAGGGAACGACTAAGTAAGTAAGTAGAGAAATGTTAGAACCTCTACACCTCACGGTAGAAAGGGAACGACTAAGTAAGTAAGTAGAGATATGTTAGAACCTCTACCCCTCACGGTAGAAAGGGAACGACTAAGTAAGTAAGTAGAGATATGTTAGAACCTCTACACCTCACGGTAGAAGGGGAACGACTAAGTAAGTAAGTAGAGAAATGTTAGAACCTCTACTCCTCACGGTAGAAAGGGAACGACTAAGTAAGTAAGTAGAGATATGTTTGAGGTACTCGTGAGACATACAGAAGTAGAAAACTAAACACAAGAAAAATAGCAAAAGGAGTAATCTTACCGGAGACTCGAACCCAGGACCATCCGAACGACAACACCGCCTCGCTACGGCATTGAATCGTTACTTTCCACCCTGCGAACTAGGCCCTACAAATATAGTGTTTCGTGGACAGGGGTCATTGACACGACCTCCCACGCGTAACTCCGGATATGGACATAGAAACGATCCAGACTAATTGTAGACGCAATCACTTCTGCAGATGTCCTATTTAACCATACGCGTCAGATTACACAATACAAAGACCTTAATACCGTGCTTAGTAAATGATAGAACAAAAATAACACTACAGAATAAAAGGTAGGTTTACATTGTATAAACATTTAAATAAATCTAAATTGTTCAGCGGGTTTCACAGATAGTACCATGGCAGCCAAGAGTTGCGTATATGTTTCATGGGCATCGCGTCAACCAAATGTGTTCGATGCTTTTCCATGGATACGTGGACAGGAAATGTGTAGAACGTGTTGTACAGGCAACGGGAAGACAAATAAATCGTTTTTGGTAGAGATCGCCATGATAATTGTAATAAAAGTCGTAATCTCTTACAATGTAAACGAGTGTAATAAAAACGTGTGTCAGAGAATGAGAATCATTACACTAGACGTGTAATGATATGCTCTGTGAGTGTCTGAAGAAAAATAACATCAAAATATCAGCGTGTATCAAATGAACTGAGCTTGAACTTTGAAAAGTATAAGAATTAAGCTAGTGGATAAGCATGATATAGGGAGGCGAGTCAATAGGGTCAAGAACTACAAGGAGTTTTGGGGAGATCACAGTAAGAACCAAGATTTTTTTAAACAGATCACAATAAAAACAAGGAGTTTTGTGGAGATCACAATAAGAACCAAGATTTTTTAAACAGATCACAATAAAAACAAGGATTTTTGGGGAGATCACAGTAAGAACCAAGATTGTTTTAAACAGTTCACAATAAAAACAAGGAGTTTTGAGCAGAATACAATAAAAAATTTGTTTTTTAATGTTATTACAGTAACAACGAGGTGTTTTAGGAGATCCCTACAAGAACCATGAGTTTTGTGCAGATCACAATAACAGCAAGAATTTTTGGACAGATCAGAAAAAAGACATTGTGTTTTAATAATAACACAATAACAACCAGGCTTTTTTTAGTGGGATTACTATAATAACTATCGTAACTAATAATAACTAATTAACAATAACTACTTGGGGGGAGGATTGTAGTAACAGTCAGATATTTTTGGAAGATCCCATCAACAATCACGTGTTTTAGGGAAGATCATAGTAGCACTGTAAAGCATCCAGGTGTTTGGTGAGAACACAACATCAACCAGGTGTGTTTAGATAGCTCGCTTACAAATTGATATTTTCGGGAAGCTTGACTAAACTCCGATCTTTGAAGGTCTCAAAAGTTTGAGAACTACTGTTCTTTGAGTGTCTGATATCTTTGTGCGTCGTCTTCCGCATAGAAAGGCAATAAACACGGCCACAGATAATCGATATAAATATTCTTTATCGAGTTGAAATGAATTCTCTTGGCCGATTTGGGCCCATAAAATATTTTAAGTGTGCAAGCGTGTTCAGCTCAATGAATGTAAAATTTGAATATTAATTCTTCACGGCTGTTATTTGTCCTCGCGATAAATGTTATTACTGTGCGAATGGTTAAACACTTGTGTATTCTTAAACGTTCGTTTAAGAGGTTTTATGTATGATATTTCGTGCGCGAAGTTGTTTTTAAAAGACAAGCAAATACATGGGTTGGTATTAAACATTTTGTCGAAATGTTAGGACAGTTCAAACTAATACCCTGGTAGAAAATAGTTTAATGTAAAATATAAAATTTCTGTTTCAGAAGTCAGGTTAACTAAAAATCTGCTGGATTTAGATCTATAAGGATTATATATTAATAATTTGTTGAGTGCTTAACGAAGGAAGTGATTTTTAAAAATAATTTGCCTTGGGGTTTTCTGCATTTCTAATTATGAAATGATTCATTAAATCAAACGTAATGATTTCAATGTCGAACTCAACGTTTAATTAAGGGTAAGTATATAGATTATGTTTGTTCATGTTGAAAATTTGAATTAATATTTATGTGAAGAAAACAGTCAAATATTATTTATCTAGAGAGGAATTAGGAAGCGACTTTGAAAATAAACGTTACATTTGTGAAAAATCAGGGCGACATAAAAGTCTTGACTAATCAGGGTGGTACTTAAAGTATATTGCAATCAGGGCAGATCCTTTCTTTGGCACACACTCGGTCCCATCCCTTTTTTCCACGAGTAAACATACAGAAAAATATATTACGCTTGCAAGAATATTTTCAAAATGTACATCACTGCTACATTTGGGGGTCGCAAATAGTCATAGAATTCAAGGAAAATGCTACAAGGATGATAGCCCGTTAGAATCTTACTCTAGGTTTAGCCCACAGCCCCGTTAAGAGAACAGATGATGGCTCAAAGAGTTATAGATACATAGGGTTGAGTCTAAGAGATTTCTTTCTTTCTCGTAAATATATGAACAGAGTTGGATAAATCTGATTTAACCTAAGAAAACAGAAACTCTAGCAGTTTGTAACAAATTCAGCAGATTAAAAAGTTAAGACAGCAAATGGGTGACAATAATACACCGGTAAAATAACACTCAGACCTGTGTACTCTCATTCATTCAGCCATGGCCTTTCTTGCACATATACTCACAACTTTGCTCGTTGCCTCTGGGAACATAATAATTCTAGGACCTTCACACAGACCCGAAAATGCAGTCCTTGACCAAGAAATCCCCAGTTCCAAAAGACGTGCTAAACTCTCAGGGAACGATTCCTTGGGTGTTCTAATTTTTCGAATGTCTGATTAAGTCACATAAAATTTGTCCAGGCACGAAAGTTAGCCGAGCACAATGTCATTCTAGAATTAAGGAATGTCAGATCGGTGTCTACTTCTAGGAAAGTACTATATTTGGTCACCACAATACTAGTCACAATCTCTGTCGGAATGTTAATGGTGTTCTTGTAATATTTACTCGCCGCCAGGCAGCATGTACATTTAAATTTGTGAAGCAATATGAACTGGCACAAAAGCCCAATATATATTTCTAGTCTTTAGAAACCGTTAGTGGGATTGCTATTACTGTCTCTCTCTGATGGCATATGCACTGTCAGACCCGTGTTACTTGAAACATAAAACCCCACGTGGTTAAAGATAGGAAATGTCTATGCTTCTCACAAATATGTCTCTCAGGCTACTAAACGCTGGCAAGTTGGGTACCACCGTTTCACTATATAAAAATGGAAAGAACACATATCAAATAATTTACATATATGTACTCAATATAACGTACATTTTAAATAGCAAGCCTACAGCTTGACTTATATTTCAATTTTCCCGTAAAGTAAGTTATGTAAATAAAATCAAACATCATGAATTAGAAAATACATACATATTTCGTCAACACTCAATGATGTATCTAGCGTTATAAGTTAGTTTTAAAATAGATTCTCTCGTCTGATTATTTAGAAGTTAAATTAAATTTCTTTATTAGCCGACTGAATTTAAGCAAGAAATATAATTTCTGTTTTCCACTGTAACTCGTCACTATAAATAATGCAGACTAGATAAATTAAGCACTCTGCACAAAATCTAACTAGTGAGATAAAATCGGCAATTTAACACTTAATCACTTCACAAAATACTAGATAATAATATATATATAATATTAATATACCTCAAACACATAATTTCTAAGAACGTTAAACCACTTCGACCAAACTAAGGCCATCTCTATTTACAGAGATTATTTAGAAATCGAACGAAGGTTGTTCTAGTCTAACTGCAAAGTTACTGAGTGAAATGAAATAGTTTCAAACGTGGGTTAATATTTTAAACCAGACAAAGGATGAACTATCTCCCCCGCGCCGATCTCTCCCCCTTCTCATAACAGTTACGTTTTACTTAGAGGCGTGTCGTAACTGCCACCGGGCGATTACGCACCTGCGTTGACAAACTGACCGGGAAAAGCGCGTGTCAGTTGCAAATCTCAGACAACCGTCTACAACTGCGTCGTCCAGATGCCGGGTTTGACACCTTAAGCTAGTGACAGGTGAAAATATGGTAGCCCAAAAGTCTGCTCTATGTCCAGCGAAACGAATTTCTCACACCCCAGGCCCAAAAATCTGGTCGGGCCGCGCTCTGACCGGGGAAACTGCAGACGTATGTCTGGCGAGAACCGTATATTCACAGCTATCTGCGCGACTGACATCTGATGCAATAAGGTTACTAGTCAGTATGAGAAAGAAAAACGATGATGGGAAAGAAATATATATTTCGCAACGAGTGATGCGAAAAAATACAGGAAAAACAAGTACGGAAAGATAATAAAATAAAAGGATGCGGGTGAGAGAATAGGAAGAAGATCTAGGTAATTTAATGATATAAAGACCTACGTGACACTTGGGTAGTGAGGTCGGATGACTACCCTTCTCGGATAAGGGCGAAAAAATAGGAGGTCCCGTGTGCAAGTTGCGCACGTTAAAAATCACACGGCAGTTAGAAATCGTAAAGAGTAGGCCATAAGGCCGCTGCCCTTGCAAAAGTTAAAAATTAGAAACCTGCCCATCAAATATATTTATAGAATGTGTGATTCCTAAATACACACATTGGGATTCTCGCCGGTACTACTGAGTTCGCGCACTGTGCTGAGATCTTCCTTGTGTGATCTAAGGAAGGAGATCGGAGAACTGATGGAGTTGTCCATGTGCAATGAAGATAGTCTTTAAAACCGAACCAAACATCACTGTAATACTAATTCCGAGGGCCCACCACTCCTTGCTGTCAGCCGAGGCGGTCTATCTTCATCATACTCACCTCCCTGTGCGTCACTGCTTGACGTATAAGATTTGTGAAAGTGTGGACAGTTTTAAAACACCGGAAATAACGCTAATCGTGTTAAAATGATATCGTCGCGTGGCAGATAACGAACACTAAGGTCTGTGAACATCTCAAAAGCAGCGATAAGTAACGTGAAACATTACTTTAAAAAAAAAAAAAAGAAAGAAGCAAGAACCTAAGCCAACTGATTTTCTTCTTCTTGTTCATTCGCTCTAAAATAACCACATCTATCTCTCGTATACAGCTGGCAGTGTGTCTCAGGCTTCTCTCGTCACCATACAGTTTCTCCCTCAACTGGGTTGGAGAACATCATGTTGCCACCCTGCTCGTCTCATGTAGCCGACAATTTTAGAGTACCTGTTGTACTGTTTGTTTGTCTTACCCACAAGGAAACATATCTGTCCGATTTCCAGTTTGTTGAACACATGGTATCTGAGTCTTCAATGGCTGGAATGACAGATTTCAAAAAAAAAAAAAAAAAAACGAAAGAAGAGAGAACCTAAGCCAACTAATGATTGACCCAGTTGAGTTATACTGAGAAATGTTCAGTCGAAAATTCTGACGTCCATTTGTTTAATTACTGAGGATGAAGGGGATCTTTGTGTCTGGGATGAAAGATATTTTAAACGTGCTTTGCTCAAGCCACCGTTTATCGGAAGAGGTCATTCTTAGCTTAACATACATACGATGCTGTCTTTCCTCTTAAGGGTATTGCTATCTTAATTTACTAATAGAATTTCTAGAAGTCAAGGGTTTCTTAGTTCAGGCAGGCGCGCTCTCTCGGAACTTTTAGATAAATTCATAACCCGAGTAACCTTTGCCTGATCTCTTGTATTCGCACACACTCACACTTAAGATGTTTCCCCTACTTCTGGTATTTAGGTAAAAGCTAGTCACGTTCGTGTGTTGTACTTAAAGATAAGCAAAGAACAGGAACACCTGCGACCCGCCAGGGATGTGATAAATGTCGACTAGGCGACTAGCTACCGCACCCTGCAGAAACGTAGCTCTGTGTAAAAACCGCAGCAGGTCAGGAACAAGTTAACAACCTTTCAGGATATAAGTCGGTTTTTTTCCCCTTGAAATCTATTTTCACACAGCGATATTGGACAGCAAGGCTGAAATAATACTAAACAGCTGCCTCACCACATCCTTCATGCGAGAACAACCTCCATAATAGGCATATGAAATGAATTGACACCATGTTAACAATATATAACTGCACACGTAGCATCAGAAATTACCCAAAAAACTTAGCTGCCTTGATCAATGCGAAACAAGTTAGGAAGAAGCAGGTAATAAAAAAGTCAACACAGGGATAGCAGGGTTGTTCTCGGACAAGAAAATTAAGTATGCCTGACAGTGAAGATGCGGATCTAAAGCTGCTAAGTCGTGCACAGATGATTCGTAAAGAATCATAAGCAATGACTTATAAAAGACAAGTATTATCAATATTCATACATTACCCAGGCGCCCCCCCCCCCTTTCCCCCAAAAAATAAAAAATAATAATAATAAATTAATTAATAAAATTAGTTTAAAAAAGAAAGAATGTCATGCTTCAACACCTGACAAAGAGGTACTTTTGAAGGTACACCAGCCTCGAAAATGTCATGTATAAAAAGAGAAATAAAGACACTATAATCTTGATGGGTGCTCTAAATGCGGAGATATGAAGAGATATGAAGAGAACTACGAAATTATGGATTAGTAATAATTAACAACAATAAATAAATATTTACAGCATTTGTGCATCAAACAATTCATAATAGCACAAAGGTTTTCTTTGCATCGGTAAATATACAAAGTTCACACGGACTCAGGTGCAGCACAAAAATAAGAATCTTCAGCTTATATGTCAAGACAAAGCTATTGGATGGCTCTAAAACATGCAGTAAAGACAGAAAAAAACGACAAGGAAGACATTACAGGTAAATGGGCGTTTGTACAGCATTGAAGGATTGAAGTCGTATCAATGATGTGTCAATGTGGAACTGATGGAAACACCCTGAATAATCCTATATATAAAATCCCAACTTTTTCTGTCAGTGCGTAACGCTAAGGGATGCAACTTTGGTTGAAAGTTTGACATTAATTGTATTGTTTCCCTTGTATGTACTCTCCCAAAGAATAAAGGTCGTGAGAAGTGAAAAAAAAAATTTTTGTTAGCAAAACAGTCTGGAAATCACTGCCAAAAAAAAAAAAAAAAAACACACAAAAAAAACTAGTAGCAAATGCATGCCATCGGTACTGCCATGGGAGCTTAAAGAGGCCAAACGACGCCTATAGTCTTGCAGAGATAATTAATATAAAGGCAGGAAAAAAAAACTCTGAACAGCATAGCAAAGAAATATATAGAACAAACAAGTAAGCAATATCATTATGGAGAACATGAATATGAAAAACTTGCAGCCGTCATGCGTGTCCCAACAAGGACAATAAAGAAAACAATTAGTATGACTGAAACAAATAATATATCTTCACGTCAAAAATGGTGGTAATAGTTAAAGCTCCAGAAATCGTTGCAGGTCCAGCCTCACCCACCTCTATTTTCCCCAATCTCTCTCCTCTCCCCCCAAGATTAACACTTTTAAATGTCTTCCTCTTAGTAATCTTGGCCCTTCTGTGCACGAATGTAGCCGACCAGACATAACATATGAGACATAGCATTGCATATGGCATTTCAATACGTATATAAATAATAGATACTGCACCGCACTATTAGCACGGATTACATGTAGGAATAGAAGGAAATGAGCCTGCGGACAAAGAGGCAAAGAAAAAGCGGTAGAAGGATTTATAAAAGCTTTGGGGAAAACAGAGATAAAAAATCTATAAAAAAATATTATGACAAAGGAATGAATAGAGGATTGGAATCAAAGCCTAAAAGGTAGGCACATGTACCAGCTGCTGAAAACCACAATATGGACATGTTAGGTGTCCACAGAGCCAAAAAATACACTGCAGTAAGAAATAACTTAAGATTACAAATAGGAGCAGCCTTTTTCTTGATAGAGGAACCATTGAGCATAACATCTCATGTGCAGACATAGCACACCACTTACTGACGTGTGAGAATTACGAGGAACAAACACTAACAGAATATTTAAAAGCAAGAAATTCTCCACGTGCTCTGGAGACAGTGTTACAAATCGCCGAGGTAGCTACACAACATAATAAAAGTAATGGTAGTACAAATAGCAAATACTGACTTAGCGAGGGAAGTGTTAGGGGAGACAACTCCAACAGTGCTCAGTTCTCCTCCATTAGATCACACAAGGAGGATCTCAGCACAGTGCAAAAACTCCGTAACACCGGAGAGGATCCCAATGTGTGTATACAGGAATCACACCTTCTTTAAATATTTTTTGTGGCGGGCAGGTTTTCCCAAAATTTATCTGAGAATTCTAGATATCCGATCTCACTTCCTAGGAGATCAGGGGAAGTATGACATTATTAGAACCCACTGGTTCTGAAGAAAAAAAAATTCCATCAAATATATTCCCTTTACTGGAATTAGAGGCGGACACTATACCTCTTAGCCCCTCCGCCCCCCCCCCCCCCCCACACACACATTATAAGGAGCATGTTCCATATACGTTACCATAGAAAGAGGGTAGATATTACATATACACTATCATAGAAAGATGGTAGAATCACTTTGGAAAGAAAAGGAGCATTATAGAGTTCCTATGATGATCATTTACTTAATAAAGAAAACTTATGAAGACATTACATGCAGAGTTCTTTATGAAGACCAACCTACAGAACCATTTCCATTTACACTACCATAGACAGAGGGTAGGTATTCCATATACACTATCATGGAAAGAGGGTAGGTATTCCATATTTACTATCATAGAAAGAGGGTAGGTATTCCATATTTACTATCATAGAAAGAGGGTAGGTGTGAAGAACTAATTATCGTGGATAGCACTCCACTGGTTACACCACTGCAATGTGGATTTATAAAAATAAATAAAACTTTGTCTAGTCTAAAATATTTTATTGAAATTGGAGAGAAGATTTAGACATGGGGAATTCTTCCGGTTCCATGGATGATTCATTTTCGTCGTCATCATCATGCGATGAGCCTATGCAAGAGTGCAATAGAACTTGCGATAACATAAGACGAAGGATAGATCTGAGAGAATTGGCGTTAGCAATAATGAATGGCGAAACATACGAGGTGTATGACTCTAGTGTAAAGGTTAAGAAGGGAGATAAGATTAAAGTTTATTGTTTAAAAATGAAGAGTACCTTCGAGACTACTGTACAGCCAGAATATAGGGATTTTAAGAAGAGACCAAAACTGAATCTCAAGAGGAAGACTAATGTGACAGATGGCATGGTGATAACTGAAACTATGAATACTTCTGTTCAAACTGAGAGTAAAATGGCCACTGTACAGACAGATAGCGGTGGTGAAGATACTTCAGCCTCAGTTAGTAAAATAGTGACACTGTCTGTAGATGAACCACTGAAGAAGACTATGATCAGTGATGATTTGGTTAGGAGTAAAGATAAGTTATGCACTATGGAATGCATCCATATGGGTGTAATTATGAATGCAGAAATGTCTACAAAAGCCTATGAGAAATCAAAGATAGGGCCAAGGCCTGTGCAAGATGAAACATACCACGCATCTCAAGAAGTCTCTTTACCAAAAAGGAGTACTTTATGTGACATATATCAATTAGATACAGACAAACTGATTCAACAAGAAGAGGCAAAGATTAGAAGATAAATACAATGCTTTTAAGCAAAGATTAGAAAAGGAATTCAACGTTAGTGCTTAAAAAAATTTAGAATGAATACGATGCTAATTCTAAGATACTAGATGTTGAATTCAGTGCTGAGATGGAAAGGTTGGACAAGGGATACAGTGGTAATATTCCAAATATGAATGAATTTTTGAAAGTTCCCTTTTGATAAAATGAAAAAAAAAGTCAGTGCTTTATTTAATAGTAGGGACAAGCAAGCCAAAGAAATAGAGGAGAAATATAAAGCTGGAATGCAAGGATTAGAAGAGCAAGCCAAAGCAATGGACGAACAACATGAAACTGCATCTGATACAGATCTGTCAGATTTGGAAAAGGAACCCTTAGTTACACAAATGCAGTATAAGAAGGCTAATATGAAGGATGCTGAATGTGTTGCCAAGATAGTGATAAGCGAAGCTACTGAAGCTTCAAAGAAAGAGGTTTGGAAGACATTAATGGATGGTCTCAAAGGAGAATGTTCTGGAATTATAGCCCAGTTAGAGTTAATATTAGCTTACAATTTCAAAGGCAAATGTGCAGCAAAAAGTAAAGAGCCACTGAAGTTGTTGATGTTTAATGCCATCAACACGTTACCACCAGATAAGTGGAACATAGATGATTTTGTTGCCTTATTGAAGATATTGTGTTATCTGGAGATACTTTTGTGATCTTTGTGGTGATGGTTGGTGACATGACTTATGTCCTGACAGAGATTGGGTGACCTATCAGATGGTCTGTCTAGATTGTAATTTTTGAGACATGAGTTATATCTGTGTTCGTAGGGACGACGTCTACGTACAACAGTGTCAATTTTTTTGAAATGGTCATTTGTTTTGTTGTATGCTGTGAAATCTACTGTTCTCAGGGAGAAGAAAACTCCGTTTTCTTTTCTGGGGAATGGGGTAGATGTCACATAATATCTTATGTTGCGCACCTAGGTTTTAAAGGAATAAAAATATCTTTCGTTGCGCACGTCAGCTTTAAAGGAAATGGTGCAAATGGGTGCAGTTAGGGGATTGAACAGGAAGCCTTGGGAGAAAGATGCCAGTTAGCCGGCTAGAATAGCCGTAGTTCATTTCCTTATGCTCGCCTTATGATTATTAGTTTTAGGCAGCGTTGTTTGCATAATCTGATGGTAGCGGGCTGTGTTGAGCCAATCAGATGGTTTTTGCTGTTATTATTGAGGGTATATGTGTGGTATCGGGATTGTGACGATGAAACTCAGCAGACCCTGAAGTATTAGATGATATGGTAGAACTCTTATAACATCTGTACCCCCGAATATTGTTGTAATTTTATCGTCAACGGGAATTCTTCCACCTGGGCTCATTAGCAAATGCACAACAGAAACGTGGAATTCCACCTGGGCTCATTAATATGCGTCAGAGCAGAGTGGACTCGCCAACACGTTTGCTAATTAATATGTAGACAGTTTATCTTCTGTGCATTCTGGACATTGCTTTGTCTAAAGGGGAGATAAAACCACGCCTACTGAAACCTCTAGAGCGATCATAAGCAAGCATTTCGCTACACCCTTCTTTCGTACCTGCCTTAAAGGCATTGTCTAAATCAAACGAGAAAGCGGCACACGATCTGAGACAATGACGATCTCAAAGCGAACGATGAAGTTTCCTGCCACTAGGTAACACGGCAGTGTGAATCAGAGGAGAGCGCTGGAACCGCTCGAAAGACGGAACGAACGGGAAAGACGAAGCGGCCAGAGAATGGAATAATCACGGGGGACGGGCGGCATAGGATCTCGAATTCTTCCTGAGTTCAAGAAAGGTGTTAGATTCTAACATGTCCCCCCGATCTGTCATTCCATTTCATATATATAGAGACCCTGCAAAATGCAATTTTATCACTCGTTTGCCAGAGATTTACAGAAGCACTAGCTGTAATAAAATCTTGTTAGATTTCCCCTGGATTTTTGGCTATATTTGCAGGGAATTATATTCTGTGCTAAACGAGTGATCATAACCTTTGCGTCCCAGCAAAAACATTGTATAGAGTCCTCCAGACTCGGTTCTTAAAACCCTCCAATATTTTGATGAACAGTTTAAATTTTAATCTTGAGACGATCCTGTTGGGGTCCAGCTATCTGAATTTTCCAGAAAGAAAGTAAATCCAAGAACAATTTAACACATCATCAATCCAATTTAATCTGTAGAGTTTAACTGAAGAAGAACATTGCCAGAGCTATATTTAGATTATTAATCCTGCTCTACTGCGAAAGAAAATAGAAATCTCCTGAACACTGACTGTACATATTTTCTTCATTGGATTTTAAAACCCTCGAAGTAAACCATACCTCACCGGTCAGTTGTTGCCATCACGCATTAGGAAGTTTCACCATCAGCGGCGAAATCACTGAGACCACCCCATTTTCACCACCTGTATCCGTGACCGTGCCATCCCATAGAACTTTCCTTTTAACATAACAAAAACACTTAGGCTTCACCATCCAGCGATTTCGGGACTGTACTAACGCATATACCTGATAATCTGGGGCTGGACACAGAAGAAAAAGACACTACCTATGTCGAGTGTTTATTTGACGTTTGTGTATTTTTTCTATGGAGTGCCAGATTCTACGATCGGTAAGTGTATGTGAGTAAATGAGTGCTGGCCATCACGAGCGAGCATGAATGACATGAGGGATTTTATAACTCTGTTTAGTCCTCTTACATTTGCTTAGTAAAAGGGAAAACAATTGATAATAACAGGACTTTTTCTACCACCCATACCTAGTACTGTAACACCTCTTTTTTCAGAGTAATTTAATTTACTGTTGGGTTACATTATCTATTTTTTCTGATAACTACCTATCGTTGGACTGGGTTTATCTTTTGTCTATTACAAGCGGGAAGGGCAGACTGAATACCACTCTTCATATCCCCCCTCCCGACTTGTTATTTGTATTTTCTGTACCTATGATAATTTTCTGTTATCTGATAAATGTTGTGACTGATTTTAATGATAAATAAACATCATAAAACTTTTAGTACTGTGTTGGAAGACCCAAGCCCAAATTACCCATATTTGTTTACCTTAGTTTGTATTCACGTAACGTCCGTGTGTTTGAAAAACCAAATTGGTGTGAGCGCATGTGTGTTTGGAAACTGGCAAATAATTGTTTAGCCTGGAGAGTTTAAGGAAAAGATTGAGAGAAAAGGATTGTCGTAAAAGAGTCCGTCCTTACTCTCCCCAACACTATGTGAAGCAACTACTTACTTTCTAACCCTTTCTATCATAGAGCCTTCACCATCATTCTTCACTCTAAACGGGACCAACATTTCTAAGACTTCTCTCAAAATAAATTTACGACAACAAATGGGGGCTCGTCCGGGATATTTGTGAGCCACATTTGATGCACCCACAATAAATGCTCGCTCTCATTTTTGAGTCTGATCTTAAGTCTGGGTCTAACTAGATAGAGTGTGAGTGATCTGTCTTTGTGAGTTAGGGAAATAATAATAAAAATAATTTACACCCCCTAGACAACGCCTTTAAACGGGGACAACACAATCAGAGTGGAACAAAGGAATAATTGTCAAATTGCCCAAGAAGGGAGATCTTGCAGACTGCAATAATTGGAGAAGAATCACTCTTCTCTCAGTTCCCAGCAAAATACTAGGCAGGATAATTATACAGAGAATTTCAAAGGCAGTAGTCCACAAACTGAGGAAAGAACAAGCAGGATTTAGAAAGAACAGGAGATGTGTAGATCATATATTCACTCTCAGGAACATCATAGAGCAGTGCTCAGAATGGCAAAGACAGCTTTACATTAATTTTGTTGATTTGGAAAAGGCTTTCGACAGCATACATAGGGACAGTTTATGGAAAATACTGAGGGCTTATAGAATTCCAAGCTGCATAGTGTCAATCATAAAAAGCGTCTATGCCAACTTTACGTGTAGTGTTGGGCAGAGCAACGTAACCTTTGAGGTGAAGACAGGAGTACGACAAGGATGCCCCTTATCAACCACTCTATTTTTAACAGTCATAGACTGGGTGATGCGCCAGACAACAGAGGGCAGTCCAAGAGGAATAAGATGGACAACATTTTCTACATTGGAAGATCTGGAATATGCAGATTACATTGCACTACTAGCACATTCACATCAACACATCCAGGGAAAAACGGATAGACTTAATAAGTTTAGCCAGCAGGTGGGCTTGAATATAAATTTAAAGAAGTCTGAGGTCATGACGCTCAATGTGAGCAACCCTGAGCCCATATCAGTAAGGAATCAGCAATTGGTACAGACAGATACCTTCACATACCTAGGAAGCATAGTAACACCAGACGGCGGGGCAGGCAGAGACATCAATGTCAGAATGAATAAGGCAAGAACAGCCTTCTTTAGCCTAAACAACATCTGGAAGTCCTCCCAGTACAGCACAGGCACAAAATTAAGATTATATCAGAGTTGTGTGCTTTCTGTGCTTCTCTATGGTGCGGAATGCTGGAGAGTTACTGTAAAAGAAGGCTCCTTCTTTATAATGTTCTGACTGGTCTTCTTTGCATATATTCTGTGTGTGTGATGATGAGGATGGTGATCTCTTGTCGCGAATGCGTGATATGGTATTACATCAAGGTGGACACCCAAGTTACAGTGTAGAGTTGCATCACATGACGTAATATACAAGTGGAAAGTGTTCCTCACATAAGAAGATGTAGATGTAGAATCAATGGACTCACAAGGTACATGCCACATGTATAGAGTCAAGAATGTGAGTGAACAGCTGTGGATTTTTCCAGTATTTATTACACGGCCACAGCAACAGGAACGTAAACAACTTCATATGACAGTTACAGTACATAGTTGGCAAAACATCATCATATTGGATATTTGAGTAGTAACATCAGCAGCATCCTCAGACAGCATATGAATACATTATGGGACGACAGTAGGCAAACGTTCTGGTTGTCTATCGCCACATACTCAGCAAAGGTAAATACCTCAATATCAATAGTGGTTCGATGCTAGAACCTTTTCTTGGCTAAGTTTTTTCACAAGTCGTAAATTCATCAACTTTATGGAAGCAATGTTAGTTCACAATAGTATATTTCCCTGCTAGGATGATCTCTGCATCATTGTCCGATAATAGGATTTACTTTCTTTTCTCTTGACAACGATCCATATAATGATGGGAATTCAAAATGGCTACCATCACAAATTTCGCTCACTCATGAGGGTAAATGATGAGTCGAAATTAAATCTTAATTCTGAACATAAATGTTCCCCATAGGCTCCCATACCGTTCTACAATCAGTAGGGCTGCTTCCTGAAAAATACATGACATCTGTAGGACAATCTGTCATCTTCATCTGTATTTAATGATCCTAGAGGTGCGCTAATACGATGGCTTCCTCTAGGCCTAACAAACATAGTTCATCGAAACAAAGGGTCTGGTGTTACCTTGATTTAGGAATACATACATACGCCATTCCTTGGCGCTACCAAAGAACAACAGGAGAATCTCACATACTATTATCACGTAGCGAGACATCGTTCTCCTTTATAAGAATTCACAGAGATCATTTTCAACTTTCCTAAATCGACCAGCCCAGGGAACACCGCCATCATCGGCGACTTCGTCAGGACTCCTCACAACTTCCCAGGCAAAAACTAACACCTGTCTCAGAATTTCGGCAGAAAGAATATAGTCCGACTTAAACATACGAAGATATACAATATAAAACTGAATCTTCTTGTTCTAGACAAGTAATACATATGAATTCAATGCATAAACATTCTAAGCAAGATTAATCTATTTTCTGGCCCTACCAAATGAGAAATGACAAATTCCGTATTAATCCGCCAAGTCAATATTCAAGAGAGACCACTCATATAATCAAAAGTATAAATCAATCATGGATTATCTAGCTTTACAAAGGAATGCATTTTCGTACACAAATAAATACAAATATATATTTTCCATATTAAATAGACATACTAAATGAATTGTATGCCTCTCTGAAGTAATCCGTGCGTCCCATAAGAATATGAGCACAACAGATTACCACACCCCCCGGGAAAAAAAATTGTACATTTTTTTTTTGAAATACATCTAGGAGCAACATACAATAGGCTCACAACGCACGAGTAACAATGCGCAGATGATAAGCATTCCAAACAAATGTAACGCCTAATGTGAGGCTAAGTGAGAATATATCTCAGGATCCAGAGAAAATCTTTCTCTGAATATAAATATTTCCAGGGAGGTGTCACCAACGCATACTACAATATTGCGATGTCACAATTTCTACAATAGTTTATCCAAAATCTTCCATCTTAGGTATTGATAAGGGTGGATTTGCGCTGAACTGGGAACTTGCCACCCCTATCGACACCTGGTAAGTAATTGCAAGCTGTAGGTGTCTTCTCTGATTTTTAAAGGTTGCTGTGTGTGTGTGTTGCAGGAGAACAGTTCACAGTGTACACCACAGGCAAACGTAACGTGCAGAGTCATAGAAGTTGTAACTCCGTTTTGGTTTTATACCATTTATTGCACGCCACAAAACAGTCATGATATTTATGTTATCATCAGCATAGCAGAACGAAGGCAGCATTCCAAAATTATGTTGACTAATAGTCATGTAGAACTTAATACTCAGAAGTTGTATTGTGAACAGTTATCATAAGATTCTGGTTCATGAAGATGTACAAATAATAAATGTATATAACTTCTGCAACAGCGTCAGCTGCAGATCTTCCATGTTCATGTACAATGATAAATATTCCCTTCCTGATGCTAGCAGATCCGAAGTAGACAATATGTCCGTTTACAGTCTGCACGTGAATAGCATACATGGAGTACAGGTCAGCTCGACCTTTATAACTTTCCTAAGTCTAACCATCTGACTTGGACGTGATCTCTGATATAACGAATCCTGGAACACAGACAATAGTCTTGTTGGTCTAGAGCGACCCATATATATATATAACTAGTTCTGGTATAAAGATACCGGTGACTTAATCCTAGTCAAAGTACCTCTCCATTTTGAATCACACAGGCGAGCAAATAGGCGACAAAATGACGAACCTCTAGATGATAGCATAAAGTTCGATACAAGAGGAATTACCTTATTTCGGAAAATCAACCATGAACATATGCCTCCAGGCAGGCTTGAATAATACTGGGAAATAGTCTAGTTAGCTAACTAACTCACAAAGACAATGTATTTCCCTCAGAAAATCACAAGACGCAGTTGCGTCTGCTCGCTTCTTAAACCATTTCTAAACTGCCCAGCTGGGCGGAAACAGCCAACGAACTCTCCAAGTCGAGACATGCGCAGAACGACAATTTCTGAGTTGCCGCTCACAAAAAGACGATACTAAGAACATTCGAGATAAAAGTCTTACACAGTCGCGCCTTTTATGGTCATGAAAAGAAGCGTTAAGAAAGGTTTCAGACATCTACTACAGTTGACTGATACTACCAAATAAGGAGATGTGGTCACGCTTCGTTCAAGAAGTTATAAACCGAATGCGTCTCTATACAAGAGAAGGTAATCTCCAAAAAATTGTAGTCTCAAAAAACTCGGGTTATGTCCCTTTGACCATAGAAAATCTAACACTCATTTCAGTCAAAAGAATATCATACATACGCAAAATAATTATACAAGGACTTTGGAAAAAGTAATTATTTGTGCGTAACATTACCGCACCCTCCCGGGAAAAAAAAATGAAACATTTTTTTTTTAAATCCTGGAGCCGGAAAAATCTAGGCTCCTAACGCACGTATGATGCGCGGATATATACCTAACAAATTAGCTCAACGCATGGAGCGACACTGAGATCATATCTCAGGTCCTTAGAGAAAAAATGTATCTAAGTATTCGCGTATATATTCCCGGAAGGTGCCACCAACACACGCCACAATGATGGCAACATCAAACTCAAAATCCAATCACTCTCATATCAATATATAAAATTGAATATGTTATTATGATATCATACAATGTATTGCAAATAGCGGTGTAATATATTAATATACCGCACTATATTATTACATTATATAATGCATCAGTAATTAATAACTAATACATTTGTTGATCTTCGTTGACATAAAACATCAATAGAAGAAGATGTGGACATCATCCGCTCCCAATCTAGGACAGGACTTGATATCCTCAAAGTTCCACAATGGACATAATCTCGCAATGATGTGCTGCAAAATATCAATAACACAAATCTTAAAGACAACTGGTAAATCTGTTAATACAATCCTGAAAATAATTTATTTAAATGTGGCCGAGTGATCTTTTGGCCCGTATATCACTAACTAAGCCTTCTTAGATAATTACATGGTACAATGTTATAAATTTCCCTCACAAAAAAAAAGTGAGAAAAAAATTTACTAACATGTCATTATAATATTGGACTGTATATCAGGAAATATATATGACAGAAGAATCATGTGGAATCGTGTGGGCATCTGGACAGAATGTCTGCCATCACATTATCCGAACCACGGATAGCTCGAACCGAGAAATGAAACGGCTGAAGAGCTATGGCGTAACGAGTGGACCTCGAGCTCTTCAAGTTTTTGCTTTGAATAGCAGTAAGCGCTTTCTGGTCGGTTTCCACAATGAAGTGTGCGCCTAGAAGAAATCTTTGTAACTTCAAAATAGACCACACCATAGCCAATAACTCACGGTCTAAAACCGAGTAATTCTTTTCTGCTGCATTTAATTTCCTAGAGATATACATCACCGGATGCAGAGTATCAGAATACTCCTGCATTAGTGCTGCCCCAATCCCAGTTGACGAGGCGTCACTTCGAAGAACAAAAGTCTTCTCAATAGTAGGTAACCTAAGAATAGGTGGAGATGAAAATAGGGCTTTAACCTGGTCCAATGAGGATTGACATTCTTTAGACCAGCGGATCAGATTAGGCGACCCTTTCTTCAATAAAGTAGAAAGCGGTGCCATAATGGAGGACAGATTCGGAATGAATCGTCCGTAGAATTGGATCAAACCCAATAGACTCCGTACCTGTTTCTTTGTCTTAGGGACCGAAATGTTAAGTATTTTTGAAACATTGTGGTCCTCTGTCTTTAAAAGACCATGACCAACACGATGACCTAGGAAAGAAATCTCGCTAAATCCTATAAAGGCTTTAGAGGGTTTTGCAGTCAAGTTATACTCGCGAAGAGTAGATAGTAATTCGTATAAACCTAAATAGTGATCTTCCCAAGAATCACTGAATAGACAGATATCATCTAGGTATGCTATGACATCTGTACGATATGCGAGAATTCGCCGCATCATGCGTACGAATGTAGCAGGGGCGTTCATAAGACCAAAAGGCATGAAATTCCATTGGAATAAACCCCTAGGTGTAGAAAAAGCTGTAAAAGGTTTGGCACGTTCAGTTAGAGGAACTTGCCAATAACCTTTAGACAAATCTAGTTTGGTAAAGAATCTAGAATTAGAAAGTTTATTGAGTAGCTCTTCTAATGAAGGCATAGGTTCAGCATCGAACTTCGTAACTTGGTTCAATTTGCGATAATCTACGCAAATGCGAATGTTATTATCCTTTTTTCGAACGATAACCATAGACGAAGAGTATGCTGAAGTGGATGGTTCAATGATTTCCAAACGTATCATTTCATCCAATTCTTTTTCGACTTGAGACTGGAAATGGATAGGTATTGGATAGGGTCTAACTCTGATAGGATTATGATCAGTTAACACAATGTCATGTTCAATAACATTTGTGTGTCCCGGGATGTCTGTAAGAACATCCTGAAATGTTTGCAACATTGAAGAAACTTGTCGATGTTCTTCAGCGGAAAGATTTGGAGAAACGGTCACGTTTTTCCAAGATTCCGTAGAATAAAGTGGGACCATAGGAAGAGGAAGATTGACATCAGAAAAAGTAGTTTCCTCATCCTGTATAACTGACAGAGATGAGTACTGACCATGAGGTGCTTGAGAATTGTCCGTTGCCTGGAAAATAGGCTGCAAATAGTCTGGTCTTTCATAAAATTCTGTGAGCATATTTATGTGGAAAGTTTTATGCTTTCCATCGATATCGACGACATAGTCGACCTCAGAAATTTTGGAGACTATTGCATATGGACCTTTCCATGCAATTAGAAGTCTGTTCTCCCTTGAAGGAAGTAAAACGAGAGCTTTGTCACCTGGACAAAGTTGTCGTAGACATCTATTTTTATTTGCAAACTGCCTTGCCTTTTCTTTAGCAAATTCGGATGAAGAAGTTGCTAGTTTGCATGCCTCGATGATCTTTTGCCTAAGAGCAATGACGTACTCATAAGAAGATTGAGTCTCATCGCTAATATTATCGGCAGTGATTAGATCGTGAAGTAAAGACATAGGGCCGCGCGGTTGCGCGCCAAAGACAAGTTCAAAAGGGGAAAACCCCGTATGTTCATTGGGGACCTCTCTATACGCAAAGAGAGCCGCGGGTAAGACCCTGTCCCAATCCTGAGGATGATCCTCAGTTATTTTACCAAGTAAAGTTTTCAGAGTCCTATTTAAACGTTCGACCAACCCATTAGACATTGGGTGATAGATACTGCTGAGAGACCTTTTAATGTGTAGCATAGACATTACCTGTGACATAGTGTCTGATATAAGTTGAGTGCCATGGTCTGACAATATTTCTCCGGAAAACCCAAGCGAGAAAATATCAGCCAAAGAGCGTCTGCGATATCAGCAGTTGAGATGCTCTTGAGAGGTATTGCCTCTGGCCAACGTGTGCACATATCGACACATGTAAGAATAAATTGATGTCCTCTAGCCGACTTAATTCTAAAAGGACCGATAATATCTATTGCCATTTTTGAAAAGGGCGAATAGGGATGTCAGCAGCCTGGATAGGCGCAGCATGTCGTGGTCCTTTAGATTTGACCTCCTGACATACTTTGCAAGAGCGACAGTACATTCGTATGTCCTTGCTCACAAATGGCCAAAAGAAAGCCGCAAGAAACCTCGACTTTGTACGGGAAAAACCCATATGTCCAGCACATTGCGAGTCATGAGCATGTTGCAATATTTGCAATCTCATGCTCTTAGGCACAAGAATTTGTGAATGAGTGGACGTAGTCGAGTCTTGTACTATACGTACAAGTACGCCGTTCTTCATAGAAATCCAAGATTTTCTATTAGTATTCTGATTAGGATCCCCTTTTTTTGCTAGAATGAAGAATTTTTGTAAAGAAGGATCTTCTTCTTGCAATTTGATAAATGAGTCACGTGTAATAGTCAAGTGACTATTTTGGTCATTTACTTCATCATTATTAGTTAATGAAGTTTGAGGTGGATCCAGAGCATGTGCTCTTGTGACCACCGCATTGGTAGCTTCAATGTTTTGCTCTTCCCAAACAGCAATCTGCTGTGGGGTACATTCCCTAACTCCGTGAATACGACCAATAATAAGGTCCGCAATAGGGTTTGGAAGTAGACACGCGTGAACCTCTCCCGTGAAGAAAGGAGTAGCAATATGTATTATGGCGGTAGGATACTTTTCCAACGTGCCACCAAATGTGACACATTTGATTACCTTTCCTGTAGCACAGAATGGATCTACAAGAGATTGCCTAACGCCGACAGTAGTACATCCAGAATCAAACAGCACAGAGACTGGATTACTATTTACAAGCCCCTTATGTAATATAAGAGAACCTCTCCCATCATGAGCAACATTAGCAGGAAGAGCGGGCAAAGGATGACCACAGCTTAAAGTACTAACGGTCTTTGGGTCAAATAAAGTACTAAATTGGATACATTTATTTGCCCTACCAAAATCAAAAGATGAGCATCCGATAGCATTATGGTCTTTATCATTATTAACCTGTTTATCTGCTCCCTGAGATTCTTGTTGAACAGAGTTTGTCTGTTGATATCTTTTTCTCTTATGTTGCGATCTACCGCGACCATTATTGCCTCTGCAATTATCATTAAAGTCCCTACTGTAATTTTTATCCTGGTTTGAGTTCCATTTTCCATAACTGTCATTACCATCTCTATGCTGTTGAGAACCTCTATTATCTTGGTATTGAGGTCTCTGCATAAAATATTTTCCTCTATACCGATTACCTTTGTGAAAATTTCTAAAGTTAACCGGAGTAGAATAACGTGTAGTATTAGGTTGTCTCCAGTTCTGGGAAGAAGAATCACCCTGGAATTGATCACTATGGTTCTGGGCATAATTACGATTACTCTTTTTATTGAAATTTTTCTGGCTACCCTGAAATTTACGCATAAAATTTGGGCCATAAGGTGCTGCCGAAGCAACTGGCAGACCTTCTTTTACTTTAGAGTTGCTAATGGTTATGTGAGGATGAGCAGTGACATACTGGCTACAGTATTCTTCCATTTCTTTTATGTTTTTAGGCTTACGCTCATGAAGAAAAGAAAGAAAAGCTTCATTAACAGAAGACATAACCTTGTCTCTAAGTAGTAAGTCCATAAGAGCTTCAAATGTATTCTCTGTCTTAGACAACTCAACCCATCGTGAAAAAGTAAGACGGATGCCTGAGATGAATTCAGAGAATTCAACTCCAGTTTCTGGTAGCATGTTTTTAAATTTAAGACGATATCCGTCCTCATTAAGTTGGTACTTCTTTAACAATGCCGCCCTGACAACATCATAGTTGTTTTTGTCAGGCACATCTACCATACTCAACAAAGTCAAAGCATCACCTCTAAGTATCTTGGACAGATGATAAACATACAATGCTTTATCTATATTATGCACATTACATGCACTTTCAAATCTATCTAGATAAAATGTTATATCATCGATTGAGGGATTAAATGCTGGTAGATTAAGCTTGAAATCCTTAGCATTAGTCTTATCTGACACCTTATTTGCATCATTAGCATTACCAGTGTTCAATAACTTTAACTTCTCTAACTCTAAAGCTAAGAGTTTTTCTTCATGCTCCATTTTTGCTTTTCTCTCATCAGACTCTCTTTGTAACCTTCTTTCTTCAGCCTCAGCCTGCGCCTGCAATTTTCTTTCTTCAGCCTGAGCCTGCACCTGCAATTTTCTTTCTTCAGCCTGAGCCTGCAACTTTTTTTCTTCAGCCTGAGCTTGCAACTTTTTTTCTTCAGCCTGAGCTTGTAACCTTTTATTTTCAGCCTCTATTTCAAGTCTCTTATTTTCAGCCTCTTTTTCAAGTCTCTTATTTTCAGCTTCTTTTTCAAGTCTCTTATTTTCAGCTTCTTTTTCAAGTCTCTTATTTTCAGCTTCTTTTTCAAGTCTCTTATTTTCAGCCTCTTTTTCAAGTCTCTTATTTTCAGCTTCAGCCTGAAGTCTCTTCTCCTGAGATTCTGCTTCTCTTTTTTGTTTTTCCATTTCCATTTGGAATCTTTTTTCCTCTATCTGCATCTGCAGTTTCTTTTGTTCAATTTCAGCATCTATTCTCTTTTGTTCAGTTTGTTCTTTCATTTTCTTTTCCTCCGACTTCAATGCCTTGGCATATTGAACAGTCGCAAATTCTTCTAATTTATCACCTGTCTTCCCAAGGGCTTTACCCTGCTCAATAAAGTACTCAAGTGTAGACATGATGTCTAATATTATGAGTCACAACCTGAAATAATTAATTAACTTATTTCAACCTTAATAGCAACAAGACTTAATAAAATGACGTTACAGTGTATAGACAAAAATTTACGTAAAGAACTGAATAATAGGAAAGAGGAGATTGTCGCTAGCAAATTCCACAGTAGGAAATTTGCAGAGTCCCTAACGAAAACGCTAACAGTAGAACCTCTGTGACGTGGTATTTTCTACTGAAAGACTCCGCCCAACCGAACAAACCCGCTGAAATATAAACATATAAATATACAAATACAAATAACATATAACATTTAGACAAATAGCAAAAAGTGTTAAAGAATTTAGAAGGCTCAGCTAGAACATAAGGGCACAGTTCACAAACAAAACAGGCCACTTAACTTCTATAAATCCAGCGTCAGCACGGTGCAGAACAGGATGTAATCAGCATTCTGAGGATAATGATCCAACGTTGATTAGCTTCTGCTCCCATAAACTGCCCTGACGAAGGAAATGAGCCTCTAAAAGTGAACAGCTTCTGAATTTCAACCGGCACTTGACCTTCTGATTTTCAACTGGCTCTTGACCTTCTGAATTTCAACCGGCACTTGACCTTCTGAATTTCAACCGGCACTTGACCTTCTGAATTTCAACCGGCACTTGACCTTCTGAATTTCAACCGGCACTTGACCTTCTGAATTTCAACCGGCACTTGACCTTCTGAATTTCATGTAAGGTGGTAGTTGATGCTGTAGTTGTATCTTGTAGCTTGATGATGATGTACGGGTGTTGTTGACCCCCTTGATAGCTGGTATCAGAGTAACGATAGAACCAGCTCTGGCCACCATAAAATGATAAGGGTGGATTTGCGCTGAACTGGGAACTTGCCACCCCTATCGACACCTGGTAAGTAATTGCAAGCTGTAGGTGTCTTCTCTGATTTTTAAAGGTTGCTGTGTGTGTGTGTTGCAGGAGAACATTTCACAGTGTACACCACAGGCAAACGTAACGTGCAGAGTCATAGAAGTTGTAACTTCGTTTTGGTTTTATACCATTTATTGCACGCCACAAAACAGTCATGATATTTATGTTATCATCAGCATAGCAGAACGAAGGCAGCATTCCAAAATTATGTTGACTAATAGTCATGTAGAACTTAATACTCAGAAGTTGTATGGGGAACAGTTATCATAAGATTCTGGTTCATGAAGATGTACAAATAATAAATGTATATAACTTCTGCAACAGCGTCCGCTGCAGATCTTCAAGGTTCATGTACAATGATAAATATTCCCTTCCTGATGCTAGCAGATCCGAAGTAGACAATATGTCCGTTTACAGTCTGCACGTGAATAGCATACATGGGTTACAGGTCAGCTCGACCCTTATAATGTTTCTAAGTCTAACCATCTGACTTGGACGTGATCTCTGATATAACGAATCCTGGAACACAGACAATAGTCTGGTTGGTCTAAAGCGACCCATATATATTTAACTAGTTCAGGTATAAAGATACCGGTGACTTAATCCTAGTCAAAGTACCTCTCCATTTTGAATCACACAGGCGAGCAAATAGGCGACAAAATGACGAATCTTTAAATAATAGCATAAAGTTCGATACAAGAGGAATTACCTTATTTCGGAAAATCAACCATGAACATATGCCTCCAGGCAGGCTTGAATAATACTGGGAAATAGTCTAGTTAGCTAACTAACTCACAAAGACAATGTATTTCCCTCAGAAAATCACAAGACGCAGTTGCGTCTGCTCGCTTCTTAAACCATTTCTCAACTGCCCAGCTGGGCGGAAACAGCCAACGAACTCTCCAAGTCGAGACATGCGCAGAACGACAATTTCTGAGTTGCCGCTCACAAAAAGACGATACTAAGAACATTCGAGATAAAAGTCTTACACAGTCGCGCCTTTTATGGACATGAAAAGAAGCGTTAAGAAAGGTTTCAGACATCTACTACAGTTGACTGATACTACCAAATAAGGAGATGTGGTCACGCTTCGTTCAAGAAGTTATAAACCGAATGCGTCTCTATACAAGAGAAGGTAATCTCCAAAAAATTGTAGTCTCAAAAAACTCGGGTTATGTCCCTTTGACCATAGAAAATCTAACACTCATTTCAGTCAAAAGAATATCATACATACGCAAAATAATTATACAAGGACTTTGGAAAAAGTAATTATCTCGCGCTCTTTAGATATTTACTTTGGATAGCTTTAAGAGCTTTCTGGTCAGTTTCCACAATGAAATGCGCGCCAAGAAGAAATCTTTGAAGTTTAAGGATTGACCAAACCATAGCCAATAATTCACGGTCTAGGACCGAGTAATTCTTCTCTGCGGCATTTAGTTTTCGAGAAATATACATCACAGGATGCAGAGTTCCAGAGTACTCTTGCATTAGTGCTGCTCCAATCCCTGTGGATGAAGCGTCACTACGAAGAACAAATGTCTTATCCTTAGTAGGTAACACCAAGATAGGTGAAGTAGAAAACATAGTTTTAACCTTATCTAAAGAGGATTGACATTCTTGAGTCCAATGGACTATATTAGGAGACCCTTTCTTTAGCAAGGAAGAAAGAGGTGACATAATGGAGGACAGATTCGGAATGAATCGTCCATAAAATTGTATAAGACCTAAGAGACTTCGCACTTGCTTTTTAGTCTTAGGAATAGAAATGTTAAGTATCTTACTTGTATTATGGTCTTCTGTTTTTAGGAAACCATGAACAACACGGTGACCTAAGAAAGATATTTCGCTAAAACCAATACAGGCTTTAGATGGTTTCGCTGTTAGGTTATGCTCGCGTAAGATAGACAATAGTTCGTTTAACCCGTTATAGTGATCTTCCCAAGTATCACTGAAAAGACAGATGTCATCAAGATATACAATGACATCTGAGCGATGAGATAGGATTCGACGCATCATGCGTACGAATGTTGCAGGGGCGTTCATTAGGCCGAAAGGCATGAAATTCCATTGGAATAGACCCCTAGGTGTCGAAAAAGCAGTAAACGGTTTGGCGTGTTCGGATAGTGGAACTTGCCAATATCCCTTAGACAAATCAAGTTTAGTGAAGAAATGAGATTTCGATAGTCTAGTAAGTAGTTCTTCTAGTAAAGGCATAGGTTCAGCATCAAATTTCGTCACTTGGTTCAATTTGCGATAATCCACGCAAAGACGTATGTTATTGTCTTTTTTTTCGTACAATAACCATCGGCGAAGAATATGCTGATGTGGATGGTTCAATTATTTTTAACTCTATCATCTCATCCAACTCTTTTTCTACCTGTGCTTGAAAATGTATCGGGATAGGATACGGTCTGACCCTTATAGGATTATGGTCAGTAAGAATAATGTCATGTTGAATGACATCAGTTTGACCAGGAATGTCAGTAAGGACATCCTGAAATTGTTCTAACATAGTAGAAACTTGTTTCTGCTCTCCCAGAGATAACTAGGGAGAAACCGTAACATCTTTCCATGATTCGTTAGAATGAAGTGGAATCATCGGAAAAAGGAGATTCACATCCGAGAAACTCGTTTCCTCATCCTGTATTACTGATAGTGATGAGTAATGTCCATGTGGGACTGGTGAATCATCCGTTGCCTGCAAAACAGGTTGTAAATAATCCGGACGTTCATGGAATTTCGTGAGCATGTTGATGTGGAAGGTTTTATGCTTCCCGTCAATATCGACGATATAGTCAACATCGGAAACTTTTGATATTACATCGTACGGACCTTTCCAAGAAATAAGAAGTCTGTTTTCCCTACAAGGTAGCAAGACAAATGCTTTGTCACCTGGACAAAGTTGTCGCAAGCATCTCTTCTTATTGGCAAATTGTCGTGCCTTCTGTTTCGCAAATTCAGAAGAAGCAGTTGCCAATTTGCATGCTTCAATAATCTTGTGTCTAAGTGCAATGACATATTCGTAAGAGGATTTTGTGTCATCGACAATATTGTCAGCAGTTATGAGGTCATGAAGTAAGGACATAGGACCTCGCGGTTTCGCGCGTATAGAGGAACAGCCTCTGGCCAACGTAGTGCACATATCCACACACATGTCTTCAAGATAAATTGGTGTCCTCTAGCAGACTTTATCTTAAATGGACCAATGATGTCTATCGCCATTTTTTGAAATGGTCGAATGGGAATGTCTGCAGCCTGAATAGGTGCAGCATGGCGTGGACCTCTGGATTTAACCTCTTGACATACTTTACAAGATCGACAATAGATTCGTATGTCCTTATTCACAGCAGGCCAAAAGAAAGATGCAAGAACTCTAGATTTAGTACGGGAGAAACCCATATGTCGTCATCCTAGCACCCCCCACTCCCCCCCCCCCCCCCCACCATAACCCCCCCCCCCCCCCGCACACTGCGAATCATGAGCGTGCTGTAAGATTTTAACTCTCATATTTTTAGGCACAAGGATTTGAGAATGAATGGACTTAGCGGAGTCTTGTACCATACGTACAGTACGCCATTCTTCATCGTAATCCAAGATTTACGATTTGTATCCTTATTCGGATCACCTTTTGTTGCCAGAGTAAAGAATTTCTTTAGAGTAGGATCATCTTCATGCTTTTTTTATATAACAGTCGACGCGTGAAATTTCCAAGGTATCATCTTGATTCTGCGCATCATTATCTTCGGAAGGCGAAGATTGAGGGCATGTTAAGTGCTTGAGCCCTAGTGACTTACTAGCATTAGCAGATTGCATATTATCATTTCCCCAATCAAGAAATTGAGTTGTGGAGTGCATTCTTTCGGCTTCGGCGGGGGGGGGGGGGGGGGGGATTGAATGCGTACTCTAGATGATGAGATGCAAGACGATCCGAATTCGGCAGGAGACATGGCTTGGCACATCTCCTGTAAAGAAAGGATAGCAATATTGTAATGGCAGTGAGAATATTTTTCTCCAATGTGCCAGCCAAAATTTTACGCATTTGATTACTTTTCCCGTGGCTCGAAGGATCTAACGAGTGGACA